>JAHZTW010000003.1:7456068-7543352 GCA_020283515.1 Alliaria petiolata | reverse complement strand
AAACGGAAAACGGATCTTTGAGAAGAAATCCGAATATCGGAGGCGAGAAAAACTCTTTCCGTAACTCAATAAATCGCCCGTAGTGAGACGGTTTGGAATACGATTTTTGAATCCCAAGATACAACCGATACGAGACCGTTTCGCAGCACTTGAAAACAGAATCTACGAACTCTAAACAATGCTACGTTAAACTCTCGAGACTCGGAAATTAAGAAGTTGAAAGAACGAGAGACTAACTTCTCTAGACTCACTGTGGAGGAAGTGGAGGATCGAAAGTTTGATGAGTAAGAGAATGAGATGTTGTGAGTGTGTTTTTTAGAATGATAGAGAGCTCATCCTTATATAGCCGGAGAGCTGGCCTTTTGAAGCCAAAGATTTGTAGAAATACCTTGTCCACGTTAGGCTGAGAAGGAATGGCCGACAAGTGGAAAAAATTATTTCCACTTAATTAAGCTTTCCTCTTTTGCACATAGATCGTTATTGTTTCTTTTCACACTTTCAAAGAAAAGATCCAACATATATTACTACCATCACTTGTATTAGTGTCATGTATCCAAGGCAGACTAACCCCTTTCATAGTTTTGCAGAATTCACTTGTTTCCATCATTATCACAACCCCGATTTGGTGTGTTAGCCCTTGAGGCTCCTTCATTTTAATGACTTTATGAATCTCTGGTTTCAAACCTTTGAAAAAACACTGTCTTCCAAATTTTCTTTCTCAAGCCGAACCTGAGTTGCTAATTCCTTGAATTTTTGAACATAAGTCATATCGAACCCATCTATTGAATCCCAAATACTCGTTTCCCCGGTGAATTTTCGTACTGACCCTGCGAAGCGTGCAAACATTGTCTTGAATTCTGACCAATCAGTTAATGGAAAATGTTCCATTTCATAGTTATACCAACTGAGGCATCATTAGTTGTGGATCATTGAACTTCCCCTGCATTGGGCATCGTTGCCTGCTTCCTTCTAGTGATCTTACTCTGATGCATTGGGTTTAATGAATGGTGCAAAACACTATGATCCTTCTTCATCAAATACATAACTGAAGTTGTGGTGTGTTTTTCCTTTTTTTGGCTAATACATAACTGATCTCTTTCAGGTGTTGTTGGATCAGCTCTGTTCCTAGCCACAACGGTTCCTAGCACAGGATCATATTAACTATTAAGTGCCCTAAACAGTCTGGTTGTGTGGAATACTTTGATAGTAGGTATGTGCTCTTTCAGAAAATGTGTTGCCAATAGAGATTGCAAGGGCAGACTCTCTCAAAGCTTCTCTTCTAACCACCATGAGCGCGAAAACACCAAAACTTGTTGGTGTGGTGCTTGTTGGTTTGTGGTATATGTGTATTGTACAAATTCTTTGTTGGAATTGCACAAGGCATCAAAGTCTACACCAAAACTTATCAAGTTAAGGTATGCTGCTCACTTGGCAACTTCAACTTATGCCTTTTGTTTTAGCCAAGAAATTGGATAGACGAAGAGGAAGAAGAAGAAGCCGGTTTGTTAATATGTATCATTCATGTGAGGATATATCTGCCATATAATACGATCTTCGTGTGACATGAATCCATGACTAATGCTTTTATTTATACTTGCTTACTCTATAGTTTATACTAAGAAACTTAAAAGAGTGAGAGAAAAACCAAAACACAAAAGCAGTAGCAGAGAAAGTTATTTGGGTTCTGATGATTTTTATTCAGGCCAACAAATGCAAACATGTATCCAAAACACAGTTAACCAATAGATACCAGAGTATATTTTGTTTCAAGAAATTATTGCCAAAATACCAATTTGGAGATTCGTGCTTAAAAAGCAACTTCCATTCGCAAGAAAACCGAAAAACTATGCTTAAGGAAGCGTGCGCTGGTAAAGAGGCAGAGCTCCCAAGGCCTCTCGTTCCAATCTTTCCTTCTCAACCTGCAATGCTCACAATGGAATGATGATTTAAGCTCAGTTAAAACTCGAAAAAGATGAAGCTTTGCAGAATTTACAAATATTGTTATCTAAAAGAGACTTACTAGAGCCAGCATCTCCTGAAGATAGCCTCGGAATGGCGTCTGCACAGCCTGCAAATAGAAATCAAGATCTCAAATAAGAATGCTTACATTTGCATTTTTCGAAAGCCACAAATCCATTATGCGACATGAATAGAAGAAGTGTACGCGAAATCAGCATTTAACAAAGGAAACTAAGGGTCTCACTTCTCACATTTATCAATTTGAATCTCCTGATGAGCTAAAGAAGAGCAAAGTTGCAAAATGTATGCAAGAAACAAAGCATGTAGTACAATTTCATTAAATAAATTACTCTAATTAACACAAGTAAGATCAACAACACCAAATCGGTAAACTAAGAAAACAGTTTCAATGTGATATTTTTCAATCCAAATAGCTAGTGATCCTCTGATTCTTATAATTCCTCAGTTCCCAGCAAAAAGAAACATACAAAATCTCAATCCAAACTCAATTTCGTCAGTCAACTAACGATTCTTGGTCTCTTATACAAAATCTCAATCCAAACTCAATCTCATTTATCAATTTGAATCTCTTGATGAGCTAAAGAAGAGCAAAGTTGCCAAATGTATGCAAGAAACAAAGCATGTAGTACAATTTCATTACATAATTTCCTCTGATGCACACAAAGTAAGATCAACAACATCAAATCGATAAACCAAGAAAACATTTTCAATGTAATCTCTTTCAATCCAAATAGCTAGTGATCCTCTGATTCTTATAGATGTTCTCAGTTCACAGCAAAAAAAAAACACACACACACACACAAAATCTCAAATTGATTCCATATCCAAACTCAATTTCGTCGGCCAACTAAAGGTTCATGGTCTCTCGTTCAAAAACCTTACGCTTCAAAATTTAAGGTTCTCAATTTCTACTAAAGGAATATAAGGTTCTCAAATTTTATCAATCTGAATCTCCTGATGAGCTAAAGAAGAGCAAATTAACCAAATGTATACAAGAAACAAAGCATGTTGTACAGTTTCATTACATAAATTACTCTGATTAACATTAGTAACATCCACATTCTGAAAAACACAACAACACCAAATCAGTTAAATCGAGAAAACAGTTTCAATGCGATCTCTTTCAATCCAAATAGCTAGTGGTCCTCTGATTTTGATAGATTTCCTCAATTCACAGCCAAAAAAACCATACCAAATCTCAAATTCACTCAATATCCAAACTCAATTACGGTTCTTGGTCTCTTATTCACAAACCCTTTGGCTTCAAAAAGTAATTTTCTAAAGAGTACCTGAAGATCCTTGGGGAGGTACTCGTGCTTCATGGATAGATCCATTGCGCGCTTGAGACGCTGGTTACGAGCATCAACGACCTCTCTGGGGAGCCTGTTCATCGCCTCTTTAATGTCCATACTGTAATACTGATCGTACAGATCATCGTACCTGAGACCTGATCAAGAAGCAAACCGATTTACGAATTAGCATCGGAAACGGATTCAGGTTCGGATACAGAAGCTAGGGTTTTTTCTCGAGAGAGAGAGAGAGACGAGATCTGACCGTATCGTCGAAGGCGAGTCGAAATCGCTCTCATGTGCATCCGAGCGAGGAAGTTCTTGCTTGGATCAATGAAGGATTTGAGAAACGACGACATTTTTTCACCCACCGATAGATAGCGCAACGAGCTCCTTCTCAATCCCAGAATCTGAATGTGATGTTTCGTCTCCGTCTTCAATTACCTGGCAAATATATCAGGACTTTAATCTGAGATGCCCCTCCGTACTGGAGGTAAATCTCAAATGTCCTTGTTATAAGTTAGTTTTTTTTTTTGATTTATTTTTTAAACAAAAAAGCTGGAAAAAACGGAGAAAGGTAATTGATTTCCTCTAAACTACGAACCAACCTAATAATATCTATTGGGTTCTAAATATAAATTCGGTCCACCCTAAATCTAAATCCGGCCCAAACCCAAACAAAAAAACAACTTCTAAATCCCTAAAATTTCGATCAAACTTCTAACTTTTCATTTTCTCCACCACTTTTCATCCTTTTTCATCGGAAGTCCATTTTCAACTTCTTAATCGATTTACCCTGAGAACCCAAAACACCGATCAAATCCGTAATCGATCTCATGGCGCCGCGTAGGACAGGAAGGGTTCGGTTGAGATCGCCTTTGCCGGATCATACTTCATCGCCGCCGCCGTCGAGTTCAAATCGCCGTTCAAATCCTCCGGCGAAGAAGAAAACAGAGGCGGAGAAGAATCCGAGGAAGAAATCGAAATCAAAATCAAAAGACGGAACTTCCAATGCTCCGCCTCCTCCGGGTCCGGTGACTGAAGGAGAAGAAGAAAATCCGCTGCCGTCGAGTTCAAATCCGCCGGCGACGAAGAAAAGAAAGGATCCAGTGCGAGGAAAAGAGAAGAAGTCGCGGAAGAAATCAAAGTCCAGTGCTCCGCTTCCGGCGGATCCGGTGACTGAAACAGGAGAAGAAAGTTTGCCTCCGGTGACTGAACGAGAAGAAGAAATTTTTGTGACTCCGACGGTGCAACCGGCCACCGGCCCGCCTCCGATTCCAGAACCGGCAATCGGTTCGTCGTCGGGTCCACCACCACCACTGGTAAATCCTAAATTTTGTTGTACATATAATTGGGTCCAACTAGTCCGACTAGTATGAGTAGTTCAACTAGAACGGTCAACTGAGTAGTACGAGTAGGTCAACTAGTCCGAATAGTATGACTAGATTGTAGTCATACTAATCGTACTAGTCGTACTAGTTTGACAATAGTTGGTGTAGTAATCATAATAGTTGGCCTAGTAATCGTACTAGTAGTACTAGTTTGACAGAAGTATACTAAATCGGTTTCCTTATTTTTGCAGAATGATGATGATGATGTAGAAGAACAAATGCGGCCTCTCGGATATTTCTTCAATCCCACTGAATATGGAAATGGATGTAAGGTAAGTACCAAATGCTTGCAACACAGATTTAACGAGGAAATATTTCCAACTTTGGAAGAGGATGAGAAGAGTTGGTTTCTGAACCACCCGCAGTTCAAGCACCTATTTCACATGAAGAATTATGCAACGAAAAAGGTGATGGGGCTTTGGATGTTGCTTCTACGCACGGTACAAACGGACAAGGGTAGACAGGCTTGGTTTGTGGTAAATGGAGTGCCCGTTAGATACTCCATCAGAGAGCATGATCTCCTATCGGGACTGTACTGCCACGAGTACCCAGCCAATTACAAGAATTTAGGTAGCATGAGGTTTGTTAAAAACCATTTTCGTCAAGGCCAAAAAATTACAGTTGAAGTTGTGCTAGAAGCACTTCAGGCGATGAAGTATAGTGGCAGTAGGAATCGGCTAAAGATGGCTGTCCTGTACTTCTTGGCGACAGTGATAAGAGGGAGATCGAAGCATGGAGTAGCCATAGAGCCTTTCATTCTGAGGATGGTTGATAGTCTCGAGCTGTGTGAGACATTCCCGTGGGGACGGTTTACTTTCGATGACAACATCAAAGAGATTTCTCATATGGTGAACCATTTCAAAGGATCGATCACAGAGAAAGCGAGTTGGACGTTTCCTGGGTTACTCAACCCTTTGGAAGTAAGTCGTATTTTCTTATGAGTACAACTAGTCCGAATAGTTCGAATAGTACAACTATTCTAACTGGTCTAATTATATGTGCAGATTTTGGCGTTTGAATGTATTCCAACCCTAAAGACACAATTTTGGGTGAAAGTAAGAAATGCAGAGGATGATTGTGCACGAATGTGCAAGTGGGAGTTCACGCAGACTGGCACAACTGGATATTCGTTGGATTCAATAAATGAGCATCTTGGAGATACAAAGGTATTTTACTTTTTGTTATACAAAGATTTTCGTCCGAATGGTTCAACTAGTCTGAATAGTTCAACTAATCCGAATAGTACAACTAGTTCGAATAGTACAACTAGTTCAATTTTGACTGACCCTATTTTTTTCGTTATACTTCAGGACATTACTAGTATTTTGACTGCTGAGGGTGAGGAAGTAGATCTCATAGAGAGGGTCATGGAAGAGACCCAATGGCAGGACTATGAACTGAAGGATGATTCAGATGTAGTTGACCCTATTGTTGATGGGTGGAACAAGTTTATACTCCGCCAACAAGGGAAGATACTGTGGGAGGATGTCTTCATGGCCGATGTTCAATCCCGAGTTGTCCAAGAAGAAGATGTCCAAGAAGAAGGTGCGGCAATAGGTGAGCCAGCTGAAGAAAAACCTGCAGCTGTGATTGAGCCAATAGCCGAGCAAATGAAAAGGATGATGAACCTAATGGAAGAAGGGTTCAAGGAAATTAAAGACAATATTCAGGGTTTGGATACAAGATTGGTAGCTGTAGAGAGCTTCGTGGAAGAGCAAAGAAATCCACCAGATTTTGAGTATGGTGGATACAATGATTTCGGCAGGGAAGAGAGGGAGATGGAGGAGGCAGCTGCAGAGGCTGAGAAGGAGAGAGCTGAGGCTGCAGAGAGGGAGATGGAGGAGGCGGCTGCAGAGGCGGAGAAGGAGAGAGCTGAGGCTGCAGCTGCAGAGAAGGAGAAGGCTGCAGCTGCAGAGAAGGAGAAGGCTGCAGCTGCAGAGAAGGAGAAGGCTGCAGCTGCAGAGAAGGAAGCAGCTGCAGCTGCAGAGAAGGAAGCAGCTGCAGCTGCAGAGAAGGAGAAGGCTGCGGCTGCGGCTGCAGAGAGGGAGATGGAGGAGGCAGCTGCAGAGGCTGAGAAGGAGAGAGTTGAGGCTGCAGCTGCAGATAAGGAGGTTGCGGAGATGATGGAGGCTGCAGAGATGATGGAGGCTGCAGAGACCGTGGAGACTGTGGCGGCTGAGGCTAGGGAAGCTGCGGAGATAGCGTTAGCGGCTGTGGAGAAGGCTATGGAGAAGGCTCTAGCTGGTAAGTGGAGAATTTTTTTCAATGAGTTTTTCGATTTTTTGATATAATGAGTTTCATCGATTTTTGGTTTTTTTTGTTAGGTGGAGACGATGTCGAGACAGTCCAAACTCCTACGAAGGTGAAAATCAACAAACGACCTAGTCTTCAAGCCCAAGCAGCAAAGAAATTAATTAAAAAGCTGAAGAGGAGTAAGACTCCCAAGCGAAAACCAAAAAGGAAGTTGACTCGTTCACGTTTGGTGAATGATTGTTATTAAGTAACTTAGGGCTTTGAATTTGTGTTATGTCTGCTATGTTAGAATTTATCTTTGTGTTTTTCAGGATTTGGACATATATATTTTAATGCATGTCTTTTTTTGTGTAAAATTAAACGGTCCAACTAGCAGAACTAGACCAACTAGAAATGAATATATAAAAATGGATAAAATACGAAGTCACGTGCGCCGTCAAAAGAGGAAACTTACACCGTAAAAACAAAAATTGTATAAAAATTGATCAGTTTTTTATAACATAGTTGTACCCAGTTTTTAGTTGTACCCAATTTCAAAACAAAAATTGAATCCAGCTAAAATTTTCTAATCAGTGGTACCATACTCTAAATTAATCATTTTTAGTTGTACTTGTGAAATTTAGTAAACAAACTACATTTAACATGTTTCTAATGCTATAATTTGTATAAAAATACAAACTTTCATGGTTTTCATGTTTGTGTGGTTAAAATTTCCAAAGTAACCTTAAAAGTATAAGGTAACTTGTGTAGACATTACATTTTCATGGATCAAACATTTTCATGGATCAAATTAATATAACTATGAAATGTTCAAATATGCTTCCACATGTTCTATGGCCTATTTTATGTGGAAACATGTTTACAAATACATTTAGAAATTGTGTTATTGACATTTTTTTAGAAAGCATAGTCGTACTGGTTTTCCCAGTTGGACTTGAGTACAACTAAAATGTAGTTGCACTAGTTGTACTTAAAACGAGTGGTACTAGTCGCACCAGTCGTACTCGACATATTAGACGCGGAATATAGAGTTGTACTAGTGGTTCCTAGTCATACCTGATAGAAATAACATGCATACAAGTCTCAGTCATACAAAGTTGCACACATAGTTCACATAATTTAAAACAAAGACATATATTACTCTTCACTACCATCAATCCCAAACCGTTCAGCCCAGCGTCCACCTCTTCCTCTTCCTCTTCCTCTTCTTCCTCTTCCTCTTCCACGATGTTCTCCAGCTGATGGGAATCTTTTCTGTTGCGGTTTTCCTTTCTTTACCTTATATTCCGGAGGTAAGACTTCTTCTCCTTGTATCTCTTCAGGTACAACCCATTCAGACATTTGAGGAACTGGATAACTCTCCTCAGAACTTCCCCGCACCTCATTAGCAGCTTTGTTTTTTCCTCTCGGCGCTGTCGAGTACGATACTTTCACGCCAAGCCTGCCTTGAACCATATTGATCAACGTTTTTGGATTTGGTGTGTCGAATCGACCTGGATAGTCTTCAGCCAAAACAGCTGCAACTAAGTGTGGTGTGCCTTTCCTTTTTTGTCTGATTGTACTTGTAGTAACCCGAGAGCATGTGTGCACCTTGTTGTAAGTGGAAATAGTGAAACTATTAGAGTTCATACGCACAGAAGCTCTTAAACCCCACTTGCATCCCTCTTTTGCTCCCCAACATTTTACCACGAAACGTGTGGGTTCAGACTTCTTCGTTTCATACTCAAAACCATTCTCATGTGCACCTTTCTGTAGAAGAGCTTGCAGTCCCTGCCTAGTGTCAAATTCTTGACCTTTATATATATCTAAACCGTCTTCCCATCCATGAATTACTTGCGAGTTTCCATCATAAGGTATGACTTCTGTATCATCATCATACACGAGCTCATATCTTTCTTGCATCTCATTTTCTTGCATCTCATTGTCTTGCATTTCACTGTCCGGTATTTCTAAACCATCTCTACCGGTACCAAAATGCTCATCATTACTCTGACCTAGATCAACGTCAACTTCATGATCCTCTCTTGAAACATGCACGCTTCCATGACTTTGATCAACATCCTTACTGAACTCCACATGTAGAACACTTCTACATTGATCTTTACTCATTTGTAGTAGATAACCAAAAACATTTTCGTCATTCCAAATATATGATGGTTTCTTCGTGTTCAAGATCAATGGATAGTAACTAATTTTCAGCTGAGTTGTAGATGCATCTATCAAAACCTTTCTGCAAATTCCCTCCACTAATCCACCATAAGTGACATCCTCCAAAGATTTCCTCATCACAAAAGTGTGAATCTCATCTTCTACAGAATTCCATATAATTTTATCACCGTCTTTTGAATAGAATCCCCCATAATCAAAACATATGACTGTGCAACCAGTGCTACTCATTTCCCCTGAAAAGAACAAAAAAATCGTAAGGTAATCTTATCATAGTTATACCAGTTTGACTAGTCGTACTAATTCACTTAAGATGCCCAGTTATGCTAGTAGTACCAGTAGTACCCAGAAAGTTTGGTTCATCCTAGTCGTACTAATTCACTTAATATGTCCAATTATTCTAGTTGTACCCAGTAATACCTAGAAAGTTTGGTTAATCCTACTCGTGCTAAATTCACTTAATATGTCCAGTTATTCTAGTTGTACTAGTAGTACCCAGAAAGTTTGGTTCATCATCCTACGAATCATCACGATTTATTACGATGAATTGCTCAGTTAACCAAGATATCCCATTTAATTAACAATATCAGTTTCTAATAGCCTTACCCAACTAGCTCAGTGACTCCAATGAGCAAAAAAAAAAAATCAAAAATTTTTTTACTATAAATTTCCCTAATTGAGAAGAAACTATGTATTAATTGCTTTGGGATTGCTTTGCCTATGACATAAACTTGATAATTGAATCATGAAATCGAAAATAGCATAAAAACAGCAACAACTAACCTTCAATTTCAAGCCTCCAAATCGTCAATGGTGGAAACGTGAGAGCAAGAAGACGACGAGAGGGGATTTTGTGGTTGGTTTGGTTGGTTTAGAGAATTAATTTTAGGGATGGTTTGAATTAAATTCGGTCCATTAAATTCCTACCAGATTTCTTTTTGTTTTCCATTTTCAATTTATTTATTTTTTTAATAAATGAAGGACTAAACAGTTCATTCATGAGGAGAGGGGCATTTGAGATTTGAAAAGGGTTTGTAGATTGTCCCTCCCGTACGGAGGGACATTTGAGATTAAAGTCCAATATATCAAGGTTAAACGACATCGTACAGTATAGGTTTTTTTTTTAATCTATACTAATAAAACTGTTTAGGTCCACATCATCAAATTAAAACTCCTACAATCTGCCACGTCATCATGTTTACAATTCATCCCATTGAGGGTATTTCAACTTGAGAAACCCAAGAGGAAGAAGTGAGAACCCAAATTATATTTGTATTTTACTTATTTAAAATTTAATTACAAATTTAAATTATATTAAAATAGTAATTTTTTTTGTTTGAGAACCTCTTTGGTATCTCACCAATATAGATGCACTCATTGCCTAGTCCAGTTATTTTGGAATGGGACCTCTGTGATGTTCCGTACCCATCTTGCATTTTCTGTCTTACTACTCTCGGACCCGTCCATAAGAGTAGAAATTTTTTTTTTTTTTCAGGACTTTCGAAAATGAGAAAGTTTTATTTCTTTTTTGTTCAATTCTGAAAATAAAAAAGTTTATATTAGTTTTTTTTGATAAGTTATATATCTGTTTAGACTGTATATAATAAGAAATATAAAATAGAATGAAAACTTTATATATATTTAACTTATAAATAGTTTTATCTCTCTCACATGTTTCTCCTCTATCGATGTTGTACAATTTGGTACTCGAATCATTACTCGCGAAGAACAAAGAAACTTGATGTGGGAGAGAAGAGATAAGCAAGAAAGTAAAGGACACCAAAGCTATTTACCTAGAGTTCACCTCACGGCTACTCTTTGGAGCCGAAAACGCTCCGGCAAGCAAATCCAATAGAACTTAGCTCAGATCCGAGCTGATCGTCTTTAGCGGTGACTCTAACCCTAATTTCTCGGTGTTACCGATTAAGAAGCAGAGAAAGAGACTTTATACCTCAGTCTCTTTTACAACTCAGCTCGCACGCTCCAACTACTCTCACGTGCTAGCTAAACCCTCTACATGGATTAGAGTTAACCGCATACTTAGACTATATAAGAGTATATATAGGGACATAATCTTCAGATGTTTTTCTCTCTTTTTGGGATTAATATTGCAATATGTTTGTTTAGGTTGAAATAATCAATTTACGTATATCCTTTTTCTGATGTGTTGTTAAACTAATTTTCTAATATGTAATTAGTTTATTACTTATTATAAAAGTAGAAAATTAAGAGGAGTTATTCTTTCCGTTCATTGCTTCTGCTACTTCTTTTCTATGCTCGTATAAGCCCTCGTCTTTTTTCTATTGGATGAAGTAACGACTCATTCTCTTCGAATTTTTCTTCTGATTTGCATCATCAATATCTTGTGCATCTGAAATCTGCATAATCATCAAAAAACGTTTTAAATCGGATTAGGAACCAATAACTTTTTCCAAACCATAATTACAGAATCGATCAGTATCGAAATTTTCACTTAGAAACCTAACAAAAACAAAATTTAGTCTAGCCAACCTCAACTTACAAATAAATTTGATTATTATCCAAGTAATACCAAAATACCAGAAAACTATTTGAATAACAGAATCAAGATTGTGAAGAAAAAATTGTGATTTTACCACAAAAAAAAAAAAAAAATGGTGATGTATACCTCTTTGGTTTGTCTTTGAATAAATAGGATCCAAACGTTTTCACTACAAAAAAAAATGAATATTGTTACAACATATAAATATTTTGTCACAAAATTTATATTGTGACGAAAATGTCACAAATTATGAAAAGTCACAATAAAATCGTCACAAATCCATTTCAGTCTCAAAAAACATCACAACATTTTGTAACGTCTAACAATAGTAACAATCTGTCACTACTTGTGACGACATTTAAAACGTCACAAAATCGACACAATTTATAACGGAAAATACTATCACCACTAAGTCACAAATTGTGACAAAAAAATTGTCATATATTTGTCACGAGTTATTAATTCATTTTTATTGTGACTGTCACCTATACGTTAGAAATTATGACCACATTAATGTCACAGATCCCGTCACAATTTGTGACTTTATAGTCACATAATTGTCACCGTTTGATTTATATTAGTGACAATTTGTTTTTTACTGAATTTGTCACAAATTGTTACAAAATTAAAAATGTCAATTAAAATTTAGTCATAAGCGATTACTAAATATTTTTAATTAATTATAATCAAACTTTTTTAAGAAATAATAAATTAAATAATAAAACACTAAAAATAAAATATAATAAACAATCCATAATATTACTTAACAAACCGACATCCAAATCCAAAACAAAGTTAATACATAAACATAATTTAAACAAAATAAAAACTAAACAATACTAAAATTACTACAAATAAATAGAAACTAATATTACTAGATTAGGTAGACGTGGACGATGATGGACTATGGACGGTCTTGGTGGTACACTTACAAAAGACTGCAACATCTTTTCAGATTTGGAGTTGCATCAATAGATGGTAAATCCTCACTTAATGCTCTAAGTTCAAAGATATGGTCTTGTTTAGAAGACCTAGAAACAGCAGAGCAAAACAAGAGAAGTGAACATACATCACAAAGCTTCTTCGTGTTCTTTACAGCTGTCTTTAGATAACCCAACGTCTCTTGGTGATACTCTGCACTGCACAACAAGTAATCAGTGAGAGGAAACCTCAAGAAAATCACTTCCACATATGAATTTAATGTCTCTAGAATACGTGAGAAGCATACAATTCCATTTAAGCATCAGACTTCTTCAAATACAGAACGATGAAAAAAATTTCAAAGTACCTAATTCCAAACAATAAAGGAACACATCTATTAGCTTTCCCTTCTACAAAATTAAAACAGAAGCATTGAAACAATTAACAAGAAATTTAGCAACATGATTCGTGTAAACAAAGAAGCAATCTAGTGAAAGAAAAACGTAAAGGGACTAATCTGCGGATGACCAAAGTTGCTACCTGAGAAACAAACTTACACCAGCAGAGGAAACCGCAAGAACCGGGTCTTTAGACAAGTGCGGTGTAGCTGTGTGGCAACACTAACCGTGAACTGTGACTAAAAAAAATCCTGCTTTTGCAAGAACGGTCCTGGGTCTAGAGTCGATACCACCCGATGAGATCAATAGAAATATGTGTACACTGAGAATCTCATCTAAGTCGTCTAGAATCTCATTTTTTAGCATTTCATAAGCACCTCCATAATTTTTATGAATTGGAAAGTGTTGTTTGTATTGATTCACAAGGTAGAGTATTATACAAATATGTAGTCTAGTCCTAATCTAGATAGAGATAAGGTAGAATATAGGATATTAGATTACAATGAATATATTATTCATCTTTATCTCAATACCCCCCCTATCACGCCATCAATAGAATTAGTAGAAGTCCAGCGAGCAAGTTCTGGATTTGCCGCCAATTTGGGGAAACAAGTTCTTTAATCGGTGATCTCATATATATGATTCTGCATAATGGAATCGATTTCACTATTGACTGCTTCTTTTCAAGAAGGTGTCGTCAGGTGTAGACATGACTTCTGTGAATGATTTAGGTTCATTATCTGAGAGAAATACCATTAAAAAATCTTCACCAAAAGATTTTTCCTTGCGTGCTCAACTTTTATAAAAATAAATTAGCTTTAGTTTTGTTCAAATTTAAAATTTCTAAAAATAAAACATTAAATTTTAATAATTTTTTCAGTATCTTTTATAACATAATAAGTTTTAACTAACAATATTGTTATTTGTATTTATATTTAACAAAAATAAATATTTAATAATTAAATATATTGTGCCTCATACATAATTAGTTTATTGATCCTTGGCAGATTGGTCTCCTTCGAGGTTCTGGTATTTTGGTGCAGCATTGGCGTGTTTAGGTTCTTCTCTCTTGCTCGGAGTTTCGGTTTTAGAACTAGGTCTTTTTAGTTTTATGCCCCTTTCTTCCGTTTTCTTATATCTCTATCCTTGATAGTTTTCTTTTTTTTAGCGCTTTGTCGCCTTTTGCTTGGGCGCCCAGATATTTTGTTGCTCTGCCGGCTTGTGTTCATGTCTTCTTTGTTATGTGTATTTATTGGAAGATCGAGAAGATCGACCATGCATATCGAAATTATAGAAATCTTGAAGATCAAGAAGATTATGGATATTTACCTATGAAATTTACCTTTATCTTAAATATATTATCTACATATTAGTTTTTTTTTTATAAATTGATGAGAGTAGAACACAAAAATATTTAGAAAAAATTATTATTACAAGATGCATAAATTTATATATAGAGATAGAAACAACCTAATTGTCTAAACTAATATGTAAATAATAGATTTAGGAGCTGTAAAAATATATATATATATATATATGTATATATTTAAGATAAATTCAAATTTCTTAATATAATATATTGTTAAATATCCATAATCTTCTTGATCTTCAAAATTTCCATAATTGGTCGATCTTCTTCTTGATCTTCTTAATCTAATTGATGACAAACAAAATAAAAGACCAATCATACTTGCTATTTTTGTTCGCTGAGACTCAGACTGAAAAAAAAAAAAAAAAAAAGGAAAAAATAAACAGTTCTCCGAGCTCAGGCCCAAAAGAAAAAGGGAAAAAAAAAAACGAACGTAACAAAGAGGAAATTAGAAACCGGCTAAATAGGAGGATATTGTTTTTGGTGTGTCTCCTCTCTTGCGACAAACCAAAATCACAATCTAAACGTGAAACGGAATCTCGAAAAAAAAAAATCAATATCTCTCAATGGATAAGAAGAAGAAAGTATGGTTTTGGGGAGACAAAGACGGCGAAGGCGGAGGAAGAGCCAAGGAGGAGGAGGATGACGTGGCGGCCGACCATTTGTCTCGAGACGGAACAATGAGCCAATACAGCCTTAGCAAAGGCCTTCTTCCTTCTCTCGGAGCCACCGCTCGTTCTTCCCGTGACGTCAATCTCCGTCGCTTCATCATCTCTCCTTTCGATCCTCGTTACAGGTCCAATTGTTTCTCTTCTTCTTGATTTTTGATTTGTTCATCGTGAAATTAGGGTTTTAGATTTAATTTATCCCTTTTACATTGAGCTAAAATCCTCCGAAAAATTTAAGATCTATATTTTGATTCTTGGATGGATCTAGAATGCATGTGTGTTTTAGATTCTTCTTCGTTGCTGTCTCGCTCGAAAACTCGATTAATTTTGTAGAAATCTCTAAGTAAATCTAAAGGAAACAAAATTGTAAAACAACTGAATAACGAAAAAGCTATAAATGAGTAAATCTAATTTATTTAAAGTGAGTTACTAGGTTTTATGTTTTATCGATCATTCCATGGGTTTTATTGCGAATGGTATAAATTTAGTGAAATCACAAAAACTTGAAAAAACTACATACCATTCAAGTCATAGTATGAGTTATCTATTGACTACATTGCCATAGTATCACTCACGAAGCTGAGTTATTGTGTTAATTACAGAGCGTGGGAGACGTTTTTGGTGTTTTTGGTGCTTTACACAGCTTGGGCGTCGCCATTCGAGTTCGGTTTCCTGCAAAAGCCTCGAGCACCTCTCAGCATTCTCGATAACATCGTCAACGGGTTTTTCGCCGTGGATATAATCCTTACGTTCTTCCTTGCCTTTCTCGACAAGGCAACTTATCTCCTCGTAGACGATCCGAAGCGGATCGCCTGGAGATACGCGTCGACCTGGCTTGATTTCGATGTGGTATCCACATTTCCTTACGAAAGCTTTGGTAGCTTCTTACATGAGAGTATACAAGGATATGGGATTTTCAGTATGCTTCGTCTATGGCGTCTTCGCAGGGTTAGTAATTGTTTTGCCAGGTGAGTTTTGATGAGATAAGTGTGTGTAGCTCAGTTTCTTGAATCCATTATTCTCTCTATGGTGAGTATGACATTGAGCTCTTAATGTTCAGGTTAGAGAAAGATAGGAGATACAGCTACTTTTGGGTTCGATGCACGAAGCTTCTTCTTGTTAGTATATCTATGCCTTTATTTCTTNAAGATTTTTGAAAAAGATTGATATCATACTAAAATCTAAATCTATACTAAAAGATTAAACTAATTTAGGCAAATTCTAAATATATCATACTAAAATCTAAATCTTTTTTCATATTCGAACCTAGAAATAAATGTAGATATGAGTAATGGTAAAGTTATGTTTATATCGATTTAGTTTATTGATGGTGTGCTTTAACTCATTAAATGTCATTTTGTTTCTTATGCATGTTCTGATTAAGAAATGGTTAGGGCGTTGGGTATATCCACTTTACAGAATTAGTTCAACATGAGTTTCCTTGAGGTTCAAGGTAATCCCTGTTTCATTTGTGTATTTCCAAACCGGAGACATAAAACCCTGCATGGATGCGGGATGAAATTGGGCAAGTTTTGAGTCATATAGGGGATTTCATCTTGGTTATAATCTTTTAAATTATATGATTCATATATTTTTGGGACGCATATTTGATCTGTTTTGAAAAATGTTCGAATCCATATTGACAATATCTTTTTAACTTGACGTGGTGCAATCAGGTGAATATTTATCGATGGATACTCAGAAAAAGATATGCTTGTTTTCTTTAATTAGTTTGTCGAAAGCACCCTTAATGAAACATTTTTTTAACTCTTAAAATGCAAATGCACCAATGGCATTAGAAGTAATATTCCAAGGTAAATCAAGGGTATTTTCAAAGTGTGCTTCTCTTTTAATAGTATAGATGTTAACTATTTATATTATTATTTGTATTTATATTTAACAAAAAAATATTTAATAATTAAATATATTGTACCTAATACATAATTATTTTCTTGATCCACCCCTGTTTGGTAGGTTGATCTTGGGAAATTTGCGAGCTTTCTCACTTGCTCAGAGTTTCGGTTTTAGAACAAGGTCCTTTTAGTATAGATGCCCTTGTCTTCCATTTTTTTAAAGATCTCTCTATCTTTGATAGTTTCCATTTTCTTTAAGGATTTGACTCCTTTTGTTTGGGCTTTGTATTTGGGGATATTTTGTTAGGTGCATCCTGTTGAACTTGGTAATTTGTCCAACATTCGAAATTAATCCAATAGATAGATGACAAAAAAAGACCAATCATATACTTGCTATTTCTGTTCGCTGAGACTGGAAAAAAAAAAGGAAAAGAAACAGTTCTCCAATCTCATGACAGGCCCAAAAGGAAAAAAAAAAGAAAACGAACGTAACAAAGAGGAAATTAGAAACCGGCTAAATAGGAGGAGGAGATTGTTTTTGGTATGTCTCCTCTCTTGCGACAAACCAAAATCACAATCTAAACGTGAAACGGAATCTAACGTGAAAAAAAATCAATATCTCTCAATGGATAAGAAGAAGAAAGTATGGTTTTGGGGACACAAAGACGGCGAAGGCGGAGGAGGAAGAGCCAAGGAGGCGGAGGATGACGTGGCGGCTGACCATTTGTCTCGAGACGGAACAATGAGCCAATACAGCCTTAGCAAAGGCCTTCTTCCTTCTCTCGGAGCCACCGCTCGTTCTTCCCGTGACGTCAATCTCCGTCGCTTCATCATCTCTCCTTTCGATCCTCGCTACAGGTCCGATTGTTTCTCTTCTTCTATATGTTTTTGATTTGTTCATCATGAAATTAGGGTTTTAGCGGATTTAATTTATCCCTTTTTCATCGACCTAAAATCCTCCGAAAATTTTAAGATCTAAATTTTGATTTTTGGATGGATCTAGCTACACTGTTTGATGAATGCATGTGTGTTTTAGATTCGTCTTCGTTGCTGTCTAGCTCGAAAAACTCGATTAATTTTGTAGATCTCTCTAAGTAAATTCTAAAGTATGTGTATATTGGGAAGAAAATTGTGGGATAAGTCGTATGTTAGCATCTCTCTGGAACAAGAAAACTCGTAAACTGATTAAAGGAAACAAAATTGTAAAACAACTGAATAACGAAAAGCTATAAATGAGTAAATTGTATCTAGTTTATTTATAAACTTAAGATGTATGGAATGGATTTAAAGTGACTTATTAGGTTTTATGTTTTATAATTCCGTGGGTTTTATTGCGAATGGTATAAATTTAGTGAATCGCAGTTTTCAAAAAACTTGAAAAAACTACATACCATTATCTATTGACTACATTGCCATAGTATCACTCACGAAGCTGAGTTATTGTGTAATTACAGAGCCTGGGAGACGTTTTTGGTGTTTTTGGTGCTTTACACAGCTTGGGCCTCGCCTTTCGAGTTCGGTTTCCTGCAAAAGCCTCGAGCACCTCTCAGCATTCTCGATAACATCGTCAACGGGTTTTTCGCGGTCGATATAATCCTTACGTTCTTCCTTGCCTTTCTCGACAAGGCAACATATCTCCTCGTCGACAATCCGAAGCGAATCGCTTGGAGATACACGTCGACCTGGCTTGTTTTCGATGTGGTATCCACATTTCCTTACGAAAGCTTTGGTAGCTTTTTACATGAGAGTATACAAGGATATGGGATTTTCAGTATGCTTCGTCTATGGCGTCTTCGTAGGGTTAGTAATTGTTTTGCCAGGTGAGTTTTGAGTTTAGTGTGTAGCTCAGTTTCTTGAATCCATTATTCTCTCTTTTGTGAGTATGACATTGAGCTCTTAATGTTCAGGTTAGAGAAAGATAGGAGATACAGCTACTTTTGGGTTCGATGCACGAAGCTTCTTCTTGTTAGTATATCTATGCCTTTCTTGATCTTATTACACACTTTTTTTTTTTTAATCTTTCCTTCTTTTATTGATGATTTGGTGATATTGTAGGTTACTCTTTTTGTGATTCATTGTGGTGCTTGCTTCCTATATTCGATCGCCGCGCATTATCCAGACCCTTCAAAGACGTTCATAGCATTAACCGACGAAAACTGGAAACAGTCTCCTCTCGCCGTGCGGTATAACACGGCGATGTATTGGTCAATAACTACTTTCTCCACAACAGGATATGGTGACATACATGGTGTTAATTCAAGAGAGATGACTTTCATTCTTTTCTACATGGTCTTTAATCTTGGATTGTTAGCTTATATAATTGGTAATATGACCAACCTTGTGGTTCACGTCACCAGTCGCACCAGAAAATTTGTAAGTCTTATGAGTTTTTTTCTGAACAAGAAACTGGTCTATATGTGGAGTTTTCATGAGTCTTGTTGCATTGGCATTTTTTTAGAGAGATACTATTCAAGCCGCCTCAGGGTTTGGTCAGAGGAACAATCTACCAGTGCGTTTGCAAGATCAGATGGTTGCTCATTTGTGCTTGAGGTACAGAACCGATTCGGAAGGTTTACAGCAGCAAGAAATCATCGATTCGCTCCCCAAAGCTATCCGATCTAGTATATCGCATTATCTGTTCTACGAAGTTGTTGACAAGATTTACTTGTTCCATGGAATATCAAACGATCTTCTTTTCCAGTTGGTACGTTTTAGGGATCAGTCGGGCAGGAACTTAATCGTCATTCTATGATGTAACTCTCTGATTTTTCGGTTGTAGGTCACCGAGATGAAGGCAGAGTATTTTCCTCCCAAAGAAGATGTGATTTTGCAGAATGAAGCACCAACAGACTTTTACATATTGGTGACAGGAGCTGTTGTAAGTGATATATATATAGAACGCTTTCTTGTTTCACAAGATAACGTATTCATCGACTTCTTGTATTGTTCCTTACACAATCCTCTATCCGGCAGGAAATAATAGCTCGCGTAAATGGAGTGGAGCAGGCAAGTCTAGCTTAAAGTCTTTTCAAAATCTGATTGCGTTCTTCTTTTTAAGATCTGTTGCAATTGGGAAACTGAAACATATTCGGCAATGGTTATTAAATTGTGTGTTCTTTACAGGTAGTTAATGAAGCACAGAGAGGAAATGTATTTGGTGAAGTTGGGGTACTATGTTACAGACCGCAGCTGTTTACTGTTCGTACCAAGCGATTGAGTCAGTTGCTTCGTCTGAACCGTACCACGCTCTTGAATCTTGTTCAAGCAAACGTAGGAGATGGAGCAATTATCATGAATAATCTTCTTCAGGTATGTATGAACTTTCTCTTTCTTTTTCTTGGTTAAATCGATTTTTCTCATCTTGTTCTTGATAACCAAACCAAACTTTATTGTTCCATATAAAAGATATGTTCTTGTTAATGCAGCATTTAAAAGACTCGGAAGATCCAGTGATGAAAGGCATTTTGGCTGATACAGAACACATGTTGGCTCAAGGGAAAATGGATTTACCTCTCAGCTTGTGTTTTGCTGCAGCCAGAGGAGACGATTTGTTGCTTCACCAGTTACTTAGACGAGGCTCAAGCCCTAACGAAATGGATAAGAACGGGCGAACCGCACTGGTAAGCCCTCAAAATTCCTCATCGTCCTCCTTTTAGTGCCAAATCCAAAATCGCTTACTCTCTATAATTCTCTCTATATCTCAGCATATAGCAGCATCAAAAGGAAGCCATTATTGTGTCGTTTTACTTCTCGAACATGGCGCAGATCCTAACATTAGAGGTAAGTAGTAAAAAAATTGTCACATTAGGTGGTAAGTAACATGTAGTTCGATTGAAAGTTAATTGGCTCATTCATTTTGTACAGATTCAGAAGGTAATGTGCCCTTGTGGGAAGCAATCATAGGGAGACATGGAGAAATCGCGAAGCTCCTTGCAGAAAACGGGGCAAGGATAAGCGTAGACTCAGTGAGCTATTTCTCTTGCTTAGCCGTGGAGAAGAACAGCCTAGATGCACTGAAAGACATCATCAAATACGGCGGCGACGTCACACTCTCTGATGGAAACGGAACCACAGCTTTACACAGAGCAGTCTCAGAAGGACATTTGGAGATTGTGAAGTTCTTATTAGGCAAAGGTGCTGATTTGGACATGCCAGATTCTTACGGTTGGACTCCACGAGGTCTTGCAGAGCATCAAGGCCACGAAGACATCAAGACCTTGTTTCATAATCACAGGCCCATTGAGAAGAAACCTAAATGTGTGCCTGGAACACCTGAGTTTCCTGTTGTTACAGGAAAGCCATTGATGAAGTATAGCAGTGAGCCTACACTGCCACATTCAGGAGAGATACCTCTTGTTCAAGAAGGAGGCCAGCTTGTGGTTTCGCAGAGACGGAAACTCAGTAACTTCAGAAACTCGCTCTTCGGATTCATTTCAGCTGCAAATACTGGTAAATCGCCTCAGCTCTCATCCATTTGATCTCTAATACTGGTTGCTTTCTCGTCACGTAACCATATTTTCAGAAATTTCATATCACAAGAGCCATTTAGATTCTTAAGAAAATAGATCATATATACAAAATATGTCATAACTTTACCCTATATAAACCCTAAAAGCTAAACCCTAACGTTGAAATCCTAAACCCTAAATCAAAAGATCATTACTAGTCTAAAATTGTAATGGTTTTATTTCTTTAATTTTGAAAGAAATTGGCCTTTATGCCTTCTTTTAATTGTTACAAAGATCATTACATGCATTGTTCTGTTTATTTTTGTTATTGTATAGAGGCCTTTGGCGAAATTCAAAAACTTGGTTTCATTTCCGTTTTCTTACAGGTGATGATGGAGGAGAAACTTCAAAAATCCCAGCAGTTCCAGGAGGAGGAGGGGGAGGTGCTTTTTATCCGGCGAGAGTCACCATTAGTTCGCCGGAAAACGGTGAAATTGGGGGAAAAGTGGTATTGTTGCCGAATTCGTTGGAAGAGCTATTGGAAATTGGTGAAAAAAAGATGGGTTTCGTCCCAACTAAAGTACTTACAAGAGAAGGAGCCGAAATTGACGACATCACTCTTATCAGAGATGGTGATTTTCTCCTTCTTGCAAGAGATCCTTGATTCACACGCAACTCTCATTCATTTTTTTGTCTTATTTAAACCCAAAAGAAAATCTAATTTTGTTTAACACAACTCGCAAGCCACACTCAAGCTGGGAAATATTAGTGGACACCGTAAAGCCAACCAACACTCTCTTTTTTCATGGGATTGACACAATTTTTAGATTTTTGTTCGTCTGTAACTCTGTATATATATTCACTGTTGACTATTTTAAGAAAGAAAAAAATATCACGATATGGAAATGTACGATTAGCTAGTAAAACTGAACAATTGCATTTGTGAAAAACGTATGGAAAATAACAAAGTGGGAACGTTGTGTTATACCCGTATCCAAAAATAGTGGGCCAATTTTTCATTTTTGTTTCCAAGCCCAATTGATCTAAGTTGGCCCAATTCTTTTAATTGTTTCACTAAAACGCGTGTGTGCGTATATGTGTATACATCTCCCTCGTCCATTTACCCTAGCCGCTCAAAAAACCAGTAGAAAGAAAGAGGGAGAGGGAAACCGAGAGGAAGAGGAGAGGAGAGAAAGAGAAAGAGGGCGAAGGAGAGATCGTGAGGGAAGGAAGAAGAAGGAGGGCGAGGAGAGAGGAAGCAAGTGGAGGAGAGAGATTCACCGTACGGAGCCGCTCCACCACCGATACCTTCGTCCACTGCTGCACGTCCACCACCACCGGGGAAGTCTGCCAGCACCGGAGGAGGGAGCCGCCGCACATACCGTATCCACCGCACGTTACCGTGGTTGCACCCGAGAGGAGCAAATCGGAGGAGAAGCGGACCACCACCACCGGCCACCACCTGTATTTGCTGTGAGCCGCAAGCCACCAGAGGAGGAGCTACTATCACTGGAGTCCGAGATCCACTGCCGCAGATCCAAGCCGCAAGGGTTTCGGTGCAACCCAAGTCCTTACTTGCGCAGGAAGCAATCCGGATTCACAGCCTTTCACCACTGCCTTTCCACTGCCGTTTGTCACCGGCCGAAAGCTAAGGTGAGGATGAATCCATTACCGCCCCTATGTGACTTCCTATGCTTCGTGTTACTGAAAATCTTGGCGTGATCTCATCGTGTTGTGTGTGGTGTAGTCCCTTGGGTATGTTTGTGAAAGGGTTAGCCACATGTATTCGATTGGTGTTAAGACTTGGTTAGGGATTAAGTTGCTCGTATATATTAAACACGTAGAACTGTTAGTAGACGATGCATGTTCAAGGTATAAGCATGAGAATATGACGATTTGGGTTATTACGCATGCGTGTGTTCCTATAAAAAACAGAAGTAAAGCTGAATACTATATAATATTATAATCATAATGGTATGTCCGTGTATATTAGTATAAAAGATGAAGTTAAATGTTTTATTATGCTATTAATATATTGAGTTCATTTTATCGTGTGGTGAGTGTATTTGTTTGCATATGGTATAATAATTGTTTTATTATTATTAAGTATAGGTTAATATGAATTCAAGTAATGGAGTTGTTGGTACTATGTATTATTATGGTATTATGGTGAATTACTAATAAGTATTAGAAAATGTACTAAATTAATTGGTATTAATTTAGTTTAATATGGATTAATTATGTTAAGGTGGTTAAATGTACGAGAATGGAATAGTGGTGATATTCGGTTAAGTATCTGTAGGTCTAACGTTGGTTAATCCTACCACGTTGTTTGGTGTTGGGCTATGACAACATGTGATGTTGAATCGTAGTTCATTAACGGCTAGCTAATAAGTCAGAAACAACCGCGAACGTTCTACGTGGCGGGATGAGTCGACGTAACTCATGTTTTTCGGGATGGTGGTCCTTCGGAATGGTAGTTCTTCGGGATGGTAGTCCTTCGGGATGGTAGTTCTTTGGGATGGTGGTCATTCGGGATGGTGTTGTATGATTGGGTGTTGGGCTATGACAACATCAATGTTGAGTCGTAGTTCATTAATGGCTAGTTAGCAAACCAGAAACAACTGCGAACGTTCTACATGGTGGGATGAGTCGACGTGACTGTTGTCCTTTGGGATGTGGTGGATTCGTCTATTCCGGCGGTGGCGGGAATGGGCAAGTGTTGGTTCCGGCGGTGGCTAGTAGGTGTCGTCTTGTGTGGTGTATGTGTTGTGTGGAGTCAGTCTCTGTGGCATTGGGTGGGTCGTGTATCATGATGTAGGTTTAGGCTTGGTCGAGGTGGACGTGGTATAGCAATACGTATCCCGGTTTGGGTTCGTCTCCTGGGTAATTCAAATTACTCATCCCTTCCTCTCGTATTTTCCCTTTTTTCTCTCTTTTGCAGGTTGGTTAGAAATGGCGGTTTAAAGTACAAGTTCGTGGATTTTGTTTTCATAAAAGTTTTGGGGTTCGATTCAGAAGTTAAAATGCTGTCGTTCCGGAGGTGCCGGGAGCGGAGTGTGACACGTTGAATTGTTGATAATACTGATATTTTCGTTGGATCTTTGAATATTTGGGAAGCTAAACTTTTCATTTTATGGTCAACCGTGTAAATAGATTAGAAGCATGGTCTAAGTAAAAAAATATGGTTCTATTATCTATTTATTTTTTTGCAAAAAGGGTTAATATCATTCTATTATTTTCTCATTAAAAATGTGATTTCTTCTATTTCTCCGCGAAAATACAGTTTGTATAAAAAATTTCACCACAAATATGATTCTCTGATTTTTTCGTCAAAATATGGTTTTTACAAATTTTTACCCCGAACCATCTAAAAATATTGTTTTCACAAAAAAATTCCTACATAAAAAAAAATATATTTTTTACAAGCAAAAATACGGCTTCACAATTTTTTTCGCCGAAAACAAAGTTATATAGTTTTTCTGCAAAAATAACCAAGATTTCTCGCAAAAACATATGTTCAATAAAAAACACGATTATACGGTATTTCATCAAAAACATAATTATATATTATTGATGATGTTCTCCTTCTTAATTATATTCTACTGTCAAAATTTGAAATGAACGATTGAGAGAATAAAGTTTTTTTTCCAAAATGTTAGTTTTTGTGTAATATGTTTTGTTTAATTATTATTTTATATAATCAAATAATTATAAAGTAATGTTATGAGTTTATGGGTCAACACATTAGGAAATTTTATATCTTTTATAAAAAAATATAAGTTGCTAAAACAAAAAAAAAAAAGGAAAATTTTCGATGTAATACGACGGCGTGTTGGGCAGCAGATATTGTCCAAACCGGTTTCGAATCCAAATATAATTCGGTTTAGCCTCTCTCTCTTAACTGTTTCTGGATCTCTCGTCGCCGTCGAATCGGACGGTACAGATTAAAAAGTGAAAGACGACGGCCGGCGACAGGAAAACAAAGAAAGATCATCAGAACCTCGAATTTTTTTTTTACCTTTCTTCTGAAACACACTCACCGAAAGCAAACAAACGATGTCGTTTTTGTCCCTCGTGCTTCCATCATCTCCTTCCTTGTCTGCTAAGCTCAAGCCTCTCAATGGCTACGCAAGGCTCGATCGTTATCTCGTTCGAGCTTCTTCCGATGTTCCCGATTTCCTCTCTGCGGATTGGTTCCAACTCCTCATCGTTTACCTTCTTTAATCTCTCTTAACTCAAATTCCTTTGATTTTTTTCTGGGTTTTAAGCATTGGGAAGAGGCAGATCCGAATTTTGCTATTTGCTTCGTTCTAGATTGAATAGCTTTAGCTTTGATCAAATTGGTTTCGAGAATTATGGTTCCAAGTAGCTAAAACCATTTGAAATTCGATTCTGCAAAGCAGATCCGAATATTGCCATTTGCTTCGTTCCAGATTAAACAGCTTTGATCAAATTGGTTTCGAGAATTTGGTTCCAAGTAGCTAAACAACAAAAACAAAATTCGATTTTGCAAAGCCATTTTTGTTTGCCTTAGCATCTGAAATCGAAATTTTGATGTTCTTAGGTTGTTATCTTTCCTTGGTTTTACAGGTTGGAGAGTCGTAGGAAACGTCCTTTTGGCCCCAGACTTGATGTAATGATGTTTACTTTGTGTAAGCGTTTGTATTGCTTAGTCTCTGTTGTAGTGTGTATTGATCCGAGTTCTTAGATTGTTTTGTAATAGTTTAGTGCGGAAGATGCTGTTAGACATCAGCTTGATGCATTGAAGTATAATGACCATCCTCGTTATGATTATGGCGTCGAGGTCATGTATCGGGTAAAACTTCATTACGAACCTAACCTCCTTGAAGCTTCTTTCGATTATGTAAAGCTTTTGTGATTGTTTTGACATCTTTTGTTGAAAAAAAAACAGTTTGCTGGATTCGACCCGTTTGAGAGATCCACGTATTTCGGTCCTTTCTTTGATCTAGGACAGGTTACTTTCAACACTTTGATGATCATATTGTTTCATAGCTACTAGCTCAAGGTTTCTCTTATTCACTGGTTGCTGCAGTTTGAAAGGTTTAGGCGTATTTTTCATCACTCGTCTTACCGTGTGTTGCTTGGTCATAAGGACAGACAAATCTTAAGCAGTTTGTTCGTTGAAGAGGTATCATCGTTTTTGTTTTGAATGTGTTACAACAATCATTATAGAGCTTCCCTTGTTTTTCTCATGATATCTCTCCTCTTTATACAGAATCGTTTCAAGCAGAGGATTTGGATTCAAGGAAATCGACCCGAGGAAGAAGAGATATTCGAATTCACAATGTTCCAGGTTTGATTCCTATGTTACTATTAGAGATCCTAAAAGTTTTTAGTGATGATGCTGAGTAAAATATGAATTCCATGTGTGTGAAATGGCAGCGGATAGGCGGTTCATGGGATGGTTATTGGTTGACAGAGAGCTTGCTTCATGACGGAGATGTGTTTTCAGGTGGTATGGCTTACTGATTCAATGGCTCAGCTTCATCTCCTTTTCGGATTATCGATTTGTTCGGTTTGGTTTGATCATATGTGATGCAGGAGACGGTTAACAAGATATTTTCCTATTTTAGAGTTTTCCTTTTCTAATTAGGATTCTAGTAATTTTCCTATTTTATGCATTAGACTTTCTCTATAAATAGAGACCCTAGGTTGTATGTTTTAGACACAACTTTTATTCATAATTTTCAATCAAAGTCTTGAGTTTTCAAGCTTTATCTTTCTGGTGGATTCCATAGCTTTTTCTTCAAGTTTGTCGCTTGCAAACTTGAGTATTCAATTCCAAGACTAACGCTTGTTGTCTTGGTGCATTCCGACTGCGTCAAGTGGTATCAGAGCAGGCTTTTTCCTTCTCTTTTCTAAGCTTGAACAGCTATGGGTGATCGATCGTTAACCGAAGCCGACATGGAGGGTTTAAGAGGTGAACTCGCCAATTTAAACACTCAGATGGCGGATCTGTTGACAACGCTTAACAATCAGTTTGCGGCTTTACCCCAGCAGATTGCTAACGCGATACAAGGAGGAGGAGAACAAAGGGGACCAAATCAGATTCAACAAGGCAGAAACAATCAAGGTATTGTCCAGCCAATTCAGGTCCAGCAAAGTGAAATCAACCGACTGCCTGTTGGGAACAATCGACAACAAGGCAGACACAACCGTGTTGTTGATAACAACTCCAGCTCGGAGGAGGACTCTGAAGAGGAAGCTGAAGAACGAGGAAATCAACAAAACAATCATGACTATCGAGTCAAGGCTGATATTCCATTATTTAATGGAACTATGGCAGTTGAGGAGTTCTTGGATTGGCAGATCGACGTTGACAGATTTTTCGAAGTCATGGAGGTTCCTGAGAGTAAGCAAGTTAAGATGGTGGCAATTAGGTTGAAGAAGACTGCTGCTGTTTGGTGGGATAAATTGGTTATCCAAAGGCAACGACAGAGGAAGGGTCCCGTTAGGACGTGGCGTCGAATGAAACAATTGATGATGGAGCGTTTCTTGCCAGAAGACCACGAACAGATTCTCTACAAGATGTACATTGATTGTGTTCAAGAAAACAGAACAGTGACGGACTATACGGCCGAGTTCATACGTTTCTCTGAACGTAATGACTTGAATGAAACAGAAAATCAGAAAGTGGCGAGGTATATCAGTGGTTTAAAGGGCTCTCTTCAAGGGAAAATAGGGTTACAGACTGTGTGGACGATTCAGGAAGCATCTAGTCTAGCCTTGAAAGCAGAATTGATGGAGAAATCATCACGAGGGTTCACAAATTTCAGGAGACCCTCGGGTCAGAACAACTTCGAACCAGCCGGAGAGAAAAACAAAGGCGTAGCCGACAAGGATCCAACTACTAACAACAAGGGAGCTAGTAGTTCTAACAGCAACGTTCAAAAAGACAAAACACCAGCTCCGAAGCAGAATAATACTTATGCTAGACCATCCCTTGACAAGTGTTTCCGTTGCCAAGGACAAGGTCACAAGTCAAATGTATGTCCCAGTCGAAGGACGATTGCTTTATTAGAAGAAGAAGAAGATGATTTTGCGAATAATGAGGAGTATGAAGGGGTTGAGTTTGCGGAAGAAGAATCTGAGGACAGAATCAACATTGTTTTACAGCGACTGTTACTATCATCCAAAGAAGAAGGACAACGCAAGAATCTGTTTAAAACGCATTGTTCTATTCAAAACAAGGTTTGCAATGTGATTGTTGACAATGGGAGTTCCGAGAATTTAGTTTCTCAAAAGCTGGTAGATTATTTGAAACTGCCCACGACTCGTCATGAGAAGCCATATGGTCTCGGATGGGTGAAGAAAGGATCTAAAGTAGGGGTTAGCGAAACTTGCAAAATTCCTTTATCAATTGGTAAGCATTACAAAGAGGAGATAATCTGTGATGTTTTGGATATGGATGTTTGTCATATTCTCCTTGGGCGACCATGGCAGTATGATAACGACATTACGTACCGAGGACGTGACAATGTGATCATGTTTACATGGGGAACTCATAAGATTGCAATGGCTCCTGTTAAGAATTTTGGTAGTGTTACAAAGGAGAAGAAGTCAAGCTTCCTAGTCATGTCGCATGATGATACAAAACTTGACAAGGCTGTTAAGGAATCAAAGTGTTTTTATCCGATTGTGATCAAAGGGTTGATGAGTGCCGTGACGGAGGAGACAACAACTCCACGTGAGGTGTTAGAAATTTTGGAAGATTACAAGGAGTTAGTTGCGGAAGAGCTACCTAACGACCTGCCTCCTATGCGTGATATTCAGCATCACATTGACTTGATTCCAGGTTCTAGCCTACCTAATCTTCCCCACTATCGACTTAGTCCTAAAGAGAACGAAATTGTAAGGGACCAGATTGAAGATTTGCTGAAGAAAGGGTTAATCCGTGAGAGCATGAGCCCTTGTGCTGTACCGGTTCTTCTCGTTCCAAAGAAGGGTAATCAGTGGCGAATGTGTGTTGATTCAAGAGCCATCAACAAGATAACAATCAAGTACCGGTTTCCTATCCCTAGATTAGAAGACATGCTTGATGAGCTAAACGGAGCGAATTATTTTCGAAAATCGATCTTCGAAGTGGATACCACCAAATTCGCATCAGGCCTGGAGACGAATGGAAGACTGCTTTTAAGAGCAAAGACGGATTGTATGAATGGTTGGTGATGCCTTTCGGATTATCAAATGCTCCTAGTACTTTCATGAGGATGATGAACCAGATTCTCCGTCCTTTCATTGGATCCTTTGTGGTAGTTTACTTCGATGATATTTTGATCTATAACAAAACAAGGAATGACCATTTGGAGCATTTAAAGCAGGTTTTGCAAGTTCTCCAAGAAAATCAGCTGTACGTGAACCTAAAGAAGTGTACATTCTGTACAAACAAGCTGTTATTTCTGGGTTTTGTCATTGGTGAGGATGGGATTCAGGTGGACGAAGCAAAAGTGAGTGCAATCAAAGATTGGCCTGTTCCTAAATCCGTAACTGAGGTACGCAGCTTTCATGGTCTTGCTACTTTCTATAGAAGGTTTGTGAGAGATTTCAGTACCATTACTGCGCCTATTACTGAGTGTTTGAAGAAGGGAAAATTTCAATGGGGTCCGGAACAAGAAGAGAACTTTGCATTGATTAAGGAGAAGCTTTGTACTGCTCCAGTATTAGCATTACCGGATTTTGATAAAGTGTTTCAAGTGGAGTGTGACGCAAGTGGCGTGGGAATAGGGGCTGTATTATCACAAGAGAAGCGACCTGTAGCTTTCTTTAGTGAAAAGCTAAGTGAAGCACGTCAGAAGTGGAGTACTTATGATCAGGAGTTCTACGCTGTGTTTCGAGCTTTAAGACAATGGGAGCACTATCTGGTTCAGCGTGAGTTTATACTTTTTACGGACCATCAAGCTCTTAAATTTCTTCACAGCCAAAAGGTGATCAATAAGATGCATGCTCGATGGGTTAGTTTTCTGCAAAAATTCCCTTTCATCATACAACACAAGTCGGGAACACTTAATAAGGTTGCAGATGCTTTGAGTAGAAGGGCTTCCTTATTAACTACCTTAGCACATGAGATTGTGGGTTTTGAGTTCTTAAAGGATTTGTATGAACAAGATGAAGAATTCAAGGAATTGTGGGTCAAGTGTTGCAAGAAGCAACCTTCGGCTGATTTCCATGAACGTGACGGCTATCTTTTTAAAGGAGATAGGCTTTGCATTCCTTGTTCTTCTCTGCGCGAGAAGCTGATACGAGATTTACATGGTGGTGGTCTTAGTGGTCATTTGGGACGAGACAAGACAATCGCAAGCTTAGAGGAAAGGTATTATTGGCCGCATCTTAGGAAGGATGTTGGAGCTATTGTTCGGAGGTGTTATATATGTCAGATTTCTAAGGGTCAATCTCAGAATACGGGTCTTTATATGCCATTATCTGTTCCTGACGACATCTGGCAAGATCTATCGATGGATTTTGTGTTGGGATTACCACGGACTCAACGTGGTGTGGATTCTGTCTTTGTTGTTGTTGACAGGTTCTCCAAAATGACTCACTTCATTGCTTGTAGAAAGACCGCAGACGCAACCAACATAGCCAAATTATTCTTTCGAGAAATTATGCGTCTCCATGGAGTTCCTAAATCAATAGTTTCAGACAGAGATACCAAGTTTCTCAGTCATTTCTGGATTACATTATGGAGGATGTTTGGAACAAGTTTGAAGAGAAGCTCTACGGCTCATCCGCAGAGTGATGGACAAACTGAGGTGACAAACAGGACGTTGGGCAATATGATACGAAGCGTTTGTGGTGATAAACCAAAACAGTGGGATCTCGCTTTGCCACAGGTGGAATTCGCATACAACATGGCTGTGCATTCAGCTACAGGGAAGTCACCATTTTCCTTGGTGTATACCTCTGTTCCGAAGTATGTGGTCGATTTAGTTCCATTACCGAAAGCTCCTGGGTTAGTGCGTCAGCTGAGGCAATGGCTAAAGACATTCTGGAAACTAAAGAAGCAGTTCGAGAAAGATTGGAAGCAACTGGGCAAAAGAATAAAAAGGCTGCAGATAAACGTCGCAGGCTCAAGGTTTTCAAAGAAGGAGATGAAGTAATGGTGTTTCTCAGAAAAGAAAGGTTTCCAGTTGGTACTTATCGCAAGCTTCAGCCTCGCAAGTATGGTCCATTCAAGATATTGAAGACACTCAATGACAATGCTTATGTGGTGGATCTTCCCGACGACATGAACATCTCTCATACGTTCAATGTAGCTGACATTTATGAGTATCATGCCGATTGTGTTCTTTATCCAGATGAGAACTCGGGGTCGAGTTCTTTGGAGGTGGAGGAGACTGATGCAGGAGACGGTTAACAAGATATTTTCCTATTTTAGTGTTTTCCTTTTCTAATTAGGATTCTAGTAATTTTCCTATTTTATGCATTAGACTTTCTCTATAAATAGAGACCCTAGGTTGTATGTTTNCATCTCTTTTTCGGATTATCGGTTTGTTCGGTTCGATTCGGTTTGATCATATGTGTAAATGTTGGGACACAGTCTTGTAAGTTTACGTTAATAGTATACGCGATTAGAGCTAGATGTTGCTGTGTAGGAAACCTGTTTTTATAAACAAAAACGAACATAGTAGTAGCTAAAGAATGTAAGTTGTATGTTGATGGAATCAAGCTTTGTTGGATACTTTCATATTCATATAGTGTGGCCCTGTTCTTTGAACTGTCGCTAGCGACACCTTATTTTCATGATACTTTCGGAGACACCAGCAACTACTTTATTCGTCGGCCACAATGGTAGAAGGCAAAACCAGCGACACCACCGATGAAAGAGAAACACCGTGAAAGTAGTCGCAGCGACACCAGAAACACCGGTGAAAGTAGTCGCTGCAGCGACACCATTTATTTCGACCACTGTTCTTTTTTGTTTCCGTTAATGTTTATATTTTGTTGCCGTATAGTGGTGGAGACACCGTCCCGAACAGAGCCATTGTAAAAAAATTCATATGATCCCATAACTTTTACTATCCTAAGCAAACAAAATTTGAGAATCATAATCGCAACACTATTTTACAGAAACTAATGTATAAACGCAAAGACAGAAAATTAACGTTCGAAACAATGGCGGCTTTAGAATTTGGCTTCATTCAATGATGAACACAACAAAAACATATACAAACTCTTATATTTGGTCATAAGAGAAACCAAAAAGAATACAAACATGAAGAGATTTCTCCAAGTGACTTATTCCCAAGTTTGAACATTACCAAAAAAAAAAAAAATAGGGATTCAAAGCCACACACATGGTTTCTCTTCTACACAAGCAGCGGTATACGATCATAACAGCGAAGAAGATAAACAAAGATGTGTAATTCTTCCAGGATTTGAAACACAGATTCATAAAAAGTATTTGAGTACAAGTTCATAAATTACCAGTTTATGTATCTATTTCGTTGGCCATGTAGCTTGTGCTGACATAATGATCCCGACGATAACTCCAAATAACCCGAGAGCGCTCCCAAAGATCTCAATCACAAGAATCTTCACAAAAAGCGTCGAGTTCTGAGCATCGGACAATGCGCAACTGCTTCCGATGATTCCTACACATAACCTGCAAAAGCAAAATCCCGAATAAACGATGAGATTTTCAAAGTCACTAAACCCTGCAAGTTTCAGAGGAGAGGATGAAGAAGAAGAAGATAACAGACCCGCATACAAGGTTTGCGAATCCAACGATGATTCCAGAAGCAAAGATTGCATATCCAGCTCGTAGAGACTCAGCATCGTACATCTTTGATGATGGCACACTCTCCAGCTTCGTTTGTAGTATGATTGCAACAATAACACCATATATAGCTACGGCTTCACAAAAGATTACACTGAAAAAGAAAAAAAAAACATTTCAAAAGACAATGGAAAATCATTACATAGTTTCTAGCATCTAAAATCAGAAGTCAAGTTCTTGTATAATTACAGAATTCACATTGTAAACTATATGAGAGCCAAAATGTGATTTATCATCATAAAGCCAATTTGTAACGAATCCTAATTTACAAAATTTCCTGAAATTGAGGACGAGTAGAGAAGTTTGAAGCCTTGAATCGTTCTAGCATCTAAAATCATAAGTCACTTTCTTGTATAATTTCAAAATTTATATTGTAAACGAAACTATATGAGAGCCAAAATGTGACTTATCATCATCATAAAGCCATTTTTTAACGAATCCGAAGTCAACCTTTCTTCCTTCAATTCGCTATTCTACAATCTAATCTACACAATTTTCTGAAATTGAGGACGAGTAGAGAAGTTTGAAGCCTTGAATCGTTCTAGCATCTAAAAACAAAGTCAATTTTCTTGTATAATTACAGAATTCATACTGTAAACGAAACTATATGAGAGCCAAAATGTGATTTATCGTCATCATAAAGCAAATTTTTTAACGAATCCTAAGTCAATCATTCGTTCTTCAATTCACTACGCTACAATCTAATTTACAGAATTTCCTGGAATTGAGGACGAGTAGAGAAGTTTGAAGCATTGAATCGTTCTAGCATCTAAAATCAGAAGTCAATTTTCTTGTATAATTACAGAATTTAAATTGTAAACGAAACTATATGAGAGCCAAATCATAAAGCAATTTTTGTAACGAATCCTAAGTCAACCTTTCGTTCTTCAATTCGCTATTCTACAATCTAATCTACACAATTTCCCGAAATTGAAGACGAGTAGAGAATTTAAAAAAGCCTTGGATCGTAAGAGATACCTGATGAGATTCTTCGAAGTGATTCGCGGAGTTTCAATGGCGGCACCGATCAAACTACTTCCCGTGATGTAAATTCCCCTAAACCAGAGACAGAGAGAGAGCAAATAGCTCCGTGAAGACGACGCTTCGGGAATCGAAATCGGGAGAAAAGAGGAAGAAGAAAGGATTTACCAGGCAGCGCCGAGAACGGAGACGCCGATGGAGATGGCGATTCCGATGGCGGAGAAAGTGTACGGAGATATCCTCACAAGAGCCGCGCCCCATGAACTCGCATGAACAACAGCCACACCGGACATTTTCTCTCTTCTCTTTACTTCTCTCCCTCTCTCTCTCTCTCTCTCTTCACAATATGATCGGATTTAAATCTCTTTCTTCTCTCTCTATCGGAGGAGAAAATTAAACAGAGCCTGTATGTGATCTGAGATTTGAGGAGTGTAGATCACGCGCTGAGGAGTGCGCGTGAGTTAAAGTATACCAGTCAAGTTCGTGGTATCGGCCTCGTAGGAGAATTTGAAAGACAAAACTAGATAGGCCCACTTAGATTGTACTTAAGGACCTCGTGCTTCTCTGTATTTATGGGCCTCGTGCTTCTCTGTATTTATGGGCCTCGTGCTAAGCGATGTAATTTAATATGTTGACTAAATCTAGTATTTTATTCACAACGAGTAAAACCCTAGTCTTCTAAGCAATATCAACATTTCTGATGAAACCCCTAACGGATGGTGTCTCCATTTTCTGACGACGTGTCTTTGATCTCCGATCAATTTTTAATCGAGATAAGTTTTGCTCTAATCGAATCATGATTTGATTGACTTATGTTTTAATCGCAGTTTCATGTTTCGTTATTAAGATCCATTGTTTAATGTTTTCGCTATAGAAACCAATCTGATTAATTATACTATCGTCAATTGCTTTATTATGATTGGTTCATAGTTCTTATATTTGCTTTTGCTAGATATTGATGCCAATATATATATATGTCTTTTTATTGGATCGGCATGGTTTGTATTTCATGCGTTATTGTTTATTATTTACTGATTTTGCTTTATCTGTTTATCGATTTTTTATTGGCTCACCGTAGTCTGCATAATATTTATTTCATAGATCTCTCTAATCACATGTTATTATTTTATTGAACGATTGAGTTCCTTATATGTAAAGCTATTAAATTAGTTTGGTAATTTTTTTGAGAAATTAAAAAAAAAAACTTGAGTTTGTTATCAAAAGTGGAATTATGAATCATTGGCTTGATGAACATCTTATCAAATGCTTTATGCTTTTATCGAATCATGTTAATGATGGGTCTATAGCAGATAGACTTTCGTGTAATCTGATTTTTCATACTGTGTTGTTTATGTGGCTATATTGATTCGGTATTCATTGGTCTAGTAATTCACTTGATTAGATAATCATGTTTATTTATTAATAAATGATGATTATTCTCTTATGAAATATGGTCTATAGCAAATTAGTAAATGATGATTGGTCTTTTCTGAGACCGTATCATCTATACTATTAAAAGATGATCACTTTTTTGACACTTAAAAAGAAATCTTTGATACCGTGTTATATTACGAATTGTGCCATTGATCATTAAACAGAAAAATAGAATTCATTAAGGGTATTTTAGGGAGAAAAATATGATTTTTCCTTGCTAAAACCTGTTGCCAAACAGATTTTTATATTAATCTACATTAATGGACCGATGTAATTGAGTCGACTCACCTGGTTAAAAAATTACGGACCTGTTGCCAAACAGACATGTAGAAAGCTTCTCTCATTAAACACCCTTATTATGAAATATATACCTATGCCACACTGATTTAAAAGTCATAAATGGACCACCATTATGAACAAAATTCAACACAAACGTATTCGACAATAATTTGTTAGACTAAAACTTATTAAATAAATTGAATTATTTATTAGACTAATGACAAGTGAATAATACAACCTGTTTAAGACGTGAGGTACGTATTGCAGAATATCACATAGAAAAGTGACATTTAAATACTCACAAAATATCATTCCTCATGATAATGTGTGATTAGAAAATGTATTTGAGAACATTATATTCGACCGTGAATATCATAGTATACCAAGTCATACACGACATACACTATTGCATGCATAATTAATTTTATACGAATCCGATTATTTTTTTACCAGATCAGATTGAATGATTTTATGAGTTAACCATCATATTAGATCCGTTCCGGTTAAATATCGCCTATAATATAGGAATTTGAATATTTATAATTATAACCTTTTTATATACAAAAACGAAACCAAATCTAAACAGTATCTATGATATTAGATCGTCACAGTAACTATCATTTAAGTTTGGTAAGATATTATAATTGTATTAAATCTTATATGATTTAAATCCAGACGGTTTGTGCCTATATATTAGGAATTAAAATATAAATAAAATCCACACATGAGTATTAAAATCATGTTTCCAAATCTAAACCGTCAATTAACTCAAAGATTTTTATTAGAAAGCATATTCTTTAGTATTTGCTGTTTTTTAATAATATCACTTTCCTAAAAGTATCGTGCATATCGAATCATAATATTACCTGCTCACCGTTTTTGGAATATTAGATCGATAAAATCTTAATTTACTTAACCTCCACGGTTGTTGATCGTGACGCGCGGCTAAACCTAATTTTTATCGGAAACTCTATAAGTACTCCAACCGTTCACTCTTCATAACACCATATTTTCATTAGTTTGTCATTTATTTTTTTTATTCTACTAGGAGAATGTCATCTAAACTATTGTCGCCCCTGGCTGATTTGAAACCTTTCAAATCAAGATGCCGAGTCGAGGTCAAAGTTTTGCATTCTTGGAAACAATACATCCTCCAAGCTGGAGAGTCATTCGAGCTGATATTAGCAGATGAAAAAGTGAGTTCAAATCCGATCCGTGTATAATTAATACTTTTATATGCATATTTTAATCCCAAAGCTGACTTTTTCAGTATTGTTTTGACATTAGGGTGACAAAATTCATGCTACATGCAAAAAATCCTTCATTGCGAAGCTTGAGAAGCACCTTCCTGTTGGATCCTGGACATTTATCGAGAATTTCTCATTAGCTCCAACGTCTGGACAATACAGGACTACAAATCATGTGTACAAAATGAGTTTCACGTCCTCGACCGCTATTACACGGTCTTTGAAAAAATCAGATGATTTGTTTGTATCATTGACCTGTTTTGATCAGATTTTACAGCCTACTCTCAATCGTCATTTTTTTGATTGGTAACTTATATGCGTCTCTCTTGCTATTTATATTTCTTCTTTAACATATACAAACTCAAAATCTTATCTAGCAGTAACGAGATCTATTAAATTTTGTAGATGTTATTGGTGAAGTCGTCGATATGGGCGAAATTCAAACTGTTCAGGTTGCTGGCAAAGACAGGAAAAAGTTGAGTTTCAACTTCGCGATTCTCAGTAAGTTTTTAAGCTGATTTTTTACCTAAGATAACGTACTCGAATATTGGAGGTTATCGTGTTTTAAATTTTCCTGACTTTTGGTACAGCGATGAGAGGTTGCCCTGTTGTTTGTGGAATAGATTTGCTGAACAAATACGGACTGCGTGTGATGACGGTAATGGTGAGATGGTTATTTGCGTACTAAGGTTTGCAAAAGTTAACTTCTACAAAGGTATGAGGGTCTTAATTCTTCATGTATATTTAGGTAAAAAACGAATAATGTCTATAAAAAGAGTAGTTAAATATCTATTATATTTTTGCAGGACAACTTCAGATCACGAATGCATTTGAATCCTCAAAATTGCTGATTAATGCGAAGCTTCCTGAAGTTGATGAGTTTAAGAAGAAGTTAGTAACATTTAACTTACGTTAATAATTGCTTTATTTAGTTACTAATTAGTAATTAATTTGATATAAAATCTCTATCAGCTTACCGGAAGATGGACGTGCTCTGACTATCCTTGATCCTACGGAAGTGGTCTTCATACCTAGGAACAACGATATTGATTGGCATTTGCTTCCCACTAGAACCTTGCAGGATGTGAGGTCCGCACTTGACGTAAGTTTTCTGGTCAATTCAGCCTAAAGATTCAAATTAATGTGATACCTATATTATATGCAAAGCCTGATATCTTCTTAAAAATATGTAGATTGAGAAATGCAAAGTCGTGTGTACCATATATGCTAATGATACTGACTATTCTTGGTATTATTTTGGATGTGGCAAATGCCAGAAAAAACTCGAACAAGCGAACAATGCATTATCCAATTCCAAAAAGACCTATGCAAAACCAACTTTCTACTGTTCTGCCTGTGAGAAAACAGTAGAACACATCGAGCCAAGGTATTTAACAACAATATACAGATTCTGATGTTTGATAAAACGTATGGTTATAATTCTTCTTTCTCAATTTAGCAAACAAGGTATTTTATATAATATTACTTCGTCTTATATTATTGCTGTTATTACATTCGAGAGTCTAACCATTTGTTATGTTCACTTACATGTTCAAAGGTTTAAGCTGCATCTTTTGGTGTCAGACCACAATGAAACTTCGAAAGTAATGTTGCTGGATACTGTTGCACAAGCAATTGTAGGAGTATCTGCGTCTCAGCTTCTTAATGGTTCGTTTGATGAGGTAGCATTCACACATCTTATTTTTCTTCGATATTTTCTGAATAAAATTGTCCGATTATATTATTGAGTCACTATTTTAATTTTATCCAAGCAGATTGAAGATCCTACTGATTTGCCAGAAGCTATCTCTGCTTTGGTTGGAAAAACTTATCAGTTTGAGGTTTGTATTGAGAAGGAAAACGTGTTCTATGGAGCAGAGATATACAAGTGTTCAAGGGTTAACCTAGGTGAAAACCTAATTAAGAAAGAAACTGTACTCGATCCAGGCAGCCAAATCACTAATGTTTCATCGTTTCTCTCTGGTGAAGAGGTAAGAAATAAATTAGTGGTTTTTTTTTATAATATAAGTTGTTCAAATTTTTAGTTTTAAAATTATAAATATGTTTTTTTCTTTTTGTTATTGCAGGTTTCTCTTATTGATTCAACAGGCCAAGACTCTAAAGATTTAATGAATACACCTTCTACAAAGCGCTCTTCGGATTCTGTGGAGGAGTTAGAGGACTTAACATCTACTTCGAAGAAGGTCTGCACAAGGTCAATCAAAATGGAACAACTCACAGATATTGAAAATGTCAAGTTTCCAGAAAAAAAGAGAAGAATGAATGATGGACCATATTGATTCATGTTTAATTTAATTTTTTTGTTGATTTACCAGTTTAATACTGGTGTGTTGCTTTCTAATTTTTCGATTATTATACTTTATTTGACAATGGAGTACTACAAGTTTTTTTAGGGCACGAATTTAGGGCACGTATTTTATTACTTTACCATTTTCTAAATATAAAATAACATTTTCACCAGGCTGAGCCAAAAATAAATATTTGCTCAATTAATACAAATCTATCACATCGACATAAAAGGCTTAGGGAACGTAAATATCTTATAAATATTGTCGGTTTTTCTTCACAGAACCTGCCAAGTCTTTAAAGAGTTGTCAAATAGGTTGTCATATATTTATTAGTAAAAAATTAAAAGCACTGAAGAGTTACGACTTTAAAGCGTAACTTGGTAAATGTCAAATCTATTTGACAGTTATCCGTGACAAATTAAATCGAACCCGTTCAATTAATGAGAGGTATTGAACACAACCCTAGGCCCTTCTATAAATTGTTGAAAACCCTTTTTTTTTTTTACGGCCGAAAAACTTCAGTAACTTTTTTGAAAAAATCATCAACCCTTTCAATTTTTTTTTAAAAAATGGCCAATGTTCCTGCTAATCAGCCTCCTGCCCGGGAATTTGCCAGTTTTACTAATATTAAAACTGGGATTGTCGATGCAGTTCTCGATGTCGGTAAGTTTTTCTATACAACCCATATTTTTATACGTTTGGTGCATGTCATATTTTTTGGGAAATTCCGAAATCTTTTGATGTTTTGTTTTACAAAAATTTAGTCCTCATCGGATATCTTCAATTTGTTGGGGACGTTGAAGAAGTTACTGTTCCGCCACAAGGAAGTGGTTTCATAAAAGTTGATTTTTTATTACAAGACATCAAGTAATTTTGATTTTTTTATCTCAAAGATTTTGGTGGGGTAGTTTATTCGGAATTTTTGTATTTTCACATGTTTTTAATATTATATATAGGGGTGAAGAACTTGAATGCTGTGTTTATGGACCAATGGCACATGAGTTCACAACAAAAGCTATCCCATATAATGGCTCTGGGAATGTCTGTGTATTGACCGGCTGGAATGTCTTCAATTTGAATGGTAGTTTTAAAATAATTTTTTATTTTATTTTTTGACTAAAGGCAAATAAAAGAAAAAATAACGGTCCAAAATTCTATTTATCATGTTCTATAAGGCACCTGGCAAGTTAAGAATGTAGGAGATGCTTCTACGTTTGCATTTAATCCGGATTTACCAGAAGTTGATCAGTACAGAGACATAATGTAGGTGTTATTATAATAGTGTATATCGATGTAGGACTATTATTTAAAAGGTTTAAACATTCAGATATCTCATTTGCAGGCTGGTCCATGATACACTTTATGGCGGATATTTTTCAACAGACGATGACGATGAACCTCCAGCAGATTCCTAAGTTTTGGTGGTATGGCTCATTATTGTCGCTGATTTGGACCGGCTCTACCCTTTTTTGTGCTTTTTAAGTACTTTTCTCCACTGTTCCGAATAATAAATATTTAATTTAAATTCTGCTTATTTATATATTCCTTGCCTATATAGCCGTGGGTTATATTTGTATAGTTCTTTGTTTTGTTTTCGTATTTAAAAAATATGCATTTCCAATACGCACTTCTGAAACGGAACAAAATTTATGGATATGAGACTAGGCCCGGTCCAAAGTTACAATGGGCCCTGAGTGTAAACAATTTAAAACAAAGATTTTATAAGTTATATATAAAATATAATATATTTTTTAAATGACGTTTTTTAAAAAGTCTGATGAATTAATATGCACAAACAACCAATTTAGGATAATCATATAAATTCGTAATATCAAAAGAAATATGGCTAGGCAAATTATATCAGACATCATTTAAAAGATGGAAGGTAATATATTTGATAACCTCATTTGTTGATAAAGATCTTAAACTTTTTAGTTATCAAAATCTTTCACAATATCTACTAAATCTTCCTATTATTTTCACAAATTCGACACCCAAAATATAGGAAAATTTTAATGGGATTTGTTTATGCTCTTCATAGAAAAACAAACTCATGTTCGTCTTCTTCAGAGTTTTTAAAATGCAATCGGAAGACAAACAGGGTCTAAAATGAGAAATCCCATTGAAAAAGAAAACATTTCTATTTCATCCGCCACTGACCGCAACCATGTGCTACTTACTTCTATTTTTCATAGAATTTTTTAAGACCTTACCAAAAGAACTGGTGGTAGCACTGCTAAACCACTATTTCGAAGCAGAGTTGAAGCATCAAAAGCATCTACAAACAAAAGGAAGACACAGTTTCGTAAGGGTCTATTTAATAAATAGAATATTTTCTGAATTTATCCTTATCATTGAATCATATAAGTGTGCAGATATCAATTGTTTAAATATTGTTCTAGAGCATAATATGATTATATTTTTTCCATTAAAACATTGGTCTTATATATTCAAGGGCAGACAAAGAGAATTGCTCTGAACCTCGAGCTGCTAATAAGAAACGTCTGACTTCTGGGAAGTCATGTAATTTGACCAAGTGTTGTTTTTCTTTGTAGCCAATCAAAGCATTTTATCCGGATTAACAACTAACCAAATAAGAAATTCTAGAGAAGTAAGGAGGAAAGCTAATGTGGTTCTTAAAGATATTACAAACCTCCCGACAAGTTCATCAAGAATTAGGACCGATTTTATATCTACCAGTGATGTAGACACCAATCAAGATCCACTCGAGCTGCAATCAGATGAAGAATGTTTTACTGAGTTTGTTGATCATGATTCTGAAGGTATTCTTAGTTTTTTTAATTACAACCCCGAGACTATTTTATTGTGAATATCTTATATTATTTCCAGAGGAACAAGAATATGACGTTAGCAGCCAAGAAAATTCTGAATCCGAACAAGATGAAACAAGTACTCCACAAAGTAAGTTCACAGGAACAAATACTTCAGAAAGCAAGTTGACAGAATCAAAAGAGCAAAACGCGAGAATTCTATCAATGGCCGAGATGTTTAAAAAGTCATTTTCTGACCTAAAAGCTCCTAAAGCCAAAAAAGTTTCTAAGACAACGCAGGGGATTCTTGATTGTAAGTAATCCATTCTTTAATATTTATATGTATATATCTAATATTATACTGTACTAACACATAAACTACTTAAACAGTTTACATTGATGAAGGTGACCCTACATACACATGTAAACACTGTGGGGCTATTATGTGGTACAATGAACGTATAAATAGGAACAAGGCTGCACGTAATCCTACATTTACTCTATGTTGTTTACAAGGTCAAGTCATATTGCCCTTAATGAAGGATCCTCCAGATTTGTTGAAGAAACTACTTACTGGAATTGATACATTGAGTAAGCATTTCCAAAAAAATATTAGGGGAACGAATATGGTTTTCTCATTTACTTCTCTTGGTGGAAAAGTTATCCGGTCTATTTTGAAAGGCAAGGGGCCACAAATGTTCCAGCTACACGGTGAGAACTATCATCTTATTGGGGGATTAACACCAGATGATGGGGATGATCCAAAATTCTCCCAGCTGTATATTGTTGACACGGAGAATGAGGTAGAAAACAGAGTAAAAGCTTTGAGGTATACATTTTGGATTTTTAATATTTTTATTCTAACACAATTTAGTTAAACACTGTTTTAATGCATACTTTCAACTGCAGCAAATCTGATGAAGATAGAATTCGAAAGAAGAATGAGACTTTGAAGAAGGAAATGATTGAAGCCATCGTTAAAATGTTAGATGCTGTGAATCCATATGTTCAAAAGTTCAGAACAGCCCGAGAAAGATTTGATACTAATCCAGAGAAAACATTTCACATGAGGATAGTTAGCGATCGTACGTCTGATGGAAGGACATATAATATTCCCACGGCATCTGAAGTTGCTGCACTCATTCCAGGTGATTTTCAATTAGGAATGGATAAGCGTGATATTATTCTTCAAATGAAAACTGGACGCCTTAGAAGGATTACTAAAATTCATCCTTCATATCTTGGATTTCAATATCCTCTTTTATTTCCATATGGTGAGGATGGTTTTAGAATTGGAATAAAAAAAGGAGACACAGAGAAGACAAAGAAGGCCAAGAAGGGTTCTATATCTATGAGACAATTCTTTGCATTTTGTCTTCAGGAAAGAAAGAATGAGGGACAAACTATTCTATATTCTAGGCGACTGTTCCAACAGTTTGTGGTAGACGCATTTACAATGGTAGAATCTAATCGGCTACGATATCTATGGAAGAATCAGAAATCTTTACGTTCTGATTCTTATGACTCTATCAAAGAGTCAGAAAATGCTGGTATAACTGATTTGAACGAACAAGGAAATCAGTTTTTGTTACCAGCTTCTTTTGTTGGTAGTCCTAGATACATGAAGAATAACTACCTTGATGCCATGGCTATATGTAAGCATTTCGGATTTCCAGATCTTTTCATCACGTTTACCTGCAACCCGAAGTGGCCAGAGATCACTAGGTATCTTCAGGATCGCAACTTAAAACTCGAAGATAGACCAGATATTATATGTCGGATTTTTAAAATGAAACTCGATTCTTTGATGATTGATTTAAGGAAGAAGCATCTTCTTGGCAAAACTGTTTCATGTATGTTACAAACTTTTAAATTTTTTTATTTCGTATATTTCGGGTACTTTTTTGGGATTAACAATGTTATTACTTTATTTAACCTGCAGCAATGTACACAATTGAGTTTCAGAAAAGAGGTCTACCACATGCTCACATTTTGCTTTTCATGGAAGCTTCATCAAAATTGCCTACAACTCAAGACATAGACAATATCATTTCTGCGGAAGTTCCAGACAAAAAAGAAGATCCTGAGCTGTACGAGGTAGTGAAGGACATGATGATTCATGGTCCTTGCGGCGCTGCTAATATGAACTCACCATGCATGGAGAATGGAAAATGTTCAAAGTTATACCCAAAGGACTATACAGAGAAAACTTTTATTAATAAAGAAGGTTTCCCAGTATATCGAAGACGTGAACAATCACAGAGGTTTGTTGAGAAGAATGGTTTCAAGTGTGACAATAGATATGTTATACCCTACAACAGGAAACTATCTATTCGGTACGGAGCACATATTAATGTGGAATGGTGCAACCAAGCTGGTTCTATTAAGTATTTATTTAAGTATATTACAAAAGGTCAGGATCGTGTAGCTATTGATGTTGAACCGCAACAGAAAGGCGTAGAAGGAAATCTTCCATCAAATACTAATGAAATTAAAGACTATTTTGACTACAGGTTGTTAATTATAATATTTCTAACATTAGTCGCCATTTAGTTTCTAATTTTGTTTGCTCATCTAATATTGTCTTTTTTGGCTTTTTCAGATATGTTTCTGCTTGTGAGGCTACATGGAGACTTTTTAAATATCCTATTCATTATCGATCAACATCAGTGGAGAAACTGACTTTCCATCTTCCTGGGAAACAGAACATTGTTTTCTGTAAAAAAGATAAAGTTCATAAGGTGGTAGGTCGCAAGCTCATAGAGAATACGATTTTCTTAGCTTGGTTTGATTTGAATTTAGTTGATGCATTCGATAAAACTAAACTTTATGTGCAAATCCCTAATTATTATACTTATGATAAGAAGCTGAAGAAGTTCAAGTTGAGGCAAAAAGGATTCAGTGTTGGGAGAATTAATTATGCTCCCCGAAAGATTGAAGATGTTTACTATTTGAGTATTCTCCTTAATGTTGTAACTGGTCCTAACAGTTTTGATGACATTAAAACATACCAAAGAGTTATGTATCCTGGCTACAAAGAGGCGTGTTATGCCAGGGGTTTGTTAGAATCTGACCAGGAGTATATTGATGATTTAGTTAGGAGAAGTTTTGCCAGTTCCCCAAGCTTTCTTCGTCAGCTTTTCGTTGTCATGCTTATGTCAGATAGTTTAACTAATCCAGAGGTTGTTTGGGATCATACTTGGCAAATTCTCTCGGAAGACATTGAATATAATCGAAGACGATATTTAGATAGGCCAGGTTCGGTTTTACATATAAGTATTTTTGTTTTTAATTAAAATTCTATATAGTATACAATGTACTTTATAGATAATTGTGATGACATTTGATTTCTATTTTGTGTCTGACAGGCTTGTGCTTAAGTGATGAAGATAAAAAGAAATATGCTCTTCAGGAGATTGAGAAGATAATGAAAAGTAATGGTAGTTCATTATCTTTTTACAATAATATGCCGAAGGACTTTAGAGATGATGGTTATGTCGGCAATGTTTTGATTTTTGATGAGACGAATTATAATCGGGAAGAATTAAAAGCAAGCCATGATGAAGACATTAAAAAGCTTACCGAAGAGCAAAAGAATGTTTATGACGAGATAATTGGAGCTGTGTTACGGAAAGAAGGTGGAGTTTTCTTCGTTTATTGTTTTGGTGGTACTGGGAAGACATTTCTTTGGAGAATTCTTTCTTCCGCAATCCGATATAGAGGTGATATTGTTCTTAATGTTGCATCCAGTGGTATCGCGTCTCTTTTGTTACCTGGTGGTAGAACAGCTCACAGTAGATTTGGAATACCTATAAACCCTGATGATTTTTCAACATGCCATATGACACATGAAACTGATCTAACTGAGTTAGTGAAGAAGGCAGATCTAATCATTTGGGACGAAGCACCTATGATGAGCAAGCACTGTTTTGAGTCATTAGATCGTAGCCTAAAAGATCTCTTTGGGAGTAAATCTAAAAAGCTGTTTGCTGGGAAAGTTGTTGTTTTTGGAGGTGACTTTAGACAGGTACTCCCTGTAATACCTGGAGCTTCTAGAGCTGAGATAGTTATGGCTTCACTAAATGAATCCTATATTTGGGATAACTGCAAAGTGTTGAAACTCACCAAGAACATGCGACTTCTTTCCAACAATCTGTCTGCAAAGGAGGCAAAGGAGCCTGAAGATTTTTCTAATTGGATATTGGCCGTTGGAGATGGTAAGATTGGTGAACCAAATGATGGTGAGGCTTTAATAGAAATTCCAGAAGAATTTCTTATTACTGACTCAGACGAACCAATTGAAGCTATCAGCAAAGAAGTATATGGAGATACATCTTCCTTACAAGAGGGTAATGATCCTAAGTTTTTCCAAGAAAGAACTATTCTATGTCCTACGAATGATGATGTCAATAGGATTAATGATCATATGCTGGATAAACTAAAAGGTATGTTCTTTGGTTAAATTTTGTCTATTCTTCAAGTTTTAGAAATTTCAATGAATATTTGTTTCTTAGTCAATTTTTTAAATATAACAGGAGAGGAAAGGATTTACCTTAGTGCTGATTCTATTGATCCTGCCGATCGCAACTCAGTTAATGATGAAGCTCTAGGACCTGAATTGTTAAACCAAATCAAGGCATCTGGATTACCCAACCATAGTTTAAGACTAAAGATTGGTTGTCCAGTTATGTTGTTAAGGAACATTGACCCCATGGGAGGGTTAATGAAAGGTACTAGACTTCAAATTACTCAGATGGCAGATTTTATAGTGGAGGCTAGAGTTATAACCGGTGAAAAGGTTGGAGTTAAAGTTTTAATACCTAGATTGTTGATAACACCATCAGATCTTCGACTACCTTTCAAGATGCGTAGAAGACAGTTACCACTTTCTGTTGCTTTTGCGATGACAATCAATAAGAGTCAAGGTCAATCACTATCTCAGGTTGGTCTATTTTTACCTAGACATGTGTTTTCACACGGACAACTCTATGTCGCTATTTCTAGAGTTACATCAAAGAGAGGATTGAAAGTTCTAATCGTTGACAAAGAAGGGAAGCCACAGAAGGAAACTATGAACGTTGTGTTCAAATAAATTTTCCAAAAGCTCGACAACCAGGGAAATATAGAAGCTCATCAAAGAGAGGATTGAAAGTTCTGTTTTTTTTTTATAAATATATAAAACTTCTTTCCATTTTTTTATATTCACCATTTATAGAAGTGTTTCTCTTTTTTTTTAATATACTTTGACATTTCAGCATTAAAACTATAAAACACAAAAAAAAATAATGCCAAAATTCCATTCCACAAGTTTTTTTTTAATTTTATGATTTTTATTTTTTTATCGAAGAACTCACGGATATTGAGAAAGTCAAGTTTCCAGTAAGAATTGTAATTGATTCTTCCGAAATTGTAAAATACAAAGATTTAGTTTCTTATTCCTTGACAATTTTCAAAGTGGAATACTGTCAATTGGAAACCGTATTAAATTTTTATGCAATGCATAGATATGGTTAGGTCGCATTTAAGTATACCATTTATAGTAAAGGATTAAAATAAAACTCCGAAAATGGTAATTGATTTTTACGATGTTATAAAATTTATTACCACTACGCGTGAATATAGGTAATCGTGTGAGTTTAAACAAAAGATTTGATGTGATTGTTAATTAATTCTAACCAACTCTTTGTTCCACTTTTATTTCGGTTTATTACCACTACGCATTTAAGTATACCATTTATAGTAAAGGATTAAAATAAAACTCCGAAAATGGTAATTGATTTTTACGATGTTATAAAATTTATTACCACTACGCGTGAATATAGGTAATCGTGTGAGTTTAAACAAAAGATTTGATGTGATTGTTAATTAATTCTAACCAACTCTTTGTTCCACTTTTATTTCGGTTTATTACCACTACGCATTTAAGTATACCATTTATAGTAAAGGATTAAAATAAAACTCCGAAAATGGTAATTGATTTTTACGATGTTATAAAATTTATTACCACTACGCGTGAATATAGGTAATCGTGTGAGTTTAAACAAAAGATTTGATGTGATTGTTAATTAATTCTAACCAACTCTTTGTTCCACTTTTATTTCGGTTTATTTAAACCCATCTTAATTTTTTTTCACATTAGTAACCACAACAGAAAAAATAAAGGAACAGAAGAGGCCATTCACTTTATCAATATGGCTGACCTAGATTGCCTCGAGAAACTTGATACCTCAAAGCTTGGCTGGAGAATCGTTGTGAAGATTCAAAAGTTATGGAAGATGGCTACGTTTGTTGGTAATGATATCGAGATGGTTTTGTGTGACGATAAGGTTAGTATTATTTTTATGTCTCCTTAAGAGTTGATATTCTTTTGAGATGGTTTTGAGTTAAATTTTTTATTTATTTTTATTCCTCGATAAGGGCATGCAAATATCTGCCACCGTAAGATCGGATTTACTGAATGTTTATGAACTTAGTCTGAGAGAAGGTGATTGGGTGGAAATCTGGGGATTAAAATTACTCGAAGCATCTGGATCTCTTCGAACTACTTCTAATGAGTATCGAATTGAGTTTTGTTCGTTGACTGTTGTGCGACCTGCTAGGCCTAGCTAGATCGAACGATCTCTTTCTCAACTGTGCAAATTTTATCAATATCGCTACGCGGTCCTTTGATCATGATTTTCTAATCAGTAAGTTTCTTTATGTAAATTTGTAAAATATAACTATTTGTTACAATTAGTTAAACCGTATATTTTAAACAAATAATTTGAAACTTAAACTTTTTACATATTAGATGTAATGGGATCTGTGATAGTTATGGGAGAGTTTCGTGATGTGTCCAACGATCATTACGAAGAAGATCTTGCTTCTGTTCGTTTCGAACTTATGGACTCTAGGTACTTATCTACAAATCTTAGTTTACGTAAAAATGTTTTTTTTATATATTGTTGATATTTTCTGCTATATACATTCAGGAGAGACTTTGTTATTGTCTGTATTGTCCGTGGTAAGCTTGCTATGGATATTCGTGATGGATACATTTGGGTTCTAAACAAGCCAGTTGTATGTGTTCTTCGTTTATGGAAAGCTACTGACGGTCAAGGTAATATTTTATCATTATTAAAAAATTCGTTTGGACTTAAAACTTTCAGTATATAGCTTGAATGTTTGTAGTGAGTAATATCTATGTTATTATTTTTGTAGGAGAAGACGAAGGCTCTATTGTTCTTCGAAACATAGATGGTTGCTCGGATTTCATGTATGACCCAGTTGATCCTCGTGTTGAAGAGTTTAAGTCTGAGTGAGTATATGTTTTGATAAAATTCAACATGCATTATGTTATCATTTTGTAAAATAACTAAACATGTTTATATTTTACAATAATACTCCAGGTTTATGAATGGTGGTCAGTGAGGGAATCCAGAGTGGAATCGGAAGAACACATATGTTTAAAACTTTCTTTATCTCTTAAGTTATTATCTTTTCATAACCTTATCACTTTGGGAATATTTTCAGCACTTAATATCCTGCTTTGTTGAACTATTTACATTTCTGTTTTTAAGAACAATATAGTATGTTATGATCGTTTGACTTTTTTATATTCCAGTTTTATTTATTAAATAATCTTATCGTAATGTTGATTATAATTCAGATTGTTACTATATTATGTTTAAATTTTTGATTGTTTGAGATATTAAAAACTTAAATATTTGTATAATATTTATATGCCTAATATTTCTTAACCGTTTTTAGGCAACCGATAATTATGGTAAAGAATATATACCCTATATTTTGATCACTTGATCACAATTTTATTTAAGAACTTATAATCTGTTTATTAGGTTTTGTATTATAGTTGGTTACGTTATTGATGTTCCACTATTAAAACTATAAAAGACAACAATAAAAATTCCAGACCCGATTCCATAATTTTTACAAATTTTTGTGATTTTTACAAAAGTATTTTGTCCGCGCTCACGCGCGGATGCTGACTCTAGTTATTTTATTATTTCAGTAACTATGTCAAATATTACGAACTTTTGAAGCTTTTGATATAATACGAAACTACTATTTAGCATGTGCACTGAAATTTGTCTAGATGCAAAAGACCTTGGTGATACTATCAAGGTAGCAAATCAAACTTTTAAGTAAAGACGTATTCATACATAAAGTAAAAACTTTGGTGATACGAAAAAACGGCCAATTCTCCTATGTAAAAGTTTATTGATTTTTTATACATGACGTATATGAATACTTTAAACTATATGAACTATATAAAATTTTAAAATACTACATAAATTAAAGAAATATGGTCAATTCTACCAAAACCACACATGACGTTAATTGCAGCGTTAGCGGTTCCTGAGTAAGATGACACCCAATATGTTAATTTATAATTAGCTTGAGTTTATATATTTTAATTTATAATTTACATTTATTTGCCCCTATGAGCAAAAGTTTCCCCTTTGCCAAACTTCCATGAGCAAAAAAACGGTGTCTTTCCAGCCTTGCGTGAGGGACAAGATGTGGGCATCATTAATCAAAATAATCAGTGACGAGAAAGAGAAACCGACCAGTCTTATTCCCTTTGAGACAAACAACAAGACTCCATTGAAATCGATTTACAATATTCTGGATTGCAAATTAAAAGACCCAAGGGCAAATTATATGAAATTAATGTTGAAAATCTTTTTTAAAACGAAATTGTTTCAATTTCATGTATTTTTCTTGTAACGGTTGTTTGTATTGGTAATGATTCTTTGTAAACTCTTGATATCAATATAATTAATTTGCCGTAAACAAAAAGAAACAAAATTTAAGAAATTTCATATCGGTATGGAGCAATTACTAGAGGAGGAAATTATGGGAATTAGAGAACTATAGTACGTTCACAGGAGAAAGCGGGGGTGGAATATAGAAAGGACCAAACGGATTACTTAGCATCACAACTTCTTTTCATTCATTTTGTATCAACAAGCAATGACTTTTTCTTTTCTTTCAAACGACAATTATGTCTTAGAGTGTTTGTCTTAAAGGGGTGGGGAAACAATATGAGGTGGTTAGATCACAGATCCAAAGGGCGGGAACAAAGGCAAGGAGAAAATGGAGGAATCGAATGATGGGGAAGCTGACAGAAAGTCATCTCAGACCTACAGAAGGAATGAGCGGCGTCATGGAGAATCCTCTTTGCCATTGGGCAGATCCTAGGGTTATCGGGCTCCAAACCAAATGAGGAGATATAATGGGGAAAATCAAAGGAATACAGAATGAATGAGGGTTCATTTGGCTTGGAGCACGATAACCAGAGGATCTGCCCAATGGCAAAGAGGGTTCTCCATGACACCGATCATTCCTTCTGTAGGTCCGAGATGACTTTTTGTCACCTTTCCCATCATTCGATTCCTCCATTTTCTCCTTGTCTTTGTTCCTGCCCTTTGGATCATGTGATCTAACCACCGCTGTTTGTTTCCCCACCCCCTTAAGACAAAAACTTTGAGACATAATTGTCATTTGAAAGAAAAGAAAAAGCTCTTGCTTGTTGTATACCGAATGAATGAAAAGAAGTTGTGATGCTAAGTAATATGTTTGGTCTTTTCTATATTCCACCCCAGCTTGCTCCTGTGAGCGTACGATAATTCCTCTAATTCTCATAATTTCCTCCTCTAGTAATTGCTCCATACCGATATAAAATTCCTTAAATTTTTTTTCTTTTTTTTAACGGCAAATCAATTATATTGATATCAAGAGTTTACAAAGAAACATACATTAATACAAACAACCGTTAAAAGCAAATACAGGAAATTGAAACAATTTCATTTAAAAAAAGATTTTTAGCATTAATTTCATATAATTTGCCCTTAGGTCTTTTAATTTGCAATCCAGAATATCGTAAATCGATTTCAATGGAATCTTGTTGTTCGTCTCAAAGGTAATAAGACTGGTCTGTTTTTCTTTCGTCTCATCACTGATTGTTTTGATTAATGATGCCCACATTTCGTCCCTCACCCAAGGCTGGAAAGACGCCGTTTCTTTGCTCGTCGGAGTCTGACAAAGGGGAAACTTTTGCTCACATGAGAAAATAAATGTAAATTATTAATTAAAATATATAAATTCAAGCTAAAAATAAAACGATGACGTTTGGGTGTCATCTTAGTCGGCAACCACTAACGCTGCAATTAACGTCATGTGTGGTTTTTGTAGATTTGACCATATTTCTTTAGTTTATGTAGTATTTTCAATTTTTTATATAGTTCATGTATTTTAAAGCATTGAGTTATACGTCGTGTATGAATAATCAGCAAACTCTTAGTTTATAGGAAAATTGACTGTTTTCGCAAAATGACGTCGTTTTGAACTTCCACGTGTCGTCTTAGTTAGCAACCGCTAACGCTGCAATTAATGTCATATGCGGTTTTGGTGGAATCAACCATATTTCTTTAGTTCATGTTGTATTTTCAAAGTTTTATATAGTTCATATAGTTTAAGGCATCGAGTTATAGATCGTGTATGAATAATCAGCAAGCTCATAGTTTATAGGGGAATTGGCCTTTTTCTGCAAATGTTATGGTATTCCTTCGCTATCACTTCCATAAGGGTCTCAAGAATGAGTATTTGACTTGAAAGATCCATAAATTCTTTGGAATGGTCTAAAGGAAATGTATGATCATCAAAGAACTGTGATTTTACCTAAATCTCGTTATGATTGAAAAAATTACTTCCAAGTTGTAGTTATGTGGAGAGAAAATCACCAACTGGGTTCGCTCCATTCCCTGGAGCGAATGTGACATCTTATGATAAGGCCGATAAAAATGGCTAAGGAAGTGGCTACATACATGGTCGTGATCATGGTCGTGGACATGTACGTTGACATGGATATAGTCGAGGACGAGGTCGTGGAGTTCATTTTAAGAATTCATACGCTCACTAGAAGTAGAAAAACAAAATATGAGTTCTTAAAATGAGTTTATATCATTTTAATGGTGAGAGTATGAGTTCTTAAAATATTTGTCATATATTAATGGTGAGAGTATGAGTTCTTAAAATGAACTCCAGAACTTCGTCCTCGACTGTATCCACATCCACGTACATGTCCACGATCACGACCACGACCACGTATGTAGCCATTTCCTTGAATATTGTTAGTGGCCTTATCATAGGATATGTCACATTCGCTCCAGTGAATGGAGCAGAACCAATTGGAAGTACTCCATGATTTTTCATCAACAACTCATTATTTTTCTCAGCCACAAGAGAAGAAATAAGTTGGGAATACTTCATGAATCCCTTTTCATTGTATTGTGTCTACAAGACAATATTATTTGCATGAAAAGTAGAGAATGTCTTCTCTAACTTATCTGCATCCGTGATTTTCTCTCCACACAACTCCAACTTGGAAGTAATTTTAAACATCGCTGAGTTATACTCACTTACTAGACTTGTAGTCTCAAATGTGTCCAATCATAACGAGCTTTAGGTAAAATCATAGTTCTTTGATCATCATGCCTTTCCTTTAGATCATTCCAAAGGATTTGTGGATCTTCCACAGTCAAGTACTCATTCTTGAAACCCTCATGGATGTGATGGCGAAGGAATATCATAGCCTTTGCTTTGTCTTTACTTTGAATTTGATTTGCGTCCTTGATGGTATCACCAAGATCCTTTGCATCTAGTGCTCATGCCAAACGTTTGTCTTTAGTTATATCAAGATCTTCCAATTCAAGGCTCGTAAGGTTCGACATAGTTCACTGAGATAATAAACTAATCATTTCATGAAATCTATTATTAAGTGTACACAAAGATATGATTGGCCAAATTGGAAAGAAGCAACATATATAGAATTAAAATATCTTAAAAAGAGAGAAGTATTTGGACTAGTAGTCCGTACGTCTAAACATGTAAAACCATAGGGACATAAATTAGACATTATATGAAAGAATGATAAATATGGAATTGATTATGAAGAGACATACTTTCATGTGGTGGATGTGGCTACTTTTAAGTTCTTTATTAGTGTGGCAATAAAAAAAGGACTTGATTAATACGACCCAGTAGACAATTATACTTATGTAAAAATCATTGAAGGATATAATCTCTGAAGGATTAATGATATCAAAAAATTATTGTATTGGGAACTCTACATATTCAATCAAGTTAATACAAATACGTTTCATGGGGGGTATAAGTGAATATTATAAGGTTAGCTAATATATCCTTGTGTATTTTTTAAAAGATTATGGATCAATGGGATCCTAGATTTGAATATAATCGAAGCTCTTGAAGAGTTATCACAAGTTGTAATGTGGATGAAAAGTATTTGGAAAGATGGCATTGTCTTCAAGTATTCAAAATTGAAATATCTAGCGAAAGCGATATTATCTCAAAAGATCCTTACAAGATTTTACATAAAGGATGCCACATATATTTGGTCTTGAAGTATTATACTTAAAATGATAGTTGCGCAATCTATTGATCTCTTTTATGATTGAAAGATGTGTTTTTGTATGATAAGAAAGAAAGATAAAACAGTAAAGGAGAGCATGAATAACATCTTATGTACAAATATGTACAATACAAGCTTAGAATGTTGTATGTAAAAGTTTAAAATGACTTGAAGTTCAAAAGACTAGAAAATGATTTTTATGTGAAAAAGTTGTTATGGACAAGAAGTCCAATAACCTAAGAGATTATAAAATAATCATACGCGTTTATTTATTAAGCCTTTGCATATAACAATTCTCAAGAGATGGAATATGATTGGAATGCATCTCCTCAAGAAAGTTCTCTCAGAGGGAGAATATGATGATATGTGTGACTCTCTTAATCTGAATTTTATCCCATTGAGTTCTTAAATGGAAAAGTTTTAACGAGACAACAAATAACACACAAATGATATACACCTAATGTAAATGTAAAGATCAAAGTATATCACCCTTCCAAAGTCTTTGTCATACATTAATGAGATGAAGAGATGTAAACAAAATTATCAAAGATGAATCATCTGCGAGATCCAAGAAGTATAGAAGAATGGCGATGTATATGTTCTACATATTCGTTCAAGTGAAGATTTGGTGTACTTACTTTCCAAGGCGCTTCCGACTATTACTTTCAAAGATTAGTTCATCATATTTGATTGCATCATCTCAAAAATCTCAAGTGATATACTCATGAGGGTGAGTTAATGCACGCTGCTCTCTTTTTCCCTTAGCCATAGTTGTCCTCATTGAGTTTTTCTGGTAAAGTTTTTAACGAGGCAGCATCTTATATGCTTTACAAAATATTTTTGTATAATAGACATCAAAGAAAAGTGTTACAAACTATTATGTGATGCCCATTATAAGCGTACAAGCTCATGTTCTAGAATATTTTAAATTTACTTATTCCCCAAGTATTGTCACTACAAGAAAATATGAAATTTGCAACGGAAATTTGCGATGAAAATAGTCCAACGCAAATTCACGACGACATTGCGACAAATTTGCTACGAAAATAGGTTTTGTTGTTAATCCCTCGCAAAAAAGCGAGGAAGGCAGGTGTCGCAAGTTTGTCGCACTTGAACTATCTCTCGCAGGGGATTGCGAATAGTTTCATATATCCTCGCAACTCCGTCGCAATGTTTGCTACAGATTTGCGACTACCAACTTTGCGACCACGTGTAAACACTAGCAATATCATCGCAATACTTGTGACGCCATATTCGCGACCGGATTTGTCAATCGCAATATCCTCGTAATATTTGTGAGGGATTTGCAACACACTACATTTGCGATCATTTTGCTACTACATGTTTCCCTCACAATTGTATTACAGATTGTTGACGACCTTCTTTCTTTCACTTGCAAAATTTGTGTTAACTTTACGAGGAAAGTAGAGCGACTAAAGATTTGCTACGAATTGAACATTGTTGCAAAACCGCCGCTATAGTTGATTTCTGAGACAACCCTATTTACCTCTATGTTGCGGCTTTATCACCTTAGCCTAGTTCTCTTTTTTTTTCACAGTTTCTACTAGGCCTGGGCTTCCGACCCGGATCCGGTGGACCCGACACGATCCGACCCGAAAAAAGGGTTCGGTTGATTTCGGTTCTTACCAAAAAAATCGATTGGTTTTTGATCAATTGTATTTTGGTTCCCGGTTCGGTTCGGGTATAACCCGATAACCGATCGGTTACCCGAATAAATCAAACCAAATTTATGATTTATATCAACCCTTATCTAATACCTCTTAATTCTTATGTTATGTATTGATTAGATTCATGACTTTAGGTAATTGATGAATGGTGAATGTGTTTTCTCGAATGTTTCTCAATTTCTTAAGATTTCATTTTGCCCAACATATTTTTCCCCCTTTTACTAATCGTGAAATCCCCAAATAGCAAAACTGGAAACCCTAATTGATTCATCGTCTCTTAACTCTCCTCCATCGTCTCCTCCTCCGGACACAAACTCAAGAAATCAATCCCAGGTAAGAGATTATCTGCTCTTTGTGATTGTTTCTTTCGCAATTCTTCATTGATGACTCTCAATCTCTGTTCTTTCTGTTTGTTTCTCTGGGTTCATCATCGATGATTCGATGTCAGGTTTCGTCATTGATGTCGCAATTCTCGTATTTTATGTTTATTGAGTCGTGATGAGATGAGATACATCAACCATTTATCGAGTTTCTCATGAGATTATATGTGGTTTGTTAGTTCTTAGTTGTTAGCAAGTATATATGTGGCTTCCAAATTGCTGAGAAGAATCAAAGATGATTAAACTACAACCTTTGTTATGCTTCTTTCTGCGATTTTGGTACCAATAATTTATTGTACTCAAGTCCATGCACTTTGTCGATGAAACTTTGTTGTTTAGGGAAAATGATAGAAGTTGACTTTGTAACATTGAATAAGAAATGCTCTTTATGGAACTCGAACCGTGTAGTTATTTTTTGACTCATTTCTTGTGCTTGCTTCTTCAACTCCTTTGCCACGGTTGGTACTTGGTATGCCGCAAGTTCTTATGTTTTTTATTGCTTATACTATAAATGTGTGACTTTATCGCCTGTGATTTGTGTCTCTATGTTTATTGATTCTAATGTAAATTGTTTATGTTTTTATGTGATTTGCAGATGGATTCATCAGCATCTCCGGAGAGCAAACTGTGATGAAGGAATGGAAGCTGAAAGAGATGATGTAGGGTCTCCTAGTCATGGAAGTAAAATGAAAGGGTTTCAGAAAAAAGCAAAGAAGAACGTTGTTGTACCTGAAAGGTCTCATGTTTGGGATCACTATACAAAAACTGTGGAGAATAGGGACAAATGCAAATGTCATTACTGTGGGAGATTAATGTGTTGTGCCACATCATCAGGAACTTCAAGTTTGAGTAAACATCTAAAAGCCTGCAAGTCTTACAAGGTATGGCAGGCAACTCAATCTCAAGATCAAAATGTTTTGAATGTTGAAGGTGATGATGGAACAATCTCATTGGCAAAGGTTGATGAATCAGTTATTAAAGAAGCGACTAATGAGATGATAGTTTTTGCTGAATTGCCACTTGGATTCGTTGAAAGCTTAGCTTGGAAACACTTTTGCAACAAGATCAAGCTTCCCAAGCTTGTATATCGAAGAACAGCCACTAAGGAGATTGTGAAGATGTTTGTGAAGCAGAAAGCACACATGAGGAGGTTGATTAAAGAGAACAAGCAGAAGGTGTCTTTGATAACAGACATTTGGGTTGCTCCAACTACTGCATCTAGCTACATGGTAATCACATCACACTTTGTTGACAGTAATTGGCGCTTAAGGAAGCTGATCATTGGATTTAAAAATATTCTAGATCATAAAGGTGCAACTATTTGTTCAGTTCTACACGAGTGTTTAGCTAATTGGGGCATTGACAAAGTGTTTACTATCACCGTATAAAATGCTATTGCCAACACGTCTACTTTGAAAATGTTTAAGGAGGGATTCAGATTAGTTGGAAATGATGCATTGGTGTTAGATGGTGAGTTTTTGGATACGCGGTAATGCGCTCATATCTTGAATTTAGTTGTCAAGGATGGCTTGCATGAGCTGAATAACAGTGTGGCTGCAATCCGGAATGCGGTTCATTATGTGAGAGCTTCTTCAACAAGGGTGAACTCGTTTGGTGTTCGGGTTGAGACATGAAAGATGACAAGAGGCAGCTTGTCTTTAGATTGCAGAATTAGGTGGAATTCAACACATTTTATGCTAACAAGAGCTCTTAAGTTCAGGTTAGCGTTTGAGAAGACTTTAGATGAAGATAAGATGTACAATGATCACTTTCTAGAGAAAGTGGAAGGGAAAAAAGGGATCGGATCACCAAATACCGAGGATTGGGAAGGAGTAGAAAGGTTAGTTAGATTTATGTTGATCTTTTACAATGCAACTTTAGTAGTTTCGGCTACTAATTCGGTGGGGTCTTACAAGTGCTACAGTGAGATTGTGAATATTGAGAAAAACCTTATTCATCTTAGCAACAATCATGATGAAGAGTTGAGAAAAAAAGCAAAAAATATGAGAGACAAGTTCGACAAGTATTGGGAGGGAGTAAAAGAAATCAATAGATTGTTGATCATAGCTAGTGTGATTGATCCTAGGAACAAAATGAAGTTTGCAACTTGGTGTTTTGATAGTGCAGAGTCGAAAGGGATGTCTAAATCAGTCATGGAGGTTATGGAAAATCTGTTTCAAGAGTATAACAATCGTATGAAAGTGCCATCATCTCATTTGACTGCATCTAGCTCTTATAGTGAGCAAGAGTCACAAAAGCCTCTGCAAGATTCAATGGAATTAGATAGAGATAAAGGTTATGAAAGAATGGACCATCTCTATCAAGTGATGGTAAACGAAATGGATCATGGCAATCCAAGCACTGAGTTGGAAATATATCTGAAGGAATAAGTGGTGAATCCGAAGTCAAGTATGTTGGGTACATAGTATGATGTATTGAATTTCTGGAAGGTCAATGGTTTGAAGTTCCCTGTTTTGTCGGAAGTTACTAGGGATGTACTTGCAATGCAAGTGTCTTCTGTTGCATCTGAATCGGCATTTAGTACTAGTGGCCGAGTTTTAAGCCCATCAAAAAGTTGTCTGACTCACTATATGATCGAAGTGTTAATGTGCACAGAGTAGTGGATGAAGTGTGAACTTCACTTCACTGAAAATGGACTGATTACCATACAACAATTGCTTGGCGATATTGAAATGCAAGATAAACTTGAAAAAAGTAAGTACTCATCTTTAAGTCTCTTTTCAAATATAATTTGTATTTCTCACTTTTGACTTTTTCAAATTTCACTAGAGAATGGTCTGGAACTCTCGATGAGTGATGACTTAGGTGACTTCTTCTCGTCTAACAAGGTACCATTTCTTGATGCTTGTATTTGATGAGATTAGGACTCATTTCTGGATTCGAGAATATGATGAAATTATGATCCTTTAGTATTTGAACTTAAAAAACCGTTGATGACTTGATGAATCGATGATGACTTGATGGTTTGATGACGTTTTGATGCTTGTTATTAACTTTTTATGCTAGGACATGAAGAGAAGATAAGAGTTAACACATGTAATGAGAGAGAATATGTTTTGTGACTTTTGTCTTTTTGAAACTTGAATGGTTATGTCATATTTTGTGTTATGTTTGTGTTTTTTCATGCATTTACAACTTGAATTTAATTGTTATGTTCTCTTTTGTAAGTTTGCCGTCAGTTTGGGATTGAATGTTTATGTTTTCAATCGTTTGTTTTTTACAATTTTGTTCTAGTATTTCGGGTTCAACAGAGTTTTTCAGGTCCAACTGGTTCATTCAGGTCCGAACCGGGTTATTCGGGTCCAAACCGGATTATTCGGGTCCAAACCAGGTTATTCGGGTCTAAATCGAGACCAAACGGTTCTTTAATTTGTAAATCATTGGTTTTTCGTTCTTTCTCGGGTTTCATATTATTAACAAAACCCGTACCGAACAGAATACTACCTGAACCGAATTGACCCTAATTTTGCTCGGATCCAAAAGGGGTCCTATATCAGTCTATCCAAACTACCCGAACCCCAGACTATCCGACCCGAACCGAACGCCCAGGACTAGTTTCTACCATCACAAATCGGATATTTTCTTATAGTGTATAACTCTATATATATCTTTCATTATTTATTAAATAATACAACACCGATTCTCTCACTCTATTATTCACAATACTTGTGTATTTTATTGTCACTCCATGTATTGTGAATTATTATTACTCGAAATTTCGGTGCATTTGAAACCTTACAAGAAACCGAATATGCAAGTCCAACAATCAAATAGAAAAATATATGATCCTTGGACAACACACAATGCCAGTTAGAGTAAAAGCTACAAGAGTCAAAAGCTTCTTAAGACTATTCAATCAAGTTAGAATTGATCTTGTGTGTTTTGCTTGCTTTCTCCATCTCTTGCATCTACACATGAGAAGGTGCACAAAGCCACATGACTGTATGTTGTCTAACTGGACCAGTTGTAAAACCTAAGAAATCTGTAACAGTTAAAGAAAGATAAGAGAAGATTGATAATTTAGCAACATTTTAACAGAGGGAATTGAGAAAACAGTGTATATTTAAAATTACTGCACACATAGTAGACCTGAAGAATCTACTCATAGGTCCTTAATAAGATGCTCATACACTTTGTGTCAAAATTGACGTGGTATTTAAAAATTAAGAATGGTTCGTGAGATTTTTCTAGTTACCTGAAAAATGAGTAAACCATGCTTAGTCTCTTGGCATCCATTTATTATCCAACTTGCTTTCACCCGAATCACAAACATGTGCAAAAGTTTTTGGAGTGCAGTGCAAATCCTTAATTCGAACGCTTCTAGCTTCTTCGTTAGATATTTTAAGCTACTTATAACTTTCAAGAATCTGTAACAGTTTAGACCATGGCAAGAGAAGACAGGGAGCACAATGAGCGGATGCCAATAATCATATTGGCTTAGAGCTAACGAGACTATTCACAGATTCTTTAAGTAGATGCTCATATGCTCTGCCTCACAATGCTCATAGCTCTGCCTCACTAAAAAATAATAAGTTGTGTTTGAGAGATTTTTGGATTACCTGAAAAACTTCTTGAGAAGCTGTGCAGAGACAGTGAATAATCATATGGCCTCTATCATCATCCAACTTTGCTTTAATCGGCTTCACAAACATATTCTGAGACGATCCTGATTACCAGCGAGGGTAATACATTCTTCATAGAGTCACACACCATTGTTTTATTCTGCGACTTACAAGCGGCAGTACATGTTTCTAGCGGTTCGGCTTTGTTGATTAATCCTTCACGATATCTGCAAGAAAATGAATAATCCAGTGATCTTATTGTCTAAAAATAGTTCACATTTAATCTTGAAAAAAGAAGTAGAGATAACTAAAATGTACTAAGTACAAATTCAAGACCAATAATTAGTTACCTTGACTCGTTTCCCTGTCTCTTATACACATCTAGATGTGTATAAGAGACAGGTTTGGTGTTCGGGTTGAGACCTGTCTCTTATACACATCTAGATGTGTATAAGAGACAGGATTAATCCTTCACGATATCTGCAAGAAAATGAATAATCCAGTGATCTTATTGTCTAAAAATAGTTCACATTTAATCTTGAAAAAAAGAAATAAGTAGAGATAACTAAAATGTACTAAGTACAAATTCAAGACCAATAATTAGTTACCTTGACTCGTTTCCTGCTCCTCTCTGTCTCTTCACCATGCTCAGTCTCATTGCTTAGATCACTATTAGCTTCGCTTTCATCTCCTTCCGGGGACGGACAACCCTCAGAGAGTCGTATACCACATCCTCTTATTTTGCACAGTGAGTCACTGGTGAAATGGATCTCTGAATCCACCTGATGGTAATTAAGCTGAAGTAGCGGATCACTGTGTTTGCTTAGAGGGAAACAACAGTCGAATATAACCAAATGATTATCTATCTGACGCGGCAAATCAATGGCAATCCGACAATCAGCGTAACCAAAGGGGTTCCCGTCTTTGCATATAAAGCGACAACATACCCAGCTCGAGGTAATGGGGCCATTCTTTGTGCGCTTCGGCTTGTCGGCATCAACCACAAGGCAAGCCCTAAACCTCAAGAACTGTTGAGAGAGAGAGCTCTGAAGTAGACGGATAGCAAGAGTGCTTCCTGTAGCTTGTTGGTGAAATATGAAGGCACTTGACCACCTGGCAAGATCAGGTACTTGAAAACTGATTGTTGAATGAGAGCTTCTTGATCCAAGTTGAAGCAGTTGATGAAATTGAGCACTGGTAACGTAGTGTGAGTATTTACCACACTTGGATGGTCAAGCCAGCTAGCTTCAGTCAGGGCATCGCAATTTGAAAAGTCAGCCTTCTCAAGAAGTTTCAACTTAGAAATGTTTGGGGATATATATTTTAACTTTCTGCACTCCCACATTTCTAGGCTTATGAGCTTAGAGAAGTTCTCGATCCACCAAGGAACTTCTTCGATGGCTGTTTGGTTCAAAAAGAGAAATGAGATGTTTCTTGAGATATCTGGAAAAATCCTAAACCGTGAGCATCCACCGAGATCAAGCCGATGGAGAGATTCTAGGTTGATGCTGCTTGGAAGAATCTCCAAGTTTTTGCATTCTGAAATGGCCAACATGCTTAGTTTATGGAGATACCCAATAGATGAAGGTATCTCCACCAAACTCTTGCATTCCCTGAGATTTAGACTCACGAGACTGGGGAAAATTGAGAGGTCTGGGAGTTCTTTCAGATTTATAGATCCCCGCAAATCCATATCCTCGAGGTATGTAAGCGGCTGAGAGAAAAAAAAACACAGAACAAACATAAAGTAAGTTACACACCATGTGGAAGGATAGCCATCTAAAAACTAAAATCATAGCATGCATAATCTCGCAAACAATACTATAACAATTACTCTCGAAATTTACCTGAACTCCGTTCCACAATTTCTCGAGCCTGCTGTTCCGCATTCTGAGTACTTTGAGATGTTCACCACGAAAACTTGAAGGCAAACATCTAAATGGGTATCTGTCCCAACAAAGTAATCTGAGATTAGGGGGCAAATAGTCGAGGCCTTCTGGTATATGCAATCTGCGTTGTTTATGCAGTGCCGAATCCTCATAGATTCTCAGAAAACAAAGATTTTTCATCTTTTTGAAGGTGCTTTTACCAATACGAAACTCTTTTAACTCCTCGAGATTCAATGATATACCAGAAAGCTTTTCAGCAACCTGAAAAAGAATTTGAAAAAGAGGTAAAATCACTATCTTAACAAGTGACTAAAAACTTATATATCATTGACCAAAAGCTTAAAAAACATATATAAGTGTGTTATAAAAGGAGCACTTACAGCGTTACCACTAAGCACATCACAAATATCCTTCGAGTCCACTAGGAATTCCCGTTTCATAGGGTTCTTGGACTGTGTTCGTACCATTTCCTTACCCATTTCTTGTACTAAGCAGTGCATCTGCACAGTATTCCATCTTTCACGTATTAGGGAATTATCAAGTAGGTTGTCAAGACCGGTATTAACATCTAAGTCACTATCTTCAAGAAGCAGCTTGATGTCATTGATCTCCACATTATTTAATAGACAAGCGATGTGACGGAATATCGCCTTATCTTTTCTGCTACCTAGCCCTTCGTAGTCAACTCTCAGTGCTTCCTCGATTTTCCTGTTCAGGCCTTTTCGAAGCCCATGCAGGATCCACGCCTCCTTGTCCCTTCCCCGCAAGTACAAACCCAAAGCTTTAAGACCCAAAGGAAGACATCCCACATGATTTGCAACTTCTGCTGCGAGCTCTGTAAAACCAGGAGGAGGACAGCTTTGCCTGAAAGCATATCGGCATAACATCTCTAGACCTATTTTATCAGATGGGAGACCGACCTCGTAAACACAATCAATCCCATGTGCCCTTAGAAGATGCCTATCTTTTGTAATCACAATGATTCTGCTACCACTTCCAAACCAATGAGTTTGACCCACCAAGGTATCTGATATAAGATCGGGAATCACTCCTCAAATCCTATGAACAACCAGAGATCAAAGGGAAAAGCTTGTGCGAAAATGGTGGATGATGATAAAGATGGCGGTGGAAGTTTGATTGACTCGCTCAATCGGTGGGCTTGACTGACTCTCTCAATCGGTGGATGAAATATAATGTTTGAATCACACAAACAAGATAAATCACAACTTCTAAAGAACTAAGTGAATCACACACTTAATACTAAAGAAAGAATAATTCTTCAAGAAAACACACTTGAAAGAAAAGAACAAAATACTTTGATTAATTTTAGATTGAAAGGTGAGTATAAATTAAACAAGGCTTGAGCTTTTATAGGCTCAGCAACAAAAGACCCAACGGTCAAAAGACAATAAAAGTAAACAATAATATTTTAAAGTGAATGATAAAATATCAAAAGAGATAGTGCCTTAAGTTTACTAGCCGTTGGAGATGATAGTGCTTTGATGACTTGTATCTTGATAATTTCTGAATGATTCCATGGCTGGATAGTCTTCTAGAAGCTCCTTGATGTCCCACATAAATGCAATAAGACCGTTGTTCATTGATATTCCCAAGTGTGAAAGCATCTAAATAAGGAAAGTCGAGTGAAAGCTGATTTAAGATCCCCCGGTTTAGAAAATCAATAACTTTCACGTCTGAACCGGCATTGATGTGAAAAAAAATTCTCGCTGGTTCGATGATGAATCAAGATTCCAGAACAACTCGTTTCACAGACTAATTCCTTCTGGTTTAGTTTGAATCCTCCAATTAGTGCTCCTATATCCAAATCGAGAAAGCTCCGGTTCACCCAATTTGTAAAATTAATAACTCCTAAACCAAAATTAATTTGGTCATGAGTCCAATTCTCCATGGGCCTCTGATGAGTTGAGAATCCAAAACAAAAGGATTTGTTGCTTGATTCGTCTGGGTTTGGACGGCATGATTTGATTAGTAGTCGTATGTCTCCATCGGGTCCATTGAAGATCTTCCAAATTGTTTCTTCAATATCTTCTTCATGTGAACTCCTTTTTAGCTGATTCTTCTTCGTGAGGATCTCTGGATGACTTGACTATACTCCCAAAGTGTTGGTTGAGTTTGCGTCTTTGGTTTTGGCCTCCATTTGAGCTGAACTTAGCTCGCCTGTCTCCTTAGTTTTCCTCAACTTCATGTTCTCCTCTTCATGCCTCCTGGTTCTGTGCTCCTTAGTTTATGATGACTTGATGTCCTCATCATACTCTCCCTCTTGAAAAAGTTTCGACCTCGAAACTATATCTCCTGCACCAAGAAAAAGCAATTTAGTTTTCATTCTATTTTGGGAGTCTAGAGCCTTACCTTGGTATAGTCGCTGTTTGATGTTGCTTGTCATGTCTGGTGGTTCTCCTTTGAGAAGGAAGGATAGGATTACTCCTATGTTCTCATTTGGTGTGTTTCTGCTTCTCTTGAGTGGATGAATCGTTGTAACCTCCTTTCTTCTATTTGCCTTGGCTTTATTCTCCCTTGATGTCAATCCGTCTTGTGATAGCAACAAGTGCTGATCCAGTGGAACCTCTTTGCAATTTACTGCCTTAGTACCTGCAAAGATCTCAAGAAACAAGTGCATTATATCTGGGTTTAAGACTATAGAGACAGATCGTTTGAAACTTAAACTCACAATGATTTTATTAGCGAGTTGGATCATGATTTGCTCTTGGCTTGTTGGAGTGCTACAGTTGCTGTCTTTCTTTGGTTCATAAATGTCTAAAGCTTTTCTAGGACAGTCACCACTTAGTGTAGAGCTTCGAACTGTTATCTGTTTTTCTTGTAGCTCTTCACCTCTGCTTGTATTTCCTTCTTCTTTGTTTATTTCTGGATCAAAATTCTTTGGCAAAGACAAGTGTATGATACTAGAACTGGAACTTAATAAATTAAATTGAACCAAACGATCACTTGTTTTAGATAATTCCAGTGTCTCTCCTAGTGATGTTTCTTTCACTACATTCCTAGATGGACAATTAGCAGCGTAGTGCCCTCTTCTATGACATCTATAACATGTTTGTTCCTTAAATTTATCAAAACACTTACCTTGGTGTAGTGCTGCTGGTGGTGTTTCCAAAGTGTTGGAGCTTGAGGCATAGGTTTTCTCTTGCAGTTTTGCTTTGCTCTTGTGATTATGCATTTGCTCTGTTTTCTCTGCTTTCCTCAGTTGCAAATCTACTTTGAAAAACAGGCAAGTATCTTGCGGTTTGAGAAGTTGTAATGAGTCTAATGGTGAACTCTTCTTTGGCTGAGTTTTTCTTTTCCGATCTGCTGACCGTGTCTTCTTAACCTTGGGAACTCGTAGTTTTTCCTTGGTTGTCACCACTGTCTCCTTTGTGTTAGTACTGGAGTTGTCCTTTGGTGGTATTGCCATAATCCATCGTCTTGGCTCACAAATGGCATACGCGCTTGGGTAGTATGGTTCAGCTTCAGCTTCCTCCACAAACTCCTCATGTAAGAGTTGTTTCATTTCTTCCCAAAAGGATTCTGGTACTCCGAGATCACATCTGAGGTTAGCATCCAATTCCCAATGTTGGATAGCTTCATCAGTTAAAGTTTCCTCAACAATAATCGTCTTCTCTTCTTCTGGAATTTGGTTTGCTCAAAACCATTCCTCTATGTCTCTCTCCCATCTTAAGTAACCCTCTGGTCCTTGATGGCGACCTGAAAAACAAATGTGGTATGGCTCCTCTTGAAAAGACTCTCCCTCTTGATAACAGTCTTCTTCAAGCACAGTTATCGTCTCATAGTCTTGTTGATGGTTTTGATGATCTCCTGAACCTTGGTATGGAGACTCAAGTTCTTCTTCCACAGGCCAGGCTTCTATTAAATTGATTTGAGAATCAGTTTCGACATCTTCTTCATGGCCTTGACGGTTGTGTTGTTCTCCATAGGTATATTCAAATTCAGAGTCTTCTTGTTCTGAGTTTCCTTCATAGCATGCCTCAGATTGATCTTCTTGGCTTTGTTCTGCTTCCTCGTCATACCTTTCTTCAAACTCTGGTTCAGTTTGGTCATGTTCTGCTTCATCTTTGTAGTCAACTTCTGAGGTAGCTTCTTCTGTCCAAGTCTCTTCTACAAACTCTTCTTCCTCCTCCCTACTGATTTCGGAATCAGTTTCTATACAAGAGTTTTTGTCGGATTCTTCACCTTCTGGTTCATCTCCAAAATTGATTTCAGAATCAGATTGGTCTCCCCATGGCTTGTCTTCGATGTCTTCTTCTTCCCCACATGAGTGGCTTGATTCCTCTCCCCAATCGACTTCAGAGGTAGGGAACTCATTCACTTCATCTTCTTCATACTCCATAGTTTCTAGTGGTAGGACGTACCTGATAATTTTTATTTAGTTGCCAAAAGAATCAATTAAAACTTTCCTTTTCTTTTTTGAAAGAAACGAAAGAAATGCAAATAAAGACTAAGCAAAGATGATAATTTTTTTTTTTTTTTTGAGTAATGTGAATGAGACTAAATGATACGGTGGTCCTAGATGATGTGGCAAGTTATTCAAAATGCAAACAGAAATGGAAAAGTGAATTAAATTCAATATTAAACAATTCGGGACCTTTTTCTTTCTTTTTGACTTATGATAAACGACACTAGATGCAAACAAATAATAAGCACTTTAGAAAAATAATGCGGACACAATTATGAATTCTAAATGCAACGCAATCAAACAACTTTTTTGTCTTATTTTTTTTTTTAATATAAATTCAACTAATGGAAGCTAGATGCAACGGTCAGATGCAAATGACATTACAATGCATAAAATATTCAGAAGGAATCAAAGTTGTATCCAAATCAAGACAAAATCTACAAACAGAGAATTCACAGAAATTACTCGGTTTAAGTTTTGATTGATTAAAAAAAAAGGAGATAGATCCCTAAATTTTCAGAAACAATTTTTTATGACTTTTCTAATGGATTAAGAAATTAAAACAGCAAACGAAAAGTTTTTATGGTTTTTTGTGATTTTTATAAAACTGAAAAAATGAACCTAGCGAGAGGGTGAGTTTTTTTTTTCGGATTTTTATAAAAAATGAATCATTCCTCAAATTCTATGAACAACCAGAGATCAAAGGGAAAAGTTTGTGCGGAAATGGTGGATGATGATAAAGATGGCGGTGGAAGTTTGATTGACTCGCTCAATCGGTGGGCTTGACTGACTCTCTCAATCGGTGGATGAAATATAATGTTTGAATCACACAAACAAGATAAATCACAACTTCTAAAGAACTAAGTGAATCACACACTTAATACTAAAGAAAGAATAATTCTTCAAGAAAACACACTTGAAAGAAAAGAACAAAATACTTTGATTAATTTTAGATTGAAAGGTGAGTATAAATTAAACAAGGCTTGAGCTTTTATAGGCTCAGCAACAAAAGACCCAACGGTCAAAAGACAATAAAAGTAAACAATAATATTTTAAAGTGAATGATAAAATATCAAAAGAGATAGTGCCTTAAGTTTACTAGCCGTTGGAGATGATAGTGCTTTGATGACTTGTATCTTGATAATTTCTGAATGATTCCATGGCTGGATAGTCTTCTAGAAGCTCCTTGATGTCCCACATAAATGCAATAAGACCGTTGTTCATTGATATTCCCAAGTGTGAAAGCATCTAAATAAGGAAAGTCGAGTGAAAGCTGATTTAAGATCCCCCGGTTTAGAAAATCAATAACTTTCACGTCTGAACCGGCATTGATGTGAAAAAAAATTCTCGCTGGTTCGATGATGAATCAAGATTCCAGAACAACTCGTTTCACAGACTAATTCCTTCTGGTTTAGTTTGAATCCTCCAATTAGTGCTCCTATATCCAAATCGAGAAAGCTCCGGTTCACCCAATTTGTAAAATTAATAACTCCTAAACCAAAATTAATTTGGTCATGAGTCCAATTCTCCATGGGCCTCTGATGAGTTGAGAATCCAAAACAAAAGGATTTGTTGCTTGATTCGTCTGGGTTTGGACGGCATGATTTGATTAGTAGTCGTATGTCTCCATCGGGTCCATTGAAGATCTTCCAAATTGTTTCTTCAATATCTTCTTCATGTGAACTCCTTTTTAGCTGATTCTTCTTCGTGAGGATCTCTGGATGACTTGAGTATACTCCCAAAGTGTTGGTTGAGTTTGCGTCTTTGGTTTTGGCCTCCATTTGAGCTGAACTTAGCTCGCCTGTCTCCTTAGTTTTCCTCAACTTCATGTTCTCCTCTTCATGCCTCCTGGTTCTGTGCTCCTTAGTTGATGATGACTTGATGTTCTCATCAGTATCTAACACTACTTGATCATCCAAATCATCAAGAACAATGAGAACTTTCCGGCGCTTTAGGCTCTCCTCTACCGCACCTAAATGATCGATTTTTATGTTCCTTTTGCCTAAAAGCTGAGAAAGGAAATTTCTTTGCAAGTCCAGCCTCATGTTATAGTCATCCGGGTTGGCTCTTCTATAAATTTTCATACTCTTAGATACGAAAGCCCTGTCTATGAATATACTACCTTGGAAGTTATGACAGAGCCGATTAAACACAGCTCTAGCTATTGTAGTCTTGCAAATTCCAGAGGCACCCCATATCCCAACCATCTTGACTTCCTCGGATTCCAAACGCAACCGTGAGCTCATCTCCGCGATATGATCTTCCATTCCAACAAAATCATCAAAATCCTTTGGTGGGGTTAACTTCAGTTTAACCAAAATATCATTGGTGATATCTTCAATCATCTTTGCTTCATTATCCCTAACAAGAATGATGATTTCTCACAAACAAGTACCACCAACACAAATACTCAAAATACATAAGCACAAATGATTGAGTCATATACCAGTTTCTAGAATGATATCCGAGGGTATTTGCTACATCAGTCAAAGCTTGACGCCATAGTTTGATTCTGTCCTTCGTTCTGTTCTCGCAAGTCTTTTGGAAGTTTTTGCCGAATCTTCCGGTCTGTTTCCTCACGCGAGAAGGATCCAAATGGTAGAAAATGGGAATCACAAGCTGTCCCGACTCGTTCTTGCATTTCACGATCTCGAGCAACTCGTTTAAACACCAGCTCGAAGAAGCGTAGTTTCTCGAGAACACGACAACGGCGATCCTCGAATCCTTAATCGCCTGTACGAGCTCAGGATCGAGAGATCGGCTCCTCTCGACCTCGTTGTCTTTGAAAGCCTTGATCAATTTCCAATCTAGCTCCTTGAGAAAGTGGCTGAGGAAAGCTGCGCGAACGTCTTCTCCGCTGAAGCTAGGGAAAACCCAATTGCGAGAAAAAGTGGAAGAAGAAGATGAGCCATAGAAGGAAACTAATTTGGTGATCGAGATTCTCTGAGAAGAAAATCAGAACAGAGGAGAAGTGAGGCTCCACTGTCGTCGTTATGAAACCCTAGATTTTGCCCATTTCACCGTTGTTTCTCCATTTTTTCTGATGAAACTTGGTGGAAGTTTCGTATTTGTTGACTTTAAATCACAGCAGCACGTGTGTGGTTTTTTTTTTTTTTTTATAGGAGTAATAAAAGTGGAAATTTAGTTTCGGTTTAATTCCGGTTTAGTTATTTTGGCTTGTTTAATTTGGTCCAATATGGTTTTTATTTGGGAAATTGGCTAGAGTAGCCAAAACAAATCTATACTAATAAAAGGAGCTGTTTGGGGCTCCTGAGGGGTGCCACCTCAACTTCTAAAAATTGCATAAAATCGTGACACGTCAGCATGCTTCAAATCGGAATAATTAAAAAAAATAATGGCTATCTGCTAAACGAATTCATCGCTAGAATTAACCCAACTTCTTGATTGGGCCAAGCCCATATACTCTCCAACCACGATTCAGATCCAACTTCTTGATAGAAAAAAAAAAACCTATTTGTCGTCTCCAACCTCTCTACCATAATCTACCAAAATTCTTCGCCTCCTATCTATCCCTCTCACCATAATCTACTCCAACCGTTCGCCTCCTCTCCCTCTCACCCTAATATACTCCACTCCTTAAATCCCCTCCATTGAAAGCATTTAAAACCCACTACGTTCGACGTTTAAACATCCCTCAAAGATGGGTATAAATTTTCGTCCTCTACAGCACCACCATCTCACCATCTCTCTGAGTAACAGAAAATACCAATCAAAACATGGCTCCACCAGCTACGCTTCCCTCTTCGAATCCCCTACCCACCAAAACCTTTGATGACCTGCAAGGAGATTTCTGCAAAGATGAAATTCTGGTGAGGCTTATTCATTTTTGGGAAGCTCGGAATTTCAAGCAAGGGAATACACTGATGGGTGTAGAACTACTCCTCATTGACACAAAGGTATGAAGAAATTAAGTTAAATACTTTGTGATTACTTTCTAACCAGAAATCATAACTAATACATGTTTGTGTGGGCCGGCAATTTCTACGAGAGACCTTGATTTCGTGAATCCTAATCTCTAACTAACTCTCTGCAGTCAACAACAATGCAAAGATTCATATCCGCTAACCGGTCTAACTCAATTTTCAGGCTCAGCAAGTTCATCACCAATCCTTCGAAAAAGCTGTACAATGTCACAAATATGGCATCAGCTTCACCGATCAAACAACGGTCATGGCCCCACATGCTCGCAGTTTTTTATTGTTAACATGACTCTACGGTATTCCTTATTGTAAAGTAGATATGATATTTTCAGTGTTTTTTTTTCCGAACTTCATTACCATCTATATTGAAGAATAAGAAAATCTCAACAATTTATGATTCATAGGATCGAGAACATTATGGGAATATTGAGAGGTGTCGTTTGTGGAGCTAATTATTTTTTCGATTTTGCATTGCGGGTAAGTGGTTGTGAAGGATCTTCGGATCATTGATTAGTTTATGATTGTTGCCTGATCAATGTGTTATTATCTTTCCTTCAGATGATGTTATCCTTCATCTGAATAAGCCAAATAGGGTAAGCACATTGATCCCAATAATGCACTTTAGCTTCTGCAAGGACACGCCAATGGTTGATTTTTTATGTGTACACACAAATTTCTTATGTCTCAACGTATAACACTAAGCTGAAATCCTTGAAAAAAATTGTGTACAAATTCTTTGATCTTTTTATAGAACTTACAGTTATGGTAAATTTGTAATGTCTTCTCATGTTTCAGCTGTCTAAGGCTCAAATGGATAAGTATATATGAATTGAAAATAAGTTGGATGATCTTCTGCAGGTAAAAACTAATGTATCTAAAGTTTGTTTGATTTTGAAAAGACACAAATGGCAGAGTTAGAAGAGATTAGACAAACGTGCATCAAGAATCGTGTTCAATCTAAACCCCTTAATTTTGTGTACAACAGAGTTGTGTTCGATCTTCCGATGGGCGTTAATGGGACTGTTGCTACTGTTTAGGAGATCCTCCCAAGTACATACTACAAAGTAATTAGAGGGGCGAAGTCTCGAGAGGAAGACATGTGATTTACTCACCATTGGTTCTAAGAGGACAGGGATAAAGATTTTGTCTTAAGATTAAGCTTAAATATTTTCCGGTTCAAGAGGTCTTAAAATATTTAATGTAGTTCTCTTTGGTTAAATTATTGTTAATCTATGCAGCCTTTTTTTTTCCCGGTCAATCTCTATAGATAATATCATCTTTAACTACTAGCCTAATACTAGAAGATAGCAGTTAGGAGAAAGATTGCATTCGCTCTAATCCAATAATGAAACGGCCTACATATTGCACGATTGATGTTGGCTGTATATTCTCTAAGTTTGTATCATTAGCTGTGCCTGTGTCACAAACACCAGCCATAAACCTAATTACTTTTTAAGAGGAAAAGATACTCATATTTTCATTTATGGTGGCATGGTGGGAGAGAAAGAGATTATTTCATATAATGGTTACTATATAACTATAGAAGATTTGGGAAATGGTTACTAATATTGGTTCTTTGAAATTCTATTAGATTTGGTGCAAAACTAAAAGATATTTGGGAAAGGAGCAGCAACAATAGAAATCCAGTATTACCAAAAGAACCAGTAGAAATTCAGATTCTCAAATAGTTTTGTTAAAGATGGATAGGAAAATCGCATAAAGTAAAAGAGAAATTAGCAAAGTATTTAGAATTCACGAGAGACAAGGGCAAAGAACTATTGTATTTTTGCTTTTACCATTTGTAACACAAAACTTTTAGGTCGACTATATTTGACACAAAAAATCCGATGAATCAAAGAGTTTTTGTTTTTTTAACGTCTAAATAAATATATTGACATCAAGGGAGTTTACAGAGAAATAACATAGAACCACTGAGATACAACTCAGTACATAAACACATTGAATTCATGAAACGATTTAACAAAATTATATATTAATAAATCAAAGAGTTTTTTGGCACAACATAATATGCAGAAACATATGCAAACAATTTTATTTTAAAATTATAGCTAAAGGATAATTTAAAATATATGTCGCCAAACATTAAATTTTATACTTATTCTGAATTTATTCAGTCACATGAATAATAGTTTCTGAATTTAAAACAAACCAACCTATTAAGTTATATATTTGACAATCATATGTAATTGCTTTTGGATCTACAAAATCACACATATGTGTTAACATACTATATTTTTCATATTAAAATATTAAACAAATTCTTTAGCAAAAAAAAAAAAAAAGTAAACAGATCTATAAATAACATATCTGTGAATATAGCCCTTAGAGTATTGCTTTTTTTATGGGAGAACAACCAGAACTATTTCAACAACACTTAAGCATCAACGACATGGAACAAAAATTCATGTTTATAAGCATTAACCTGAAAATCTATGAGGATACACTAAAAAACATCTTTGTAATTAAAAAAAAAAATCCACACTACATATTATTACACATATCTTACATTACAAGAAAACTGGTAGCCCCAATCAACTCCAGCAATAAGATTTTACTTTCGCAAACTTTAGCAAAGCCATCGACCACACGGTGAAAAAACAACAAAGATCAAAAGATAAACACAAAAAAGAATTGGAAAGGAAGCGAGTAGACACTGTGGAGAGAAAAAGCAAAAGAACGAGGAAAAAAACAATAAATAAGATAACCAATTATCGGATTATCTAAATAAAATGCCACAGTTTATATTATATTATATATTCATGCTTTCTATCATAATGTGACTAATGTAATACCACCAAATTAACACATAGTCACATATATACCAAATTCACACAAATACACAACTAACATAAACAAACTTTCTTTGCAATTTGGATGATTAAAAGAAATGATGGGATGTAGAAGGAAAAAAAATTATCTAGATTTGTTAAATAGATAAAGGTACATTAAAATTCTGTATAATAATTATATTAAAAGAATATCCGCGCGTAGCGCGGACAGAATTCTAGTATTTTAAATTGTTATAATAATATATATGCACTAGATCCGCAGCGGATTTTACAGTCCGCACTATATTTTAAATTCATAAAAATAAATTGAAAACAAAATCAAAGAAAAAATTTAATTTAATTTTATTAATATTTCCAAATATATATGTTTTAATATTCTTATATGAATAATATTTACTTCTAATGTCTTATCTATATATAGATATAATTATTTATTCTAAAATTTTAACGAATTGTTTATCTTACTAAAATATATATTAAGATCCGCGTATAAGCAGGTTTATAATAATAAATTTTAAAATTCATTAAATATAAAACAAAATCCGATCACTACTGAAAAAAATATATGAAAAACACAAAATTTAAATCTAAGAGTTATTTATTTATTTTAATTCTCATTTATTTTTAATTAAAATATTCAAAACACATAATCTGTTGCGGATCCTTAGCAACATTAATCATACTTCTCATATAGTTCACACACTTTATCAACTATCTTTTTATGTTCTGCTGCGTTAAAAACTTGGGTATGTAATTCGAATCTTTCGAATATGTTAACGATCTCTCATTAACTCTTTTCAAGCAAATAAAATCTCTCTTTCTCTTCACATTCATCTCTCGTATATGATATTTCTGCTTTCTAGAGAAGTTATGCTTCTCAAGACTCACATCAAAAGGATCTTTACATGATTATTGCTATCTTTCTCTTCATTGAGCTCATCATCGTCTAATACCATATCATTAGCATATATATTTTTTTTAATTGAAATATATCTTAGTTAATCTAATTTACTTTTTGTTTTTAATTTAATTTTTTTGTTTCTCCCGTATAAGATCTTTACATGATTATTGCTATCTTTCTCTTCACTGAGCTCATCATCATCTAATACCATATCATTAGAATCTAGATTTTTTGTTTTAATTGAAATATATTCTAACTAATCTTATTTACTTTTTTTGTTTCTCCCGTATGTGATCTTTCTGCTCTCTAGAGAAGTTATGCTACTCAAGACTCACTTCAAAAGCTTTTATACATGATTGTTGCTATCCTCCTCCCCATTGAGTTCATCATTGTCTAATGCCATATCATTAGCATCTAAAATTTCTTTTTTAATTGAAATATATCCTAGTTAATCTAATTTAGTTTTTATTTTTATTTTTCTTTTCTTAAATTGAAATGTAGATCCTTTTGTTTTATTTTATTTTCTTAAATTGAAATATATCCTAGTTAATTTTATTTTATTTTTGTAATCTAAATCGATAAATTTGATATCTTTTTTTGTTTTTCTGAAAATTTATTTTTTCTTTAAAAATAATATTTTTACCGAGACACATGTACATTTTTTTCTGAAATTTTCTTTTTTCCTTAAAAATAATATTTTACTGAGACACATGTAAAAATCTAAATCGATAAACTTGACACGTGTCAAAAAATTTTTGATTAACTTGCCATGTGTCATGATCCTAGTTAATTTTATTTTACTTTTGTAATCTAAATCGATAAATTTGATATTTTTTTTTTGTTTTTCTGAAAATTTATTTTTTCTTTAAAAATAATATTTTACCGAGACACGTGTACATTTTTTTCTGAAATTTTTTTTTTTCCTTAAAATTAATATTTTACCGAGATACATGTAAAAATCTAAATCGATAAACTTGACACGTGTTGAAATCTTATTGATTAACTTGTCATGTGTCATGATCATATTAATTACTAACGTTGACGTTTATTTATTTTTTTATCAAAACTGAAATATTTTATTTATTTTTGTTTTGATTTTCCCTTTCTTAATATTTTCTTTTTTCTTTTAGGATTATTATATTTTCTTATTTATGATATATTTAATCAAAACATGTGTCCAAATTTTATTGATTAACTTGACACGTGTCAAGATCATGTTAATTAACAATTTTGACGCATCTAACTTTATATAATAAGATAATTTACCATGAAAATAAATAAAAATAGAAATGAAAATTTCATATTTGTAGGAAAAAAAGATATTGAAAATACAGACAGAAACAAAAGAGAAGTTTTATTATATTTTTTTATGATACTATGTAATTGTAATAGTGAATTGCAAACGAACGATCTAAATCTATATTTGCGAAGTGATTTTGGTGAATGGAGCTCTCTCATTCAATCTCACTAAATATTACCCAATTACCTTTAATGAAAAGTCCTAATAATCTCTTTAATCTAATTTTTAATTCTATCGCCGTTAGATATATTTATTGGCTGCTAAACCTATTTATTTATTTTCGGTCAAAGCTAATTGGTAAAAAAACCCTAATATTTTGGTATATATATATAACCTAATTTAATATCAAACCCTAGGTGATATACCAAATCAGTCAAGTTCTTCTTCTTAGCCAACACGTTTTTTTTTTCTTAGCCATCACGATGCCAAATAGTTTTTTCTTAGTTTTTTTTTGTGATCTGTACGTGTTTGTGTTTTGATTTGATTATGAGCTTCGGTTTCGTGGCACTCAATGTTTGACTATGCAAGAGGCCACGATCTGATTATTGATTCACTCTGGAGATTTCTGTTTGAGTATTGATTTGTTTATGAGGTTCGGTTTTGTTTGTTGTTCGTAATTGCTTCTATCTCATTATTTGGTGGAGTTCGTTATTGGCAAAGATCATCTTTGTCTATTAGTGATTTTCAATGGTACGATTCCTCGAGGACGAGATTCAATGTCAATTGATATTTCGAGTTTAGGGCTTGTGCAACTAGCCATTCACTCTTGCCCTGCGTGGTTTTGTGATTTTGAGGCTTAAAATAGGTGTATTGAGGAGGAGGAAATTAAAAGAGTTTTGGTTTGATAATTTCTTAGGAATATGGGATCGGATAGAGATGCTCTTTTGCCGAAGATTAGTGGGATACATATGGAGATTTCGTTTGGTATATCCGACTGAGATACAGTTTTCCTCTCTGTTGATTCATGTTATGAATGGTTTCAGGGATGACAAGTGTATCAACCGACAGTCATCACTTGGCTAAGATTGTGCTTTTGTAAATTGGTTCTCTGTAACAGTTTCTTTTTTGAGGACTTCGTTACTCGATCAGATTCGAAATTGCAAGAATTTTTCTGTTTTTTTTACTATTCTTACATCTGTTTTTTTTACTATGCAAGAATTCTTACATCTGTTTTTATCTAGGTGTAACGAAGTCCTCAAGACCTGATAGTCCGTAACATAGATAATGAAAATCGTGGCCAAAAACCGGATAAGATCAATTTTGTATGTCATGAATCACGATAAACTCCATTATCTATTCTTATATCTGTTTTTTTTTCTTTGAATTTTGAATTTTTGTTGCATTTTCCAGTTTTGCATTGATGTATTATGTTAGAATCCACATGTTGCTTGGTTTATGGATTCGGCGATGGAGAATGAAAAAAACGCGTTTTACACTCATGCATGCAATAAGTGTATCGATCATCTATAATTTCTCTGTTTCTCTCTTTTTTTTTTCTGCACATTATTAAAAATACTCAGTTTTTTATTCCTTTTTTCGATTTAATTTTCTTTCCCATGTTTTAGATCCTGCAATGAGTGTCTACTTTGTATGGTTGGCCAAAAGGAGTAGAAGACTTCATATTGTCGTTTGGAATCTCATTTCTATCAATGCAAGTTAAGTCAGAGATGATGTTTTTGGGAAACTCATTCCTTGCCCTGTTCAGGTTAATTTTTGAGAGGCTGAAAAAAGAAAGGGAGAGTGAGATTTTTAGTGCAGATATCATGTACCATTGAGTTTGACGGTGCTTCGAAAGCTGTTCTCCGTGCTTCAGATAAAAGTGTGCTCTTCTATTAACGTGACGGTGTGGGTATTGGCACCAACAAGGTTGCAGAGTATCGAGCTCTGATTCTTGGTATGAGATGTGCTCTTGAGAAAGGGTTTAGCTATGTGCACGTCCAAGGAGATTCAATGCTTATCTGTATGCAGGTGCATATAGACTTCACCGTATCTTCTCTTTTTGTTTCAATATTTAGTGTTAGTAACTATTTGTTTGGCGACAAGTTCAAGATGCATGGAAAACCAAACACCCGAAAATGGCTGAGCTTTGTAAACAAGCCAAGGATCTTCAGAGGCACAGTTTAAATCATTCCATATTCAACGCATTGACATGGTAAGACACCAAAACCTTTCGTTTAGCTGCTGATTTTTGATCCACTCGGTGGTTAGTTTGCGTAACAATTGCATGATTTCCAATCATGTTCAGTTTTCAGATTTTTTTACTGTTGGTTTTGAAAAATTTATAGTGATTTCCAATCATGTTCAATTAATCGTTAGCTCTCTTGTTTGTAGGAATTCAATTCTGATGCTGATGGTCAAGCTAACCATACAATCAAGGGAGAGGCTCTTGCAGAGAAGAAACTTAGTGATCTCAATGCCCAGAAAGAGCAGGTAGAGAGAAACGCTACATATACAAAAATTGTTATCATCGGATAATTCTGATATATATGATCATTGAATTTTGGTTGCGCTACTCCTTCTTCTTCTATAATTGAAGACGCTCGCAGAATCTCTTGATGCTGATGTAAAACTGTGGTCAAGTGGAAATGAAAGCAATTTGCGGGCATTGCTCTCGACACTCTAATATGTAACTGTTTTCCATATTTGTTCCATAGCTCTCAACTCTTTCATGAATCAGATGCAGTCTTTTTTTAAGGATTATTCTCCTGTGATTTTTGGTGATGGAAGCCAATTCCCTCATTGATCTTGTGTCGAGTGCTTCTGTGAGAAAACCTTACCGCAAGGCAACTCTTTACGTTCATCCCGGCAAGCTTCAACACTATGGCGCAATTACACAACCGAAGTACATTTGCGAGAATGTTTTTGACTTTCTCTCTCTCTCTCTCTCTAATCTTTTGTTCTGGTTTTCAAATTGATTGGTTCTTATCTTCGAAGCATGAGGAATAACAATTGTGTCTGCCTAAGGCGATCAAGAAGGAGTTGATAGTTTAGCTAGAATTATCTTAGTGTGGTTTTTATTTTTATTTTTGTTATAAGATTTATTATTGTCTGTTACTGTAGTATATTCATAAAAACATTTTAGTTTTTTTTGTGTGTTTGGATAAGAAGAATAAAAATTGGAAGAATGGAAAGAAAAAGTAAAAGAAGATGAAGACGAAGAAGAAGCCAAAGACAATTAAAAAGAGAAAAGGAAAATACAAGCCATAAGATAAACCAAAATATAAAGAATAAGAAGAAGACACAACATAAGAAGTTAAAGACAAAAATGTGATGAAGAATAATAAGCCAGAGAAGGCAAAGACGATGAAGAAGGAAAATCGAAAGAGAAAGATGAAGACAAAGAGAAAGATGAAGACAAACCGAAAGAGAAAGAAAAATATGAAGACTGTTATGAATTTTAAAATTTATTATTTGAAAAATGGTTATATAAAAACTTAAACCTTCTTTACACATGTGTTATTAATTTTAAAATTTATGGTAAAATAATAATCAAAAATTTGATTGATTTAGTAAAAAAAATTAAAATAAAAGCAAACAACGTAATTTTATAACTATCTGTATTTCAGTCACCAAATAATATAAATTAGTAATCTAACACTTAATATAAAGAAGAAGAAGAAAAGAAAAATAAAAACCAGAAGCATTATAAAATGTTGGATAGACAGAAGTCGTTGAGAAAAGAAAAAAAAGAGATGAAGAATTTGGAGAAGAAGAAGAATAATCGGAAGAGCATGAAGAATAAGTCAGAGAAGAAAATCGAAACATTGAAGATGACGTGGAATAAGTAAAAGACATAAAAGACAAAAAAAACGGATGAAGAATAAGAAGAAGATGAAGAAAACTGGAAGATGAAGAATAAGAAGATTCGAGAAAAGGTTCCATCCTTAAATGTCATGATTAGTTCAATCGGCAAAGCAATATCCAAACCTATGAACTTGCTGCAAGGATTTGGTAAGTTTCATATATAATCCCTATTAGCACTGGGTATTTTGGGATAATAGACGATGATTTAATGGTATGGGATGCGAACGAGTAATTTGGAAATTGAAAAATAATTGCTAAAAGAGAATCCAATAAGTAACGGGACGAAAAGCTTGGGTACCAGCCGGGTAAGAAAAATTCTCTTAGCTAAAATTTCTTTCCAAACTCTCTATAATTTGGGTACATGTCAACTTAAAAATAGATATTTCAAGTATTTTTAGGAAAATTCAGAAAATTTTGGGAAGATAATAATAAAGAAGAAGTAGAAGATGGAGACAATGAAAAAGAAGAAAAAGAGATGAGGAAAAAACAAGAGTCTGAGAAGACAAAGCCGATGAAGAAGGATTCCAAATATACGAGGAAAAAACGAATAAAAGGAAAGTAAAAACCAAAAGAAGAATACAAAGACGTACAAGATAAAAACAAATGTTGAAAATGAAATGCAGATTTTAGCGAAAAAAAAATAATAGGAAGAAGAAGAATAAAGTTGGCGAAGTATGTTGAGGAAGAAGAAAAACTGAAAATAAAAAAAGATGAAGTCAAGGAAAAAGAAGACGTGGAAAAAGATGAATAAAAAACTGAAAGAAAATTTAGAAGACGAATGACAAAAACAATAAAGAAGAAGCTGGAAGAACATAAAAAGTTGGAGTAGAATAAAAAAATTTGGAAGAAGAGTAAGAAGAAAAAATTTGGAGCCTGAAGAAGATGAAAGTAGAAGAGGAGAAGAAGAGAAAAAACCAAAAAAGTAAGAATTGAAAAAAATGAAGAAAATAAAGTAGTGAAAAAAGAAGAGGAAGAAAAAAAAAACAGAATAAACCAAGAAGAAGTTAGAGGAGATGAAAATGATGAAGAAGAAAAAAGGTAATAAAACCGTTTTTCCTTTACCCCCAGATCTGGGACACTGAAGGTCAAGAGAGGTACAGAGCCATCACAAGCGCTTATTACAGAGGCGCAGTAGGTGCACATGTCCTAAGGTGGCTACGCGAGCTTAGAGACCATGCGGATTCCAACATTTTGATCATGATGACTAGGAAACGTTTAATGTAATTGATTTCCTCTCTAGAGAGGATTGTCAAAGAGTAAAACACACTGACACTATATGTATTGGTCGATCAGGTCAGATAATTGAAAAAGTCAATCAAAACTTTTGACTCTTAATAATTTCTGAAAACTCTTAAAAGGATAATGAATTGTTTCTTTTGTTTGGTTCCTAAATGGAAACAATTTGTTAAGCAGCTTCAACACTTCAAAAGATAATAGACAAGATTCACACTTTTTCTTTAAAGTTCAATTGAATGTATGAGTTGTTATCCATAATGTTGCTTAAATACATGTGAGTTGTTATCGGATAATATATAAAAAATATATTAAAAAACAAAATATAAACAATATTATCTTGCACATGAAATTTGTTTTCTTTACAAATATATTAATCTTGATTTCAAATAAAGTCAAATTATAAATCTGGATTTTTCACTTTTAAATAAACTAATATAATTCTATCAAAAAAACTAAATATAATTAATAATTTTAAAATGAATTGAACCCCATATCATTTTTAGGTTGATTGATAGTCAATGCTCATCTCTAAAGTTCATCAAAACGAGTTTAGTTGTTTTTTGTTAAATCTCATACAAACCACTATGCAGTTGACCAAATCGATGAAAAAAAGCACATTAATTTTTGAAAAATGAACTGAACAACACCTAGTTTATATATATGTAACAAGTGAAAATTATTGTGTCAGTAGAAATTTCATCTGTATTATTGTATCAGTAGAGAAATTCATCTGTTTTTATTTTAATATTCATTCCCATTATAGTTTTAACTTTTGTAACACTCATACTTGAAAACCAATGTCACTATTGGTTTTTGCATTACGTCTAAATTGATAGTATCCCAGAATAGCATAAGAACCATCTTTCTTGTATCATCTCGATCAAAGCGCAAGAGCACATCATATTCAAGTTACAAAACAAATGACACTGATGCAGAACTATTATTAAGAAAAGTGACAAATAAATATATTCTACCAAACAATAAATAATTGTATGCCGCCTTATGTTATAACTTACTCAAATTGCAAGAATTTAACAAAACAAAACCTTCAAAACCCAAAAACTATAAATTGTAACAAAAGACAAAAAAAAAAAAAACAGAGTAATCAATCATTCGTCACCATCCCTCATGCCCTTCAACTAGCACCCCAAGTCATCCAAGTAGCTTTGTAAATCTTTCAAACCCTCCGCCGAGAAACTCCGCTGAACCCTCAGCCTCGGTGCAACCAAGTTTGCTGGCGGCTGCGGCTGAAGACACACAACCACCGCCGTCACATTATCCCCACTCTTCCTCTTCAAAGCTTCCTCAACCAGTTCTTTGCTACACATGACCGGGTCATTGTGCTCCTGCAGTCTCCTCCTAGCGAAATCCACGGCGTTCTGGCTCATGAACACGTCCCAGACCCCATCGCACCCGATTATGAGGAACTCATCCTCTTCAGTTAGTTTAGTTGTCATGAGCTCAGGCTCTGCAATGAGAGGTCCACCTTCAGAACCGTCTTTATTCTTCTTCATGCCTTCCATATGAAAGTCACCGAGGGCGCGAGCCACATTAAGTTGCCCGTTTAGGTAGCCGTCGTATACATATCCACCCGATGCCTCGATGCGTCTTCTCTCTTTACTGCTCATGGGTTTGTGGTCTTTCGACATTTCAATGGCTTTGCCCTGACGAGACAAGACTGCTCTACAATCTCCAGCGTTTGCCACCACCAACGACCTGTAACACAGTAGGAAAAATCAGTATCACACCGAGTAAAACAATAGTATGACACCATAGCTTGTATTCGAGCATTGATATACAAACTTCAAAAGGAAGAAATGTAAAGCTGAGACAACAATTATGGTATAGCAGCAGCAAATATGGGTAGAGAGTAACATCTACAAGCGGATTGTTCTCAAAATCAAGATTATGTTGTGGATAAAAAGCTTATTTCCCTAGTACTTTCTTACTTACTTAACCAAGATGTAAAAGGCTAAGCAGAGAACAACTAATATGGGAGACGAAGTTCAGAATAAACAATTTTCCCCAAAAGATGATCACACAACTAGTTTGGCCGATAATGCAGAGAATGTCCTGGACATTGCAGTCTTAGGTAGTTGTCATTCATACGTAAGTGTGAAGATAACAAGAGTTGAATTAGCAAACAAACCTTCCAAAGAGAATAGCTGCCAAAGCAGTAGTTCCTGAAGAAAGGCTCCCATCCAACGCACAAGCCTCTGAGAAGGCGGTGTCTGTCTGAAGAAACGCCGAAGAAATCACCTTATTGATTTCACTAGGGAACTCTTGATCCTCAACAATGTACCTCGGTATATGGTGACACGCGAAATCGGCGGCGTGCTTCCCACCATGTCCATCAAATACCTAATATAAACAAAAAAAGGAGATCAGAGATTTCCACACCTGTACAGGTGATTTGCTTATTCTATAAACTGCATCTAGTTTGTTTAACCACGAATCATAACTGATGAACAAAATCGGCCAAAATTGATCAAAAAAGGAACTCCATATGAACAAGAAGATTGTTGTGCATGAACAACATAAAATTTAAGGTCACATCTATAACGATTTTGTTTTCCAATTGCAGGAACAACAACGAAGTGTACAAATCAAGAAAGGTAAAGAAAGAGTTTTACCCCGTAAAAGGCACTTGGTCCTTCTCCAGAATTCTTGAGACCATAACTATCCATGAAATTATCGAGGCATAGATAAGCATCTTCCATGCTCGACCTCGAGCCAATATCAGACCAAGCTCCAGAACGCATAGCGGGAACAAACTCAAACTCGGAGTTATTCTTCTCAAACTCGTTCTCAACAGATAAATCTGACACCTTTGTCTTCACCTACCAAATTTAGCAGTCAGAAACCTCAAAGCACGACAAATTAAAAACAGAAACTGTCGATTTTAATTATATGTTGTAGAATTCGGATATATAAACTCAAGAGAGAATCGAATTGAGGCAAATAATACCTTTTGTCGTAGGGTTTCTTATTATTATTAATAATGTTTACAAAAACCCTAAAAGCTGCTAATACGGAAAATTTCCTTTTTCTGCTTAGATGTAGACATTAAAAAACCAAAATGATCAAAGCCAAAGCAAACGAATTATTACAAAAATTCAACTATAAATTAAAAAATCCAGAGATCGCATTAAGTGCTCCCGCTACAAAAATCCGTTGAATTCATTGCAAAATCCAATGTAAAATTAATTACAACAAAAAAACTCTGAATTATCCAAAAATCAAGTTTGGGAAGAAAGGAATCTTACGAGAGATGCGTGTCGAACCAGCGACTTCTTATTACACGGCGCCAGAAATCGGTCGCCGTCAAAGGTCTGCCTGTATAAGGCGGCGGAAGAAGAAGAAGAAGAGAAGGAGAGAGGATTCGGCGGTTTACCGCCGTAACTCGAGCTCCCATTCTCCGGATCACAGATTCCTTTAGTTTCCTCCATTACGCACCATCATTGCATAAAAATTCAACAGCGATCAGCGAAAGAGCTAACGAGTCAACCCTTTGGGTTAGCGACTCTGTAATCGAGTCCGGCTAAAGCGATTTCCGGAGAATGTAGCTTAGATAAGAGATTCGTAAACAATGGCTTCAGAAATCAACAACGAAATTGAGTCAATTGTATCGGAATCACAGGAAATTTAGGGTTTAAGAAAATTAGGGTTTTGTGGCAGAAATTAGACCACGAGTTTTAGAGAGAGAGAGAGAGAAGAGAGAGAAAACTGTTCGCCGGCGGAGGCGAGAAATTCGAGTCCGACGGTTATTTAAGGGAAAAGGGAAAAAGGGAGGATGAATGAAACATAGAAACGGCGACGTATTAACTTTTTTTGTTTTTTTTTCCTTTTTCTTTTGACTGTATATTTAAAGAAATTAAAGAAACCGTCTAATGGTGATTATTTATGGAAAAAGATTCGAATATTTCGCTATTATGAACTTTTTTGTGTAGATTTTCTTCCTTGAGAACGATGGTTTATCTTTTTTATTTAATTAAATGGACCGACAATAAGCTTGTTGACGTGGGAGTGACACATGCTACTAATTGGCTGTCATTATCTCAAATTTATAATTTTCACTAGGCGTGATATACGTGTACGTGTATTTTATTGATCTTCTTTAGAGGTAGCAAACATATTCACGACTTTGTTTAATTTGTCTTTTTATGGACCTAACTTTTCCAATACTATTGGATTGGGTCCATTCTTTTCTTTCTTATTTGTTCAAAAGTTCATTCTTTGGGCTTCAGTTAAGTATAAAGATATTTTTATTAGATAATTACCTGCACTGCACCATAGATGAAATGATTATTACGTAAAGTATTGTTTTTGTTACAAAATCTATATTGTCGTTTACTATTAGAATTAGATGTATACTCGTATATACGTAGTACGTACGGGTTCTTTCACATACATATATTTGTATTTATGTGCAGGCCGTGCCAGGTTAATAGATGTGATGTTCGTAGGTGATTAAAAAAAAAATTTCTCAATTCATAAAAAATAAAAGTATGTTGTAAAAGTATTGAATCTTCGTTTTATTATTATGATGGTCAAGCGCCTCTTTATATAGAAGTTACATAAAGATAGAAAAGGAAATATCCTTTTCCTACATGAATAAGGAAAACATTTAATGTGGCCGTCTATGTCCTAAATGTATTAGGCCTTGTCTTCACGCTAATGATACAATGGGCTGGGCCGGTTATGGAGATCGAACCTCAATGATTTATAACACTCCCCCTTGATTGACATAACCGGTCGTGTTGATGGATCATAGTAATACACTTGGGGATGCTGCCTCATTAAAACCTTACCAAGGAAAACCCAATGGGACAAAACCTTAGTGAAGGAAAAAGAATACAGCACGTATTACTCCCCCTTGTTTTAGTTATCACTGAAGGTCCCTTAGTCGGAGCATGCCGATCTGATACATGAGCTTCTTGAGCGTGGAGGTTGGAAGCGACTTGGTGAATAGGTCGGCTGAGTTATCGCTGGAACGTACTTGGAGCACTTTGATTTCACCGGTCTTCTGTAGATCGTGAGTGAAGAAAAACTTCGGTAAGATGTGCTTCGTCCGGTCTCCTTTGATGTATCCATCCTTCAGTTGAGCAATACATGCGGCATTGTCCTCGTAGAGTATGGTCGGTTCTTCCTTCTCATCGGTCATTCCACAATCTCGCCTTATGTGCTGAGTCATCGATCTCAACCAAACACATTCACGGCTGGCTTCATGAATCGCCAAAATCTTTGCGTGGTTAGACGACGTGGCCGTGAGAGTCTGCTTCATGGATCGCCATGAAATTGATGTTCCTCCGTGAGTAAACACATATCCTGTTTGAGATCGTCCATTGTGTGGATCCGATAGGTAACCTGCATCAGCAAAACCAACTAAACCTTTGTCGTTATGGTTAGTATAAAATAGACCCATATCTTTCGTCCCTTGCAGGTAACGAAGTAAATGTTTAATCCCGTTCCAGTGCCTTTGGGTCGGACAAGAACTAAATCTTGATAGGAGGTTCACGGCAAAACAAATATCTGGCCTAGTGTGACTAGCCAAATACAATAACGCTCCTATGGCACTAAGATATGGCATTTCGGGACCAAGGACTTCTTCATCGTCCTTCTTCGGACCGAATGGATCACTGTCCAATCCAAGGCTTCTCACCACCATTGGGCTGGTCAATGGGTGGGCCTGGACCATATTAAATCTCTTGAGTACCTTTTCTGTATATGTCATTTGATGCACAAGGATTCCATCATTGATGTACTCAAGTTGTATTCCCAAACAGAACTTAGTTTTTCCTAAGTCTTTCAT
>JAHZTW010000003.1:7281785-7452517 GCA_020283515.1 Alliaria petiolata | reverse complement strand
GGATGGCGGGTTTTGGGTTTTTTTTTTTTTTTTTCGGTGGCTAGGGTTCAGAGCAAGCTCGTGCTGATAACGTGTTGTAAAAGTATTGAATCTTCGTCTTATTATTATGATGGCCAAGCGCCTCTTTATATAGAAGTTACATAAGGATAGAAAAGGAAATATCCTTTTCCTACATGAATAAGAAAAACATCTAATGTGGCCGTCTATGTCCTAAATGTATTGGGCCTTGTCTTCACGCCAATGATACAATGGGCTGGGCCGGTTATGGAGATCGAACCTCAATGATTTATAACAAAGTATATAATAATAAAATTCAACTAAAAAATGCCTAGCATAATAAATATTATCGTAAGATAAAAGAAAATAAAAAACTAAACACGAAAATAGCTCAAAACATGATTTTTTTATTTCTTTCCCACAAAATCATTATCTAATTTTTTTAAGTCGGTTTTTTTAACTTTCTTTTAATGGATAAGATAACAAAGTCATTCAATATTTTTATAACATACTAGAGCGGAGATATGATTTTATCAATTTCAATTTTAAAAAACTTCTTTTAGCACATGCAATCGAGACTGAAATCATTAACAATACTTGATAAATGATCTATGAGTTGGGATAAAAATCTTGGTCGCTCTTCAAAAATTCTAACACTTCAATATGATTCTTTGCATCTTTGGGTAAAGATTCTCTTAAAACTTTTAGTTCAGAAAAGAAATTATTACCGATAATTTTTGTTCAAAACACACGATAGTCGTGAATCGGACGCTCGGTCCGGACTTAACAATTTTTTCAAAAATCAAAAATAAATCAGAGATTAATCAGAGAATAATTTTTATACAATTTAATATTTTATTAAATATTTTTATACATAACATATCAAAATTAAAAAAAAGAAATTATACTTTTTCATTAAACTACTGTCTCCGGGACAAGACATCTTTAACTAACTTAAATATGTCTTAAGTAAACTTGTTAATTAAATTTAGAACGTGTCTTTACCATGTACCAAAGATAAGTATGTTCATATATAGTCTAACTAATATGTAGTTTTTTCCCTCGTATTTTCAATGTCCTTATCTTTAATCTTTTTTTGTTGCCGTATGAAATGCTGTTAATAAGAAAGTAAAATAAATTGTTATATAGTCTCTCTAAAAATTAAGAACGAACTATATTCCATTTTTTTTTCCGACAATTTTAACTCCTAAAACAATTTAGAGATCCAAACCAAAAATTATATTTTTATATATGTGGATATGTTTAAAAAGTTTTACCCACAATCAATTATTCTTTTTGTTTCTCAGAAAAAATGGAAACGACATAAATATTGTATTGCCAAATATAAAACGGAGTGCGCTTTAGAATGACTGGATAGTACAAAGTTCTTATCTTCTTTAGCCAAATTTAGGGGTGGACATTTTATCCGAATCCGAAAATACCCGATCCGAACTGGTTCGGATATCTCACAATACCCGATCGGTTATAATTGTTATTGATTTTTGGGTACCGAGTAATACCCAGACCGATCCGATATCTACATGGTTTTGTTTTGGAGACAGTAGTTTGATATCTATATGTTGTCTCTTGTTTGTTATTTGTTGTAGTAATCTTGTAGTTATGTTTGAAGTTGACACTTAAGTTGTAACGAGTTCTTGCTACAACCAATGTTCTGTTATGAATTGCAAGTTATGATATGCGAGTTTATGTTTCTATGCTTTTCCAAACGTCTGATGGGAGGTCAAAGCTCCTAGTTAATTCCCAATCCTTTTTTAAAACACAGAATCAGCCACATAAGAGAAGAGTGCAATTAACTTCATAGCCATAGAAGACCAAAATGGCTTTCACAATAGCTTTTAAGGTTTGAGTTTTACACTCCAAGTCAAAATACATACATTCAAAAGACAAAAGACAACAGACAGCGTTTCTAATTCAATATTATCCGGAATACTTAGTCAAAATACATACTAAACATAAACTCCAACCTCATCAAATGATCATGCCAAGCTTGATTGTGTTGACTGAGATTGTGCAATAGATTCTGCCATTTCAGATGATGAACCAGCCTAGAACAAACAAAACCATCAAGAAAATATTCAAATAACCAAGAACCAAAACCAGCAGCAACAATGAATGAAAAACACACCAAATCAGCAGAAACATACAATACAAACACACAAAAACCAGCACCTACAAATAGTTCAAAAACCAGAAGCAAGAAGAAAGTTATATTATTTTTATTAAAAAAAAAAAAAAAGAGTTATATTACCCTTGGTTCAACTTCCGATATGCAAAGCTCCAACTCCAACACTTGCCCCCGCAAGAAACTGTCAGAAATAAACAAGAAGTCTTTCTCTTGAGGGATTTGAGAACTCACTTTAAGAATCCTCTTCATCTCCAGCGATTCATAAGAATTAGTGTGACCATCGGAAGAGTAAGAGATTCGATATGAGTACTTGTCTACTTCTGGAGCCAATGGTGCAATACAATTCACAGTCACATAAATACCATTTGGCTCCCTAAAACACTGCACCGCAAATAATACCTTCTTTGTGAGCGTCATAAAAACCAAAATTTTATCACTTATGTGCATCCGCACATTATTGGATTTACCAAAAGAGTTGTCTTTTAATAAATGGGAACCAAGATAGTGAAGGTAGATGTTATTGTACGGGCCAGTATAGTTGCATTCATAGATTTCGGGGCAAGAGCATAGAGAGAATCTGCAATATTCCTTCTCATGATTTGATTCTCTCTCATAACGAACATTCTTGGTGCAACCTAACTTGGTGTTTTGGCATGGAACGATGGCTGATTCAAGAACATTCTCCATTGCTCTGCAACGTTTGTTACCAATGGAGAAGCACATGCAGGACATTTGTTTTTGAGTTTCGGACAGCAAAAATTGCAAGCTACATGTCCATTGTCACACTGAAAGTCACAACCAAGGATTTGTAATCAAAATCACATCAAAAACCTATTAAATAAAACAAAATATTTTCAAATTCTCTAGCAAAAATCACCAATTCAAAATTGTTTTCGCAATAAATATAAATTAGGCGGTCTTTTTTTTGTTTGTTTGTGCAATTAGCCATCCTAAGAGGAAAAAAGAGAGATTAAACTGAAAATCGAATGTAGTTACATAAAAATAAACACAAATGAAAGCTTACAGATATTTCTCAACCAGCTATCATATTACAAGAAGAAGAATATGAAAAAATTTACAAGTAAACTTTAGTAACTATATAAATATCAATCAGCCATCAAATTAAAAAGAAAAAGAATATGAAGAAGAAAAAAGTGTAAAACTGAATCTTTAGCACCTACGAAAATGTGAAGATCTTTAACACCAACGCGTACTACTAATAAATGACATATGAATCAACAATATGAAATCTTTATTGAATCAACAATATGCAAGATTCAAAACGGACAAAACGTAACCTCAAATGTAGGAATAGTGAGTGGCTCGCAGCAAATAGGACAGTCAAGAACTTCAAGATCCGGAAGCACCGCCCATCGAGTTTCATCCTCGCTACGTTGTCTCTTTTGAGACTGAATGTTGGCCAAACAATTTTCATTGCTTGAAGCACCCTCCATGTCCATAAGCTTTACTTTGAATGGAATTGGAATTGTATTAGGTTTATACGGATAAGCAATAATAATGGGTTTTTGTCTCCACAGGCTCCGATTACCAACGCACACATCATAACTTGGAGGGAATTCGAAGAGTTTGATGGGATGGAGCAAGTTAATGACTTATACTTTCTTATAATGTATGGCCATGTGTCATTTAAAGTATTGTAACATTTGTTCTTCAATTAATTATTCTTTTTTTTTAATACTAATAGATTAGAGGTTATTATTACTCCGGCGATGTGCTAGTAGCAATAATGATTCATGATTATGTATGCGTTGGTAATCGGAGCCTGTGGAGACAAAAACCCATTATTATTGCTCACCGTATGAATCGCCGTCCGAGTGATACGGGTCTGTATCAATGAAACACGATATCTTGCAACTGATATTTTGTATTGTTACGAGATTTTTATTTAGGGTTTTTGACACCATCAATATTACTACAAAAATCTCTGTAGAAAATGGTTCAATTTTTTTCATTGGCCTTTTTAGATCCCCAAAAGCATGAGCATGGCCCTGTGAAAACTAGTTGTGTGACATTTAAACCATATTTAATGCATTTTTTTTTTTGCTTTAAAATAGAAGTACTTTAAAATAGAGGTGAATTTCTTTTTAATATATTTTTCTATTTTTTCTTTAAATTAGAATATTTTTAGTCTATTTTCTTTTTAATTTATTATTAACACTTTTTATTTATAAATTTTATAAATTAACTCCACTTATTTATTTTTTTTATAAAAAATTCACAAATTATAATAATATTAAAATTAAATATTTATTATGTAAAAACATTACATTAAAAATTTATATTATATTTACATAACCAAAGTTATCACATTTATTTAAGTTTATTGTGTTTTTGTATTCGATAGCCTACAAGACTATAACATATTACAGCAGGATTTTTAAGCAGGATTTCTCTAGAGAAGCTCTATCTAGCGCCAATGATGAGGACGGCAACAAAGAATCGTAAAAGTTTAAGCTTTGACATTAGATCTTGAAACCGAGAGTAGCGACGAATAAAAGAGTTCCGAAGAAGAAGAAGAAGAAGAAGAAGCTTTAATGGCGAGAAGAGGCTTCAAGGGTAGTGAGTCGGGAGGATTTGATCGGAGGCTAGGGCTGGAGGATTCAGAGTTAAGTCGTGAGGATTTGATCGGAGAGCACGTAGATGAAGTTTCTTCAATTCGTTTTTTTGTTATTTTTTTTAATAATGACAGATGTCAACTTCTCTTGTGCCACGTGTCAGCGTTTCAAAGCATGTCTTGAAAAAAAACTTTACTATACTAGAATAGATAGATAGATAGATAGTCTTTCTAAAAATTAAGAACTAACTATATTCTTTTTTTTTCTTTTTTTTTGTCGATAGCCTTAACTCCTAAAACAGTCTAGGGATCCAAACCGAAAATTATATTCTTATATATGTGGATAAGTTTAAAAAGTTCTTACCCACAATCAATTATTCTTTTTGTTTCTCAGAAAAAATGGAAACGATATGCATGTTGTATTGCCAAATATAAAACGGAGTGCGTTTAGAATGACTGGATAGTACAAAGTTTTTATCTTCTTTAGCCAAATTTAGGGGTGGACATTTTATCTGGATCCGAAAATCCGATCCGGATATGATCCGAAAATAGCTGATCTGAACCGGTTTGGATATCTCACAATACCCGATCGGGTATAATTGTTATTGATTGTCGGGAACCTTGTAATACCCAAACCGATCCTTTATCCAAAAAAAATATCCGAAATATCCGATTTTTTAAGTCCTTAGTACTTATGTTTCATGGTCTTTGTAATCCTGTCTTTTGATGACAATTTGAAGTAGGAACTTAAATGTTTATTTTGATTTTGAATTTTTAATGTTTAGTTTGCTTTAGAATAGATATTATTTTGGTTATTTTTGAATTTTCATATAGATTTTCGGTTACTTTCGAGTAGTTTTAGTTACATTTGGTTACTTTCAGTTACATTTCAGATAAAAGTATTTGAACCTGAACCGAATCCAAAAAAATTGGATCTGAAAAATTATATCCGGGAGAGATCTGAACCGAATTCGATCCAAATTTAATAATACCCGATTGGTATCAAAAGTTATAGTTATGAAATACGTGAAATCCGAAATATCCGATCCGGTAACATGAATGTCCACCCCTAGCCAAATTCATCCATGGCGTTGTGTCAATTCCCAGTGAATCTCCACACTGTTTCCTCTTCATCATCTTCTTCCTTCCAACCTTGTCATCCTCATCCACTAGTTTCCTACATAAACTATAATTTATGGATTCACAGACTTAGATTTCATAGCTGTAATCACGCAATTCGGTTTGACACCTGTAAATTGAGTGCCATAGGAGCTGCAATTGATATCGGTTACTCCGGCTTCTAAGCTCCAACGAAGCTCCATCACTAAACTGCTTGCATCTGCCACTTCGAAGACCTTCACCATTGCAGAATCATATATAGAGAGAGAAGTTGTACTGATTTTTGTCTATGGCGGGCCAACACGGTTCGACGATTAATCGCAGAGTTCTTTAATTCGACGGTTGACGCAGACGAAACTCGGGTCAACGCTTAACCTCGCCAATCACCATCAACTCGCCATTGTGTGATGCCGTGCACCGATTTCTCGGCCGGGTAATCGGTAACTCGGCTGAGTTTTTGAACAAGACCGATAATATATGAATGGTCTCCATGGGTTAAAAAAATTTCAAGGTTGGTACAAGATGCCATCAAGCTATCATCGCTCGCTGACTGGAGCTTTTTCAAATTAACAAAAAGCCAAATATTTGTTCATACTTCTTGAATTGCTCAAATTTTGTCTCAAGCGAGTATAAAGCTTGATCCATGATTTCGATGAAGTAGTCAATTCTAAAGCTCGCATCTGGTTATAATATCACACTATCTTTAATGTTTTGTGATTCTTCACCATAATGTATTTTTCTTTTAATGATCCGTTTTACTTTTTAGGAGAATACAACCTCAATTTCCATAGATTCTGCTATTTCTTTAGCTTCTAATTTTGCTCTCGCAAAGCCTCAATCTTTATACTTTTGGAAATAAGAAACCAACCCCTTCAACTTAGCAATAGCTACATCAATGTCCATGTCTTCAAACTGCAAACTCTTACTAACAATATTAACCACATATAAAAGATTATACCACATAACCATAGAAACCAAAAACTCAAAACTTCCAATTCCATGTGTTTCACTTGTTGCAAGACATTCAACATCGCTATAATCCGAATGACTCTCCCAACGAGTGTGTGACAAAGGCTTGAGTGTCAGTCCACCCACGTGATCTTCAAATATTTTCCACCTCTTATTTGAAGATGAAAATAAGCAATAAGAACACTGAATAATCCAAAAAAAAAGATTGTCTTTGAAGAAATGGTTGCCATATCACAAAGTGCAAGATTAAGACTATAACAACTACATGGCATATAAAACGCCCTTGGATTCAATTCGATAATTCTTTTTGTACTCTTTTATGCTTTCCCTTCATATTAGAACCATTATCATAACCTTGTCTGATTTTTCTGCAATCTGAGTTCTAATTCCACCCACTTCTTCATGCACATAATATGATCACGATTAGATTCATGCTCTTCAAGCCTATTCAAAATATTTCTCCAAAATTCATTCAAAAAAAAAAATCTCCAATTGTTGAACCCTGTGGATGCTAATTGACTTTTGTCAATGTGGTTGAACAATTTACAGCAAAAACAAAAGATCTTGTTCACTCCTTTTGAATATGCTAGCCAACGACGATCTTGTTTTTGTCCATCACTCATTTGTCTTTTATAATACACATGTGAGAAACGTCTTTTAACACCATCTTTGGTGAAACTATAATCAATTGGTAGTCTTTTTTTGACCTTGTACAACCATAAAATCTCTCCACTCATTCCATCCTTTTCCTTTGTTTTCCCATACATATCAGAAAATTCACAATGCTCTATAAAATCATCACTTTTCTCACATTTATTCTCATTCTCATCATCTTTTTTTCATTCAGATCTTCATCATTCACTGCATCAACATTCTCTGCCTCAAAAATTGCTCATTTCTTCTCATTCTCATCATCTTTTTTTCATTCAGATCTTCATCATTCACTGCATCAACATTCTCTGCCTCAAAAATTGCTCATTTCTTCTCATTCTCATCATCTTTTTTTCATTCAGATCTTCATCATTCACAGCATCAACATTCTCTGGCTCAAAAATTGCTTCTTCTCTACAACATTCAGTCATATTGTGACATCCCGGATCCAAAAACGAACCCCAAAGCCCACGGATTTGGGCCCACAATTGCTAAACCGAGCCAAACCGAAAACCCTCTCGTCACATATAAAAGGAAGCGGAAATCTTTGGCCAAGGGTTTTGAGAGCACCGCTGATACCCAAATCGAATCAGAAAGAGAGACCGAGCTGTTGTCACCATCTGAGAGAGCCGCCGCCGTCGTTTCACCGGAGATCGGAGCCGTTCGCCGTAGAAAGGAGCGTTCATCTTCTCTTGTTCACGGATTCGATTCCGTTTTGAACAGTAGCCGTCGGATTGAGGAGGAGTCGCCGTTGCTGTCGCCGGATTTCGTCGCCGGAGACCGTCGCGTGAAGTCGCTGCAACTCGTCGGAGAAGGAAGGAGATCGAGGGAAGAAGAAGAAGAGAGGAGAGAAGGAGAAGAAAGTCACGGGGAGAAGAGAGAGAAGAAAAGAAAAAGAAAAGAGAAAGGAAAAAGAAGGAACACGTGGGAGAGAGGGGGAAAGCAGAAAAGGTTGGGGAAGGAGAAAAGACATTCAGGCAGGAGAGAGGAAGTGACCAGAAAATTTCCAGAACGCGCGTGTCACGCCTACCAGCCCGTTTTCGCTAAGGTGAGGCGTGATCTGTGGATTCACAAACTGCGGTTATGCTATTAATTATGTTTTATACTTGATTTAGGAATAAAAATGTGGTGAATGATTTAGCTGTGCTTAGGTTGCTGGGAATTGTGTGATTTACTTTATTTTAATGTGGAATAAAATTGAAGTGAAAATTAATGTTGTTTGATGCATGAAGTAGAATTCATGTTTGGTGAATTATACAACTTAACGGGATGAGTTAAGTTGTTGCGTGTTGGGCTTTGGCAATAAGTGACGATTGCGCCATAGCTCATTAACGGCTAGCTAGCAAGCCGGAAACAACCGCGGGCGCTCGGCGTGGCGGGATGAGTCAGGTGGACTCAAGTCCTTCGGGACAGGGGAGAATAGTCCTTCGGGACCGGGGAGAATTGTCCTTCGGGACGTGGTGTTATCGTTCTGTTTATGTGGCGGCAGGAACCGACGAGTGGTTGTTCGTGTGTGTTGCACATGTTGTGTGGTCTTAGCTCGGTGGAGCTAGGTGGTTGTCGTTTCTGTGGAGTCAGTCATGCATGTTTATTTCTCGGTTAAGTGTAGGCATAGTTGGTTGCATAGGCGTATTTTGTGGATCATGTGAGCAGATGTGATCGTCTCGCTGAGTGACTTTGGTTGCTCATGCCTCCTTTTATGGATGCAGGTGAGTTGGAGGAGTAGCGGTTCAAGTGATCTTCGGAGGTGGTGTTGTGTTTTCAAGACTTCGAGCATTTGAGATTTTTATTTAAGTACTATTTAATATTTTATTATTTAAAAAGATTTGCGTATTTATTTGGAGTTGTTTTATGACGTTAAGTATTTGAAACGCATTTAATATTTTAATGGAGTTTTTATGGATTTTTAACGTTGGCGGGTTAAATTTGTGGTTGTTATTGCGGTTGTGGATTGAGCAATAAAATGGTGACACGTGGTGTTTTCTCGGCTAGTTAAGCGAGACGGGGGTGACAATTTTGGGGACGGGTCGGGTTTTCAAAAAAATAAAATAATAAATAAATAAATTCAAAAAATTTAAAAGTATTAAAAAAAAATAATAATAATATGGAGGGCACCACCACGATAGTTTGAACTGTGTCTTGTTTGTTTCTTCTGAAGTTTAAGTGTTGCTTCGAGGGCGCGAGATCAGATTCGTTTGTTTTGCAATGCAGAATGCCGCCTAAGAGAGGAAACCGCAGGGCCGCTAGGGTTGTTCGAGAGGAGGCACTGACTGAGTCGACTGGGAGCATAACTGGCGGAGGCCAAGAGCAGGTGCCAGCGCCAGTAGGTGTATCGCAAGCAAATGATGATGCTGCGGTGAGTGCAGCTGTGCTGCAGGGTCTTCGGGAGTTGCTTGGGCCGTTGTTGCAACAGATTCCCGTACCTGGAGTGGCTGCAGCTCAGCAACAAGCTCCAGGAGTTGTTGAGCCGTAAGGTCCAAATTTGCCTCCACCACCGCTGGGTGTACTGGAGCAGGAGCGTGAACGTGTGCGTGAGGAGCGTGAGCGCGAGAGGGAGCGCGTGCACGGGCTGGATCGGGTGAATGAGCAAATAAGGGGGCGGGATCAGATACCCACGTACTACCAAGCGCTGACCATGATGAGAGACCTGGGTACGGAAACGTTCAGTGGAGGTACGAACGCAATCGCCGCAGACAACTGGAGGAAGCTGTTGGAAAAGAATTTTTCGACTGTCAGGTGTCCGATGGAATATCGGAGAGAGCTGGCACTGCAGTATTTGAGAGATGATGCACAAGCATGGTGGGAGGGCGTGGAAGATGAGACACCTCCGGACTATGACATTAGCTGGTTGGATTTCAGGGATGAGTTCGGGAGAAAGTATTTTCCCCAAGAGGCTGTGGAAAAGATGGAGGGCGCATCTGCAGATTTGGTTCATGGGACTAGAACAGTGCGAGAGTATGATCAAGAGTTTCGCCGTTTGAGGAGGTTTGTTGGGAGGAACCTAAGTGAAAGGGATTTGATCGGTAAGTTCCTGAGGGGACTAAGGCTGGAGGTGAAGAATCGTTGTCGGGTGCGACCGTTCACTAGCATGAATGACTTGGTGGAGACAGCATCTCTGATGGAGCAAGGACTTGAGGAGGAGGCAAAACAGGCAAAAGGAAATCAAGCTCGGGCAGTGAAAGTGGTGGAACCACATAGGCGTGTGCAGGATAACCGCTTTGCAGGACAAGGTCGAGCTCAAGGACAGCTTTACTGCTACAAGTGCGGGCAGCAGGGGCATATGAGGGCGAATTTCCGAAGCAGAGATGAACTTTGCTACCTTTGCAACCATCCGGGTCACATATCAAGGAATTGCCCTAACCCGCAGCGAGGTAACAGGGACAGAGGCGCGCCGCCAACGCCACCAAAACGGCAAGCAACGGGGCCTCGGGTTTTCGCAGCAAACATTGAGGAGGGCGTCGATCCGATCGCGGGTAAGTTGTGGTTTAAATTGGTTCTTAAATGTTTTTGAAGTATTAGAATGTCGCATGTGCTTTTGGTTGCGGGTTATTTAGAAGTAAAGCAAATAAAATGTGTAGGATCGGTTTCTGTCAGTGGAGCGACAACATACACTCTGTTCGATTCGGGTGCTACACATAGTTTTGTTAGTCCTGAATTGACAAAGTGTTGGGGTTTCAACGGGGAGTTTGCTCAAAAGGCTAGAAGAGTTGAAACCGCCGGAGAAGAAGCAGTTCTATCGCGAGGAACTTATAAGGATGTTCCGGTATCGATGGAGGGCGTTGAGCTACCTGGAGATCTTGTGGAGTTGAAGTTGGGGCGTTACGAAGTGATCATGGGCATAGACTGGTTGACGCGTCACCGGGCTGTACTGGATTGCGTGCGGGCGCGAGTGACTTTCGACCGATCAGAGGGGAAGTTGATGTTCCAAGGGATTAGAGCGCAGAGTGGAATTCCAGTGATTTCAATGATCCGAGCGGAGGATCTAATAGAGAAGGGGAATGATGCATATTTAGCAACAATATCGGTGGAAGAAAAGGACGAGAAAATTGATCTGGCAATTATTCCAATAGCAGCGGAGTATACAGATGTTTTTGAACAGCTAAAAGGATTACCGCCGTCTCGAGGCGATGAGTTGACGATTGAGTTGGAGCCTGGAACAGCTCCGGTGTCTAAGGCACCATATCGCCTTGCACCTGCGGAAATGGATGAACTGAAAAAACAGTTAGAGGATTTAACGATGAAGGGGTTCATCAGACCAAGTAGTTCGCCATGGGGAGCACCAGTGTTATTCGTCAAGAAGAAAGACAGAAGTTTCAGGCTTTGTATCGATTACCGGGGGTTGAATAAGGTGACCATTAAGAACAAGTATCCGCTACCACGAATCGATGAGTTGTTGGACCAACTGCAAGGAGCATCGTGGTTCTCAAAAATCGATTTGGCGTCCGGGTATCATCAGATAGCAATTGCAGATGGAGATGTGAAGAAAACGGCTTTCAGGACACGTTATGGGCACTATGAGTTTATAGTAATGCCATTTGGGTTGACGAACGCACCAGCCGCCTTCATGAATCTCATGAATAATGTGTTCCGGGAGTATTTGGATAAGTTTGTCATTGTGTTCATCGACGACATTCTGATCTATTCCAAGAGTCGGGCGGAGCATGTCAAACATCCCGTGTATGACGCCGGGAAATGCATATGAGATTCGTAGTTTTCTCGGATTGGCTGGCTACTATCTAAAGTTTGTGGAAGGGTTTGCAAGTATAGCGAAGCCAATGACCCGACTCACGGGAAATGATGTGAAGTTTGAATGGTCCGAGGAGTGTGAAAAGAGTTTTCAGAAGCTGAAAGAGCTTTTGACGGAAACACCGATATTGGTTTTCCCAAGGACAGGGGTGCCATACACGGTTTACACGGATGCGTCGGGGACAGGACTAAGTTGCCTTTTGATGCAAGAGGAATGGGTAATCGCTTATGCGTCTAGACAGTTGCGGAAACATGAGACGAATTACCCCACTCATGATCTGGAGTTGGCCGCAGTCGTTTTTGCTTTAAAGATTTGGCGAGCGTATTTGTATGGAGAAAAATTTCAAGTGTTTACGGACCGTAAAAGCCTGAAGTACATATTCACCCAAGCCGACTTGAATTTGCGGCAACGAAGGTGGGTAGAGTTGCTCGCGGATTACGACTTGGATATCGATTACCACCCGGGTAAAGCTAACTTGGTAGCAGACGCTTTAAGCAGAAGGAGGAGCGACGTGTCCCGAGAAAAAGAGGTGCAGGAGCTTTCAGCATCAGTAGCTCGGCTAAGTCTTGGTGCGACTACAGTTGCAGCCGATAACGTTGGGTTAGAAGTTGTAGATCGAGCTGACTTGTTATGGAGAATCCGCGAGGAGCAGAAAAGAGATGTGGCACTGAAGAAGTCGATAGACAACCAAGTGGAAGGATACCACACCGCAGCGAATGGGACATACTTGTATAGGAATCGAGTTTGTGTACCCAATGTCAAAGATCTGAAGGACGAGATTTTGGCGCAAGCGCACTAGTCGCGTTTTTCCATTCACCCTGGAGCGACAAAGTTGTATCGTGATTTAAAACGTTATTACCATTGGAACGGTATTAAACGTGAAGTAGCAGAGTGGGTAGCAAAATGTCCTACATGCCAGTTGGTAAAAGCGGAACGAAGGGTTCCTAGTGGATTGTTGCAGAGTTTGCCGCTGCCTGAGTGGAAATGGGATATGATTACTATGGATTTTGTAACTGGACTCCCAAGGACGGTTAGTAAGTTAGATGCGGTTTGGGTAATCGTAGACCGACTTACTAAGTCGGCTCATTTTCTACCAATCAAAAAGACGGACAATGTTGACCAGTTACCCCGATTATATGTGGAAGAGATAGTGAGGTTGTATGGGGTTCCGGTGAGTATTGTATCAGACAGAGACCCGAAGTTCACTTCGATGTTTTGGCAGGCGTTTCAGAAGGCATTGGGAACACGGGTGCATGTGAGTACGGCATATCATCCCCAGACAGACGGACAGTCGGAACGTACAATCCAGACATTAATGGATATGATGCGTGCATGTATGTTGGGTTGGGGCAGTCGTTGGGAAAAGTACTTACCGCTAGTCGAGTTTGCGTATAACAACAGTTACCACAACAATATAAAAATGTCACCGTTTGAGGCCCTCTACGGACGACCTTGTCGCACACCGTTGTGCTGGACTGAAGTGGGGGAGCGCCGGGACTTGGAGTCAGAGCTGGTTAAGGAAACAGTGGAACAAGTTGAGATTCTCAGGGAAAGGCTAAAAGAGGCTCACGACCGTCAGAAAAGTTATGCAGATAAAAGAAGAAAAGAGTTGGAATTTGCAGTGGGAGATGAGGTGTATTTATAAATGAGAATATTCAGGGGAGCCGATAAAAATAAGAAACTCGGAAAGCTTAAACCGCGTTTTATGGGGCCTTACAGAATTACTGAGAGGATAGGTGCAGTTGCCTACAGACTGGTTTTACCTCAGGAGTTAGCAGCATTTCATGATGTGTTTCACGCGTCAGTTCTGCGGAAGGTAGTCAGGGAACCATAGTTGATTGTCTAGCAACCACCAGAGGATTTGGGGGCAGATTTAACAGCTCTAAGTCGACCTGTTCGAATTATCGGGTTTCGAGAAACCGATGTGCAAGGAAAGCATGTCAAGTCAGTGCAAGTTTGCTGGGAAAGAGATGGTATCCAGGAAGAAACATGGGAGTCTGAACAGCATATGAAAAAGGATTATCCCGAGCTCTTTAAGTCTATGAGCGGAGTTTAGTCAGGACAGCTGAATTCGGGGACGAAATCCTCTTTAGTGGGGGAGAATTGTGACATCCCGGATCCAAAAACGAACCCCAAAGCCCACGGATTTGGGCGCACAATTGCTAAACCGAGCCAAACCGGAAACCCTCTCGTCACATATAAAAGGAAGCGGAAATCTTTGGCCAAGGGTTTTGAGAGCGTCGCTGATACCCAAATCGAATCAGAGAGAGAGACCGAGCTGTTGTCACCATCTGAGAGAGCCGCCGCCGTCGTTTCACCGGAGATCGGAGCCGTTCGCCGCAGAAAGGAGCGTTCGTCTTCTCTTGTTCATGGATCTGATTCCGTTTTGAACAGTAGCCGTCGGATTGAGGAGGAGTCGCCGTTGCTGTCGCCGGATTTCGTCGCCGGAGACTGTCGCGTGAAGCCGCTGCAACTCGTCGGAGAAGGAGGGAGATCGAGGGAAGAAGAAGAAGAGAGGAGAGAAGGAGAAGAAAGTCACGGGGAGAAGAGAGAGGAAAGAGAGAGAAGAAAAGAAAAAGAAAAGAGAAAGGAAAAAGAAGGAACACGTGGGAGAGAGGGGGAAAAGTAGAAAAGGTTAGGGAAGGAGAAAAGACATCAGGGCAGGAGAGAGGAAGTGACCAAAGAATTTCCAGAACGCGCGTGTCACGCCTACCATCCCGTTTTCGGTAAGATGAGGCGTGATATGTGGATTCACAAACTGCGGTTATGCTATTAATTATGTTTTATGCTTGATTTAGGAATAAAAATGTGGTGAATGATTTAGCTGTGCTTAGGTTGCTGGGAATTGTGTGATTTACTTTATTTTAATGTGGAATAAATTAGAAGTGAAAATTAATGTTGTTTGATGCATGAACTAGAATTCATGTTTGGTGAATTATCCAACTTAACATGATGAGTTAAGTTGTTGCGTGTTGGGCTTTGGCAATAAGTGACGATTGCGCCATAGCTCATTAACGGCTAGCTAGCAAGCCGGAAACAACCGCGGGCGCTCGGCGTGGCGGGATGAGTCAGGTGGACTCAAGTCCTTCGGGACAGGGGAGAATAGTCCTTCGGGACCGGGGAGAATTGTCCTTCGGGACGTGGTGTTATCGTTCTGTTTATGTGGCGGCAGGAACCGACGAGTGGTTGTTCGTGTGTGTTGCACATGTTGTGTGGTCTTAGCTCGGTGGAGCTAGGTGGTTGTCGTTTCTGTGGAGTCAGTCATGCATGTTTATTTCTCGGTTAAGTGTAGGCATAGTTGGTTGCATAGGCGTATTTTGTGGATCACGTGGGCAGATGTGATCGTCTCGCTGGGTGACTTTGGTTGCTCATGCCTCCTTTTATGGATGCAGGTGAGTTGGAGGAGTAGCGGTTCAAGTGATCTTCGGAGGTGGTGTTGCGTTTTCAAGACTGCGAGCATTTGGGATTTTTATTTAAGTACTATTTAATATTTTATTATTTAAAAGGATTTGCTTATTTATTTGGAGTTGTTTTATGACGTTAAGTATTTGAAACACATTTAATATTTTAATAGAGTTTTTATGGATTTTTAACGTTGACGGGTTAAATTTGTGGTTGTTATTGCGGTTGTAGATTGAGCAATAAGATGGTGACACGTGGTGTTATCTCGACTAGTTAAGCGAGACGGGTGACACATATTCTCATTTATTCCACTATTCTCAGTAACATGTCGTTCATCATTAGTGTTCACATGTTCATCAAGAATTTTAGGTTTTTTTAAATACTTGTATATGCTTGAGATTTCGTTGACTTTTCTTTTTCTTTTTTTCTTTTTTTCTTTTCTTCTCCTGACGGTTGGTTTTTTGTGTTGATTGGTGGCATCTATAAATTTAAAACTAATGTTTACGGATGTAATTTGGGACAAAATTGTTTGATGCATCACTGGAAAAATCTGGAAAGAGGAACGACAAACGGCAATAGAAAAAAGTCACACAAACTGTTTTTACCCTAATATTTCTAATCTTTTTAATCGGTTTTAGATTTGTTTATGTTTTTCTATTTTTATATATAGTTTTTATTGGCTTAAAGATAAATATAATTTATATTTGGGCTCCAACTAACTTATTAAGCAAATTAAAAACTAAAGACACATAATAAGTATAACAAAACCCTCTTAAGTTTTTTTTTTCAAAAATTTAGGGTTGTAGACGGAGGTTTCTTTTATATAAGGGGAGACACGGCCCTGTCTCAGTACAAGAAAACATGCATTTTACAAGGGACGAATTCGTGGCAAATTCGTCGTAAATCGGAAGTCGCAACAAATTTGCCACGAAAGTTCAATCGTCGATAATTGATCGTCGCGAAAGAAAATTCGTCACGGATTCGTCGTTAATTTTGGGAGTCCGAGATTTCGTCGTAAAATCATCGTTAACTGTGTCGTCGTAAAATCGTCGTTAACTGTGTCGTCGTAAAATCGTCGTTAACTAGCGAGATACAGAGTTCGTCGTAAATCCGTGGTAAATTGAGAGGAAAAGAATCGTATTAAATTCGTAGCAAAATAATTATCATCGTAAAATCGTAGCAAAATATTTCGTCGTTAATTCGTGGCAATTAAAATTTCGTCGTAAAAACGTTGCAACAAAGTTCGTCCTTAATTCGTGGCAAAATTATTTTCGTCGTAAAAACCTAGTAAAATTTTAAATTTAAAATAAAAAATATATATATAAAAAAAAAGAAAATTTTTAAATTAAAATTAAAAACAAATATTTTGGTTTTTAATAAAATAAAATAAAACTACTCTACGATATAATCGAAATCCGGGATAGTCCGAGCATCTTCAGCAGCTTGAGCCGCAAGGCGGCGTGATTTGCATTGTTGCTCGGTCAAGTCTTCCTCTGTCGAATAGCTTGGCCCGGCATGTGCTGCTGCCGATCATCGTCTCCGCTTCTCTTTCAAGAGTGCGGTGATCTCGGGAATTTCCACTGCCATTATCTCGAAGATAGCATCGTACTCCGAAAGTTCAGCCTTGACTTATTCCTGATATTCTGTTTGAGTTTGTTAGAGAGTCGCTATCTTGGCACGTAGGACGACCGGATCATCTTCGGGGGACCGTTGAGAGGCAAAAGACGAAGCAGACGGGACATGATGAATAGATCTCATCCCTACGACTTTCTCCTTTCTCTTATGGGCAACCTAGATTTTAAAAAAATAAACAAATTATGATTAGATAAAAAAAATATAATAATAATAGATATATTATTATACATACCTCCTCGTAGATCCGATCGATGTCGGGAGTGTTCAACCGCCCGGATTGCACAGAAGAACCACCAGGTGATGTCTGAGACATCTGTGACTCTCTCTCAGCAATCCTCGATGTGACATCGTTGTAGATCCTCTCGGCCTTGTCAGAGACAAAGAGCCCTGACGCCTTCTTCCGATATTCGCAAAAACTTCCGTCATCGGAGGCAAAACACCTCCGTTTTCGGATGCCTACATTTTTTGTAAATTAATTTGTTAGTAAAAGTTTTAGAAAATGAAAAATGAAATTATGAAAGTAATAATGTACCATTTGTAAACGAACGCCCGCAAAAGGCGTTTGACCGGCTGTATGAGGCAATGCTGCGGGTAAACCGTCCGGACCAACGGTATTACGGGAAGATGAACACTTTACAGAAATGACGACCGAGTGGGGGTCCCGCCAGTAGCGAAGCAATCCGTCCCAAACCGACTTCTCGATGAATATCGGTTTTGCGTCGTCGCCTATGACCTCCCATTTTCTTTTCCAGTCCGAAACGGTGCCTCCGAGACGTCCCATCACTTTCATCTTAAACGTTTCTCTCACGGTCGGGGTATGAACAGAATCCCACGTGTATTTTTGCTACAATAATTATAAAAAAAAACAAAAACAAATAAACCAAGTTTCAAAGATTTCTGGCGAGAGTTGAGAGAAATTTGCGTGAGGCTCGGTGAAAAATGACTTGATGATACCGCTAATTGACCGTCCGACACTGCTTTCGATACCGAACCTAAAAAAAAAAAATTAAATCAAAAATTGGAAATATAAAAATTAAATATTAAATTAAAAAACATACCATTTTCCGGTTACATGATGCGGATCTAATCTCGTAACATTAGTTCTTCCCGGTTGTGCAATCAATTCATCAACTGTCAAATGGGCATATGGATGAGGAACAGCAGGTTGCCGGAAATGTGTCGGCAGCGCAGCAGTCTGGGTCTGGGTCTGCGGAACTTCTGACTCAGTAGCGGAAGTAGTGTAGGGCTGAGACGAATCCGGAACCGGAACTGTCCCGGACGAAGTCCCACCACCATTATCAGGTATAAACTGATAATAATGGTTTTGACGAGAAGGCCTCATCTGCACAATAAATATAATTAATAACTAAAATTAAAGAATCTCTAAATTAAAAAAAAATCTACTTAAAAATTTTTATTCTTAAATTCTAAAGAATGAAATATATCATTCCTAACGAATTTTAATATTTTGATATCCTAACGTTACTCTAAAGTTTATAAATATTCCAAACCTAAACATATCAAAACATAAATAAAAATTTAGATTCGTACCTTATAATATTTGATAAAATTTGGAGGAGATCCAAGTAGAGAGAGATCTAGAGGAAGATCTAGAGAGATTTAGAGAGAGATTGTAGAGTTTAGAGAAGAGTGAGGAAGGAGAAATCTCGGCACCTATATATAAGATTTATAATCGTCGCTAATTCCTCCCAAAGTTACGAGGAATTAGCGACGAGATTCTTGATTCGTCGTTAATTCGTCCCAAAGTTACGAGGCATTTACGACGCACTATTTTACGAGGAATTAACGACGAATCGTCGGTAATTCGTCCCAAATTTACGAGGACTTTACGACGACACAATTTACGACGAATTTGGGACGATTCATCCTTGAATTGTCCCAAAGTCATCCCTTACCCTATACCCCAATCTATTTGAAACGTTTAAAATCTCTTATGTTTCAAATCGACATAATGTTGATACTTATATGGTTTTAAGTATACCTTAAAGAATTTAAAAGATATATAAAATGAATTTCCATAACATTCATTATAAAGAATCATAGTCGTTAAGAAGAAGTATCACTCTTAGTATATGTTATCATTCGAATTTATAAAAAACTTAAGATTTTTAAGCATGGAGTATACAGTTTTAAGCAAAAACAACAAGTTTAATTATAAATTTATATAACCAAATAGATTGAACCAGAATGTGCAAGTTTAGGGTTTAGGGTATGAGTTTACGACGAATTTGGGACGAATCGTCCTAAATTCGTCCTAAACTTCCAGGTTTACGACGAATTTGGGACGATTCGTCCCAAATTCGTCGTAAATTGTTTTTTTTTTCCTAAACCTAAACTCTTTCAAACGTTTAAAATCTCTTATGTTGTTCAAATCAAACATAATGTTGATATTCATATGGTTTTAAGTATACCATAAAGAATTTAAAACAATTTATTGTCCATAACTTTTTAAGTGCAAATTACAAAATATATATAGATTAAATTACATGGACTTTATAGATCACCATCAGATTTATTTTCCGATACATTTGATTCACCTTCTTCATCTGGCTCTTCTTCTTCTTCAGTAGTATCGTCTGGGAGATCTTCAACCTCCCTATTTTGCGGATCTATTAGAATAATATCGTCGGTACTCTCATCTAGTTGAAAAATATCATAGCAATGATCTTGTTGCATTGGGAGATCAATAATTTTTCCCTTCGGAGAACCTTTAATAACTGCTAACCATGGGATGCCTGTTGTGCGAACTCGGGGATAAGGAACAAAGGTGACTTGTTATGCTTGTGATGCAAGGATAAATGGCTCGAACTTGTTGTAACGTCGTGATTTATTGACGTCTACCGTCCCATCATTATTTTTATGCACACCTCGACCAACAGTTGTATCGAACCAATCACATTTGAAGAGAACACATTTCATTGCAACCAACCTGAGGTACTCAACTTCAATTATGTCTTGCAACACCCCATAAAAATCAATTCCGCCCCTCATACAAACCCCGTAGTTTGCAGTAGTCCTTTGATTGCCGTATTTGAATGTATGAAACACATATCCACGTGTACAATACATGGATGCAGTAGTGATTTTCCAAATCGGCCCTTTGATTAATTCATTAAACCAGAGCGGGTATGTCGTATCTCCATCCGCAGCCTCTATAAAAATTAAAATAAACGTTATTAATTATTTAGTAAATTAAATATATATATATATATATATATGTATATATATAAACTTACTTCCAACTTTAACAACGGAACAAAGTGGCGATCTTTACGAGTGCTGATTTCCTCGTTTGTAACTCTGCCAATAGCTTCATGTACATGTCTATCAAATTCCCTGCAAGAAAAGTATATATATGAATGAATGACCAACCAAGCTATATATAGATATATATATATATATATACATGATATATAAAATTAATTCACTTACATTTCAAATGGACTAACTTCCTCGCAATTTAGAAGGATATATGTATGTGCGCTATGATGATCATGTTTGTTGGCGAACCATACTTCTTTCAACTTTCCGCATAGGCGTCCGATTGATGAGAAAATGTCTGGGACACCTTCCACCGGGTATGTTCGACCTACACCTCAATCATCATATCGTCGAGGAGCCATTTTTCGTGTCCGCACATTTGATGCAAAATAATATCCCGTGAAGAGAGAAGTTTCTTCTGTTAAACTTCCTGCAACGATTGAACCTTCAACGTTTGCTAGGTTTTTTGCTTTCCGCTTTAAATGACCCATAAATCGCTCAAACGGATACATTCATCGAAAGTGAACAGGCCCCTCAAGTTCTGCTTCATTAGGAAGATGGATAGGTAGATATTCCATAACATCAAAAAAAAGCTGGTGCAAAGATCTTCTCCAAGTTGCACAGCAGGATAGGTATATTTGCATCTAATTGTGCAATTACATCTTTTGTCAAAGTACGAGTACAAAGATCTCGAAAAAATGACCCAATGCCTGCAATAGCAAAACAACAAGTATAAAATTTATCAGTAATTAATTAATGCCATGAGTCTCTTAGACATACATACATATATAATTAATTAAAAAGCAAGAATTTTACCTCCAATTGCTTCATGTACATTTGCGGGTAGAAGTTCAGCAGCAAAGGCAAAAGGCAACAAGCGTTCCATAATTACGTGACAGTCATGACTCTTCATCCCTGAAAACTTTTGCCCTCCCACACATTTAGATAGATTGGAAACGTACCCATCGGGAAACTTCACATCAGATGTCGCCTAATTGAACAATGATGACCTTTCTGCGGCACCCAATCGAAATATTGGAATTAGTGCTTTCTCGTTGCTTGAAAGATGCAACTCATTCCTCGAACAAAGGTCAGGCACAAGTTCTGTCTTGATTTTACGCTGTCTTTGGTTCTCCCCTTTACGTTTAGCACTGTATGCATGATGTTATCAATAACAATTTTCTCAATGTGCATGACATCGAGATTGTTCCTAAGCAGATGATCTTTCCAATACGGAAGCTCCCAGAAAATACTTTTCTTATGCCAATTGTGATGCTCCCCATATCCATCTGGCATATTCGTTGTACTGTGCCAATTTCCACCTCGGAAGACTGTTTGATGTGCACCGTAATGATCAATTTGCGCTTCTAAATCTGCCACGGATACACATACAGGAGGAGGAACACGGATAACTTTGTTCTTTTTAAATAACCGCTTGTTTCTTAGGTATGTATGCGACAAGGGTAGAAATCGGCAGTGACAATCAAACCAACTTGTTTTTCTACCGTACTTCAATTGAAATGCTTCTGTTCGATTGAGACAATAAGGACAAGACAACCACCCATGCGTAGTCAGCCCTGATAGCATCCCGTATACGGGAAAGTCGCTTATTGTCCACATAAGAACCGCCCGCATCGTAAAAATTTTCTTTCTTGAAATATCATACGTACGAACCCCATTAAACCACAATTCCTTCAACTCCGCTATTAGAGGCTACAAAAACACATCAAGGGACCGCTTCGGATGCTTGGGACCAGGGACTAATAAACTCAAGAATAAAAATTCTCTTTGCATGCACATATCTGGGGGAAGGTTGTAAAGCGTTAAGATTACTAGCCATAAAGAATATTGCCTACCAGACATACCAAATGGACTAAATCCATATGTGCAAAGACCAAGATATACATTCCGTTTCTCTCTAGCAAAGTCGGGGTGTACCGTCTTAAAATGTTTCCACGCTTTTGCATCTGACGGATGATTGACCTCCTCATCTGTCTGCAAATGATCAGCATGCCATCTCATGGATGCAGCAGTCCTTTCTGAGTGATACAATCTTTTCAACCTATTAGTTATTGGAAGATACCACATCCTTTGGTACGGCACCCTATTACGACCAGCACCTTGCGGTTTATATCGTTGCTTATGGCAAAAATGACACTCTTGCAACTTGACATCATCTTTCCAATAAATCATGCAATTGTCTACACAAACGTCAATCATCTCATAAGGTAACCCAAGACTAAAAACCAACTTTTGTATCTCATAGTAACTCTCAGCAGCTAAATTATCTTCAGGCAAAATCTCCTTAATCAAATCAGCCCAATCAGCCATGCAAACCTCACCTAAGTTATGATCAGTTTTAATGGTCATCATCCTAGCTGCCAAGGACAATTTAGAGTGCCCATCTCTACATCCATCGTAGAGTGGCTGATTTGCAGCATCTAACATATCATAAAATCGTTTGGCATCTAAATTGGGTTCCTAATCGTAAATATTACTATCATGACCAGCAGCTAGAAATGTACCCGTGTTTTCACGAAATGCATCTGTAACCATCTCATAAATCCTATCATGATCACCATATTCACCATGATCATCAACTTGATGCACATTATTTGATTCAGCATCAACATTAACTGCTTGGTTATTACCGCTACTACTAGCAGCATTTCCCACGTGCCCTTCTCCATGATTATACCAAATATAGTAGTGCGGAAAAAACCATCTATTTAATAGATGCAACCACACTTTTGAGATACAAATAAATTTCTTATTTATGCATTTTTGACAAGGATAATACATCATACCACTTTCAACGGTAATTTGCAAACTTCCCGCCTGATACATGAATCCTTCTAGCCCATCTTGAAACTCCTTCGTCAGCGATCCCTCCGAATCTTTACGATTATACATCCAACTTCGTAATTCGTATATTGACATATTTTTTTGAAAAAGAATTTTTTTTTTTTTTTTTGGGTATATAAGAGAATTTTTTTTTTATATTGAAAAAGTGTTTAAGAAGTATTTTTTTGGTGAAGAGTTTTTTTGTAGGTGAAGAGAGAGAAGTGTTTGTTTTTGTTTTTGTAGTTTTGATAAGGAAGTGTTGCTTCTATATATAGACTTTTTTTTTTACATCGAATTACCAACGAATTAACAAGAAATATTTCGTGGCAAAAAAACCAGTAAAACACGTTTTCATCTAACTTATTTTTCTCTCTAATACGTCGTTAATTCACTTCGAATTACTTTCTCGGTAATTTGTCGGAAATTAACGACAAAATTCTGAGGAATCCACGTCAAATATGTTTCGTCGTTAATTCGTCGTTAATTCATTGGAATTTACAACGATTTTACAACGATTTATTTTCGTCACTCTTTCCGACGAATTACCGACGTTTATAATTTTTCTTGTAAATTCCTCGTTAATTCAATGCTAATTTACTACGATTTAATTTCCTCGTAAAAAATCGTGGCAAACGTCATGTTTTCTTGTAGTGTCTATGTGTTTATACTAATTCATAATAGAAAAGTTTCGTGAAGTTGACATACAAAAATTCTTATAAAACAAATTATGTAGAGTTATCCATTTTGAGATATATTTTTGGCTCGACCCATATACGTCTAGAGTTCTGGTATTATAAAAAGAAGAATGGTAACAGTATTGGTGAACCGAGTTACCATTCTGACAGAACCATTCGGTGGGAATTAGACCTCCTTCTTGTTGTCGACGAAACTGAGTTTTCTATATATACATAGCGAAAGTTGTGTGCAATGGAAAATGCAAACACTGCTTGGGAGGGTTTTTTTTTTTTTTACCTTTTTCCATTTTAAAAAGGATATTATCTACTCCATCCGACTAGTTTTTCGTGGTGACGAAGACGGTGACGTTGACGGTGTTAACAACAACGCTAGTGACGACGACGGTGATGGTAATGACGGTAACAGTGGTGTTAGAGGTGGCAACATCGATGGTGGTGACGGTAACGCTGGTGGACGATGGTAACAGTAACGCTGGCAACGGTGATGGTGATAATGGCAATGCTAGTGACGGTGACAGTGTAAGTTAATCAATAACAAAGTTACTTAACTAGTTATCGCTATAATTTATCATAACTTTGTTGAGTTAATAAAGTTAGTTAATTAATTACTCATATTTTCTAATTTATATCATATGATAATTTAGTTAACACGATATTTTAGTTAACACGATAATTTTCATATTTTCATATTTCATATTTTTTATGATATGATAACTCGATGAACATGATAATCTATTATATGATAACTGATGTAACATGACAATTTCATATTTTTATGATATGATAATTGGTTTGACACGATATTTTCCACAATATGCTAATTGATTTAAAATATTAATTGCATAAAAGCAGTGTTGGGGGCGGTTTAACCTTGGATGAACAGTATTGCCTGGCAGATGGTGAACAATGTTGACAAAATTTTACGTCGACAACAGAGTTTACAGACCAATGAAATTTTGGGTAGTTAAGTAAAATAAAAAAGATTTTTTTCTGTTAAAATTATTTTCTCTTTGTTAATTATCGAATTTTGAATTGTCTACTACCATTTACCTAAATAAGTGGTCAATCATGTATACCTAATTTTATAATTCTCGTGGAGAGCATGTCGATTCAGGTTGTGCAAAGCTTCTGAATATGCAAACACCATTACATGCAGAAGCAAATGGTTTCCTTTATGTTCTACAGCATATATAGGCGAAAAGGTGGAGACAAATTTGGTTTGAATGAGGTAATAAAGAACTTACAACCGTCATCAGCAAGTTGGAGGATAATATGGAAATAGGGAATATTTTATATGATATATGTTATTGGAAGCAAAAGGTTCCGCTTTGTTCAATAGATCAGGTTAACAGAGAAAGAAATCAAATTGTTGATCTACTGTTGAACAAAGCTTACGAGATTAAAAATTAATGCTTAATGTTTGTTCCTCGACCTTTGTGGATAATACAATATTTATATTTTTCATATACTATTTAATAATAAGATGTTACAGTAATCACCCTATTTTAAATTAGATTTTGTTTTGTTATCTTACAAATCCATAATATCATCCAAAAATAATGCACCTTATATGATCCTCTTCTTGAAACAAATGGAAAAAAAAACCATGTTATACAATTAGCAAATAATAACAAATCAGTGTATAACATCAACTTCATTGTATTTCTTGTGTCTTGTGTGTTCTCTTACACATACAACCTTTGTTCCCTAACTCTTCAGTTGAATACGAGGACAAATTTAGTCCAAACTTCATTTGTCATCATAATGCTTCATGGCTGTGTCATGACTCCAGTGATATCTTTGGTCTAGCATGTCCCACAACAAAAGGTTGACTTCGGCCGTCTCGTATATGTCCTACGTAACTCTGAAAATTTTGGGACTTGGGACGAGATTTTAGGGGTATGGGACGGAAACGAAAAATTTAAAAATTGGAAAACAATTCCCAAAAAAGAATCTGATAAGAACGGGATAGAAAATTAGGGTAACAGGACGGGTTCAAGAAAATTTCTTACCTAAAATCATTTCCAAACTCTCAATAATTTAGGTTAAGGGTCAATTTAGGCCATATATTTCGGGTAATTTCGGGAAAATTTGAAAAAATATATAAATTTTTTTAATTTTTAATTTTTAAACGTACAATTCGGATATCCGATCTCATACTCATTTATGTACCCATTTAGATAAGACATAATGCTTTTGAACGAAAAATAGAATGAGACAGAAAATTCGAAACAGATACAGAACAAAACGAGATATCCGTCCTGAAATTTTCAGGCTAGTCATACTTCTGCAAAATCAGGGTTAATTGTATAACGAAAACCTGAGGCCGAAATGAAATTAAAACTTCCAGTGACATAAACTTGGGCTTCACTCTGGACCGATAATGGGCCGACTCATTTTAGTAGGAAGTACTTGTAATTTTTCTTTTGTACTACATGCATGTACTGCTTTCTCTGATTGCACAATCCAACAGAGTACTACTCCAACACACAAAACTGAAAGCTCCCAAAAATATGGTAGGAAATAAAACTATATTAAAAAAAATGGCAGTAGAAAAAGAGACAAAACTTAAAGCTCCCGATGAAAAAACGTTTTATTTTGGTTCAATTTGTTTTGCCAATCGTTAGAAACTTAAATTAAATTTTATGAACTAAAACCAAATAAATTTTATTTTTTTGGGAAAATTTATTTGGTATTTTATCTGTCGTATCTTTTTTATGATGTAATCTATTGCAAACCAATATCAATAAAATAAATGTTAAAAAAAAAACCAAATAATTTTTTATATGCAAGTAGGTAATCCTAAAAAACAAAGTTGGTAATCCATAAAACAGGACAATTCATTATGCAAGTAAATATATTTGACTTTAATTTATTCACAATAGTTTTTCTGTATAACAATTTTGTTTCTAATTAATACTTTTTTTTTTTGGGAACCATACTTCTAATTAATACTTTCGCGTACACGTAATGAACTTCCAATTTACACGGAGAAACAACCAGTCCTGTTGGCGCGTGTCACCACCGCACCGACCGGCGGCGCGTCACGCTTAGCCAGACCGGCTAACTCCAAACGCCGATGAATCGACGGACGAGGAAGATTCTCCGGTACGATGGTCTCGAGCGAGTTCTGAAGCCAAGGCGGACAAGCTCTCTTGTCGCTCCACCTCCGCGGAGGCATCTCTTTCACCGGCGGTTTCATAACCGACGCTTCCACCGACGCCACGTCACTGATCTGAATCGCGCCGATCACAACAGTCGCCGCCACGGCCAAGGCAAGAGAACACTTGTTCTTCCGTGGCACCGTCTCATCCTCTGTTCTCCTACTAAACTCGTGATAATTAATTGGTAAATTACAAGAATGAAATGAGTTTTTAAGAATTGATTTTGTTTAAGAAAAGAGATTACCAAGAGATCCGTGACGTTGTCTTGAGAAGTGGAGATGATAATTGTGTAGAGTTCGAATCAAGGAGAGGAAGATTCACACAGCAGCTTATTCTACCTGCCATTGTTATTCCTCTGTTTTTCTTTTTTCTTCCTAAAGCAAAATTTATGCCTCTCCCTCGTATAAATAACTAGAAAAATAAATTTATTATATGAAAGCTATTTTTATAAATAAAATTTAAATAAAAATACTAATTATAAATTATTTTAAATACATGTTTTTTGTTGATATATACATTTATTTATATTAAAATTGGGTTTTACTCAAAGCCTATGTGAATCCACACATTAATTAGACTATGATTCAACATTTGTATTTTAGTAGGAAATCCACACAATTAGAATAGACAAACAACGTACAAAAAAATCTAAAGGAATCCACCTAAAGACTCGTTTGAACAAAAGACACAAAGACAAACTTTGTAAACTGAATAAAAATTGACTAATTTTTTTTTTAAATTGACTAATTTAAGATGAATGATGCCTTTACATTACAATGAAAAAATGAAAGAGCTTATAAGGAGCTCGACAAAAGACAAGTTCTAACGTTCAGAATTCATAAAAGGAAAAAAAAATAACATAGAGTAATTGATACAAATAAATCAAATTGTTTGGTACCTAAGCATATAGTGTAATAGCCGGTGGGGCTTTGATGATGATTGGGCCAATGATGGAAAGTGGAGGCGCCTCTTTTGTAGCGTGATATCTTCGGTATAAATCCATGCTTTGAAAGCATATGTCTGTCTTGGAAGGTCTTCAATACGTGATCCATACTCAGATCAAAAAGAAAGTAGCCGTTGCACATAATAGGTTCAAGTGTGCAAGCGTCTAATTTAGGAAGGTGGAAGCAAATAAGTATCCACGTAATCCTCTGAATGCTAGTGCAACTGCAGATAGGCTCGTGTGTGGAAGTTCTTGCATGGTCGTCACACATAAATCTGTCAAGAAACTTAAATTGGTATAAAAGGTTTTCTTATTGATCAAAGATGTGAAGACATCGCCTTATATACATACGTAAACCTAAATACATATCGTAAATTACCAAAATCTAAGTATATATTAATTACATCATCGCTCCAATACCTCCCCTCAAGTTGGAATATTTAAGTCACAAATACCTAACTTGCGCACAAAATCTTCAAACGCCTTTCGACCAAGAGTTTTGGTGAGAATATCGGCGAGCTGAGTAGTAGTAGAAACGTGTTTCGTAGCTATAACACCACGAACAATCTCATCACGTATAAAATGACAATCCGACGTCATATGTTTAGTTCGCTCATGAAAAACCGGATTAGCACTAAGGTGAATTGCAGAGCGACTGTCGCAATGCAGTACAACCGGAGCCAAACAATCAACTCCGAACATCATAAGTAGCTCACGCATCCACAGAATTTCACTAACGGTATCGGCCATTGCTCTATATTCAGCTTCCGCGGAAGACCTCGAAACAACCCGCTGTTTGTGTGTCTTCCAAGAGACCGGTGATCCTCCCAACTGTATAAACCAGCCAGTTAGCGATTTGCGAGATAATGGACATGCTGCCCAATCAGAATCACACCACGCAACCAATCGCAACTCAGAATCAGAACGAAGAAGTATCCCCTGTCCCAGACTCCCTTTTAAATACCGAACAACACGAACAGCCGCATCCTAATGCTCCAAGGTCGGAGCCTGCATAAACTGAGATAGGACATGAATAGCATAGGATAGCTCCGGTCGTGTCGTAGCCAAATAAATGAGACGACCAACTAATCGTCTATATCGAGTTGGATCCGAAAGAAGTGGTGCCGTCGATTTAGCCAAAGAGTGATTCTGCTCCATAGGATAGGAAACTGGTTTGGCCCCAACAATCCCGTTTCTGCAATAATGTCGAGAACATATTTTCGTTGGCTCAAGTACATCCCCGAAGGACTTCGAGCAACTTCAATACCCAAGAAGTACTTCAAAGGACCCATATCTTTCATACGGAAACATGAGCTCAAGTAGTCTTAAAAAGGTTGAATAATCTCCAAGGAATTACCAGTAACAATAAGATCATCCACATAAACCAGAACATGAAGTCGAACAACACCCTCAACGAAAACAAACAAAGATTAATCAGATATGTCTTGACGAAAATCATAGTGTTTAAGAGCTTGAGAAAGCTTAGGGAACCAACATTGTGATGCTTGTCGAAGACCATATAATGATTTATGAAGTTGGCAAACCTGAGACTTGTCATTGGTACGAAAACCTGGTGAAAATCGAATGTAAACTTCTTTCTCCAAGTCGCCATGTAAGAATGCGTTGTGGACGTCCATTTGATGAACCTCCCAATCACGAGAGACAGAGATTTCTAAGAGGGAACTAACACTAACCATCTTACACACAGGTGCGAATGTCTCATCATAATCAACTCCCTCAGTTTGATTGTTCCCAAGAACCACAAGACGCGCTTTATATCTTTCGAGAGAGCCGTCCGATTGATACTTCACTGTAAAACCCATTTACAGCCCAATGCTTTCTTTCAAGGCGGTAGAGTTTCAACTGTTCACGTTCCGCTTTCCTCAAGAGCATCAATTTCAGTGCGGACAACACCCCTCCAATTCTCATCTTCAAAAGCTTCAGCATAGTTTCTATGAATAACACCAGATGATATCTTTGCGAGAAAAATCTGATGTTGTTCAGAAAAACGAGAAAAATCAACATAGTCATCAATCAAATACCAAGAAGAATCAACAAAGTCACTATCAGAGCCCATATGTGTCGTATTTTGGACATAATCCAACAACTTTGTGGAAGGGAATTTCTGACGACAACCCTTTCCCATAGGAATGGCGTCAGAAACACTAGTGTCAGTAGTAGAAGAAGATGCCGAAGAAGTCGAAGACTCATGGTGAGAATCAGACGTAGGAGACGGATATGTCACCTCAGGTAATTGTGAGTTCTCAGGAGTGTCAGACTGCGGCGTAGTAGGCGGTTCTAACTATGTAGTAGAATCCATGATCTCTGTTAACAACGGAGAAGAAGACGATGCAGATGGAGCTGTAGCGTCAGGTAGAACCGTAGGATCACTAAAAAAATCAGCATCATGATCTCTGTTCGTAGAGACAGAAGGTTGAAGTAGAAAAGGCGGACTTGCAGTGAGAGTAGCTGTATACGAAAACTCTGTTTCACAGAAAATTACATCACGGGATGTAGATATAACTCCCGTTTGAAGATCGTATACTTTCCAACCCTTTTTACCAAATGGATACCCAATAAACACAAATTTATTGCTACGTGTGGCAAACTTATCATTTCCATGGTGCTGATTATGCACATAACATAAGCAGCCAAAAACACGCAGATGATTCATCGGTGGTGGTCGAGCATAGAGCATTTCAAAAGGTGTCTTCCCTTTGAGAATCGGAGTAGGTGTTCTATTGATCAAATAGCCAGCAGTAAGGATGCACAAACTCGAAAAATCAACAGGAAGGTTAGCTTGAAAACGGAGAGCACGCGCGACATTAAGAATATGTCGATGTTTTCTTTCAACTCTTCCGTTTTGTTGCGGAGTCCCAACACATGAAGTTTCATGCATAATACCATGTGTCCAAAAATAATCAGAGAGACAAATAAATTTAGACATGTTATCGCTTCGAATGGTTTTGACTTTCTTATCAAATTGACGTTCAACAAGGGCAATGAAATTGCGGAGAGTAGAAGCAGTTTCTGTTTTATTAGGTAGCAAATAAATCCAGAGTGCACGAGTGTAATCATCAAGGATTGTAAGAAAATAACGTGATCCACAAATCGAGGTTGTCCTGTACGGCCCCCATAAGTCACAGTGAACTAAATCAAAACCGCTGAAGTTTTATTAATGATCAAAGGAAATGAATCACGTGTTTGCTTAGCACGAATACAAACGTCGCAAGACTTATTATCAAAATCACTTCTACTACTAAAATCTGATAGTTTAAGCGTTTTCATTGCCTTAGAAGTCGGGTGACCTAAACGACGATGCCACATATCCATCGATTGTTTCTCCACTATATACGCCACTGCCATAGTTTCCACGCCTCTAACGAAATAAAGCCCATTCTGCTGTTCACCCGCTCCAATCAGCGTCAGTGTGGTGCGGTCCTGAACAACACAAAGTCTGTCAGATATCTGGAAGATACATCGGCTATCCCTAGTTAACTGAGACACGGAGATTAGATGACACTGAAATCCCTCAACAAATAACACATTTAGCAACTGAAGGTGGGATCCAAGATAAACGTTTCCTTGCTTAGTAGCTGTAGTAAATCTTCCATCCGGAAGTTTGATGAAAACCGGTGGCATCTCACAAACATTCATAAGAAAATCAATACTATCAGTCATATGATTAGAGGCGCCATTATCGATAATCCAAGATTCAACAAAGAACTTACCAGAGAGATGTTCATGTTGTCTCGGGTGGTGTTCATTCAACATGTTAACCAATGTTTTCCACTGTTGGTTATTCAAACCGCTAAAACCAACTCGATCAGCAGCAATGGTCGGTACCGAGGCAACAACTTGATTAACGTGAGCTGGTTCTAGACGGCGTGTAGGCGGTGGCTGAGACGGAGGATTACGGCGATCCCCAGAGGGCGCTTGTGTTACTACCGGTGGTGTGTCAGGTAGCTTACCACGTGGCTTGTCTCCCCACCAATAGGGAAATCTAATTTTCCGAAAGCAACGCTCAGCTAAGTGTCTGTTTCGACCACATATAGTACAAACCGCATTCGGATCACGAAGCTCTGTTGGTGGCCGAGGTCGAGAAGAAGTTTGTACCGCAAAGCTAGCTCCGTTGGTACGTTCCTCTAGTAAACGACCAGATCGTTTGGACTCTTCATCTTGAGTCACAACTTGATATGCTTCATCAAGAGTAGGAAGTGGTTCTCGGGATAGTAAGGATGATTTGACCGCACCAAACACACTCTCATCAAGTCCCATAAAAAATTGATGAAACTTGTCTTCTTCACGTTCGCGTGCAATCTCTTCCACTGTTTTTGCGCGTTGAAAATCAGCCAAACTAGTCCAAAGTTTCGCCATCTTCCCATAATAAGCTTCCACTGCCGTGCCTCTTTGTTGACAATTCGCAAGTTTTGTCTAACACGTTGTCCGTTCTTCATAGAAAAACGCTTCCGAATATGTGTCCATAAATCGTAAGCAATTTCATGATGAGATAACGAGCTACTGAGCTCTGGAGCAATAGTGAGTTTGATCCAAGAGACAACCATAGCATTGTTAGCCCACCAATCTTCTAGATCCTCCGAATCTTCAGCAGGTTGAAGGATACTCCCATCAGCAAATCCAAATTTCTTCCTTGCTCGTAAAGCTAAACGAAGATTCAAAGCCCATTCATCGTAATTAGGGCCCCAAAGTTGAGGTTGCGAGATGATAGATCCAGGATTGTCTCCTGATGACAAGTCGTATGGATCAATTATGCGTCTCGACGGCTCCGGTCGAACCCTAGAAAACGGTGTCTCCGTCAAGGGATCTTTGATGCCGCTCGATCCGTCACTCATGTTTCAATTTAGAAGAGTAGTACGATAGAATGATCGTAATACTAAGGTCAAGAAAAGAGATCGAAGAAAAATCGATAGGGGTGGCAGAGGAGTTAAGAAACCTAAAATTTTAGGTTTAGCTCTGATACCATGTCAAGAAACCTACATTGGTATGAAAGGTTTTCTTATTGACCAAAGGTGTGAAGGCATCGCCTTATATACATACGTAAACCTAAGTACATATCGTAAATTACCAAAACTATACCTAAGTATATATTAATTACATCATCGGGTCCAATAAAGTCTGAAAACTTCTAAACCAATCGAATCTACAACTTGCCATGAATAGAACCAAATCGATAACTTGAGAATTCAATGGACATTTCTTTAAATCTTAGGTTTGCTGGAGCCAGAAGAGACCCAACAATATTCTCTAAGTGGTTTTGGGTCGATATCATGGCTTAGTTGGGCTATGTAGCACGATCTTTGGCCTAGACGCGCAATTGGATCCGAAACATGTCCGCCAATTTGTAAAATCAATAACTTCCAAGTATGAACCGTTTTTGATGTGAATCTAATTCGCCGTGATCTTCTGATAGATAAAGATTCTAGAACAAGTCGGTTTACAGCTTAAATCATTCTTGTTTGGTTGGAATCCTCCAGTGAATGTGTGTAGGTCCAAATCGGGTAAGTTCGAATTCACCCGATTAAAAAAATTTATATCTCATTCATGTGAACTGATATTGGGCTGATTCCACTTCGATATGTTCTCTAACTGAGTTATGAATGTAGCGCATGTGGTTGTTGGACTGGACCAGTTGACCTTGGACTTCATTTCGGCTGAACAAAGCTCATGAGTCTTCTTGGGTTGGCCGAGCATGCTTTGACCGAGAGTTTGATAAAGATCTCGGCCATCTCTTGGATTGGGCTGCTTATGGGCTGTTGTATCTTCTCCATTCTCTTCTCCAAAGGTGCTTGGTTCGAGTCTGTTTATTGTTTCATCTTGGTTTGGCTTCTTTGGCTCCGGTTTGGTCTCGTTGGCTTTCTCGGCTTGTATTGGATGATTGTGGCTTGTAACTTTGGCTAGGTTGTTGCTGATGACCTCATAAGTTCTAAGTTTGTTGTTTTTCCATTTCGTTGATTTCATGTACTCTAAATTTTCGGACGGTCTGTCTTGCTAAAACAATTCATTTCCGAGGAATATATTTTCTTATGTAAACTTTGTGAATTCGGATTTGCTAGCTCACCAAACTAGATTTTCCGAAATATTTTAGAATATTTTTTAAAAATTCATTTAAAAAGATAAAAAATTAAAAATATATTATTAATTAGAAAACAAAAATTTGGCGAGGAAAAATAAATTATATAGTTTTATTTATTTATTATAATTAGAGAGGTTAATTGTAGCTAATTAAGATTTGGAATTTGAAAAATATTTGGTTTTTTTATTTTTTTTATAACTACATTTATTAATGTGTAAAAAGACTATTTTGACCAGATTTAAATTAGAAGATTAATAAATATAAATAAAAATCGAAAATTATAAATATTATGATTTTAAATGAAGATAAAGATATCTAATTATGTAATATTTTAAATTTTATATAGTTAGACAAATTTTAGTATTTGAAATTTTATCTATACAAACAAAAAATTAGTATTTTAAATTTATTAACGTTAATACAATTTTATTTACTCTCTAGTTTTTATTTTTTTGTTTCAATTCAGTTTTTTCATTTACTCTTTTTTTTTTGAACAATATTTTTTTTTTTAACCCAGCCTTTTGATCGATGTTAATGTTCAATGAATTATTGTTCAGCAAAATTCCGATTTTGAATAATCGATGGAGATGTTTCTAAGTCAAAAATTTATAAAACTGAATAGTAATATACGTGTTTTATTAATGTGTAAAAAGACTATTTTGACCAGATTTAAATTAGAAGATTAATAAATATAAATAAAAATCAAAAATTATAAATATTATGATTTTAAATGAAGATAAAGATATCTAATTATTTAATATTTAAAATTTTATATAGTTAGACAAATTTTAGTATTTGAAATTTTATCTATACAAACAAAAAATTAGTATTTTAAATTTTATTAACGTTAATACAATTTTATTTACTCTCTAGTCTTTATTTTTTTGTTTCAATTCAGTTTTTTCATTTACTCTTTTTTTTGGAACACTATTATTTTTTTTTAACCCAGCCTTTTGATCGATGTTAATGTTCAATGAATTATTGTTCAGCAAAATTCCGATTTTGAATAATCGATAGAGATGTTTCTAAGTCAAAAATTTATAAAACTGAATAGTAATATACGTGTTTTATAGAGGAAAGATAACTGACTTTAGAAGATTGTATTGTATAGATGATTTGTGGATTTTTTTTGTTCTGGTAATAGATGATAAAGTGGCTTTAAATTATTGTATTGTATAGATGATTGATGATTCATAGGTTCACACTTAGAATACTTGTTTGATTTTTATCGTTCATATATTTTAAAAGGTTTATTTTTTTATTTTTATTAATTAATTTTTAAAATTACTATAAACTCAAAATAAGATTAATTTTAAGTAAATATAATTTTCTTAAAAATTTAATAATAGTGTAGTTTTCAAATTAGAATCTCATTTTGAAGTATTTTCCCAAATTTTCTCTAAATTGTAAAGTTGACAACTGTGCCTCTTTCTCCCATAAGCGGATAAGCCTGAATTTTTTTTATCTTAATCGAACTAATCGAACCAAATCGAACCGAGATTTTCGATTATTGGTCCTGGTTTGGTTCGTTCCGGCGAACCGAACGGTTACTGTTTTTGTTTTAAAACAAAAACTATACCGAACCATATCCAACTATATCAAATTATACCGAACCAAAGAACTAAACTACACGAAACTATTCGAATTTATCCGAATTTAACCGATTTTAACCGAATTCAAACAAAAATCTAAAAATTTTGTTAGTTTCGGGTAAAAAATTTAATACCCATAAACTACCCGATATCCGAACCGAACCGATATCGAATTATACCAAACCGAAAAATTAAACTATCCGAAACTATCCGAATTTACTTGAATTTAACCGATTTTGACCGAATTCAAACAAAAATCTAAAAATTTAGTTAGTTTCGGGTAAAAAATTTAATAACCAAATTATCCGATATCCGAATCGAACCGAAATATATTTTGGTTATTTTCGGTAGAATTTCATCTATCCGAACTACCGAACTATCCGAACAGGCCTACTCTCCCACATCACATCCTCTAAGTTCCTTTCCTTTAGGGTTTTCTTCTTCACTATAACACCGCCACTCGTTTTCCTTTGGATTAACACAGTCATGCTCGGCACAGAGATCTCTCCCTCTTCCAATCGCCGCCTCTAATCTCCCCTACCTCCGTTATCGCCGATCAGGTAATCACCTCCGTCTCTTACTCGCGTTTCCGATTTAGGTTTAATATTCGACCCTTTTTAATCGCTCCGAGTAACCATTGATGTTATCTTCCTATTGATCGTGATCAATCCTTTCTTTCTCTAACTTTGGAATCAACGAATGTCTATTTCCAATTTTGCAGCCTTCTTTTTGCCTGCTATGTCCAACAATCTCTTGCCTCAGCCATTTCCTATGCAAATAGGTCCATGTATCAATGTCCGTACTCTTTCTCCAGAGTTGATTTCTAAACCGGAATCGAGATTGTTGTCACAACCAATCTGTAATCATCAAGAAGCTCCTTCACTGCCAGCAAGAAGTCAGATCTCTGGGAGGCAGGATTGTAATGTAATGATGCAGCCATCGTTTGTGACTCGTGGTGCTGCTGCTGTAGGATCTGTGTCCATGGATACAACTCAGTTGCAAGGTAAGCGGAAATCACCGTTGCAGCCTTTGTTCAGTGGGAATAATGCTTCTCCTGAATTGTTGTTTGTGCAAAATAAACGGATGATGGTACCAATGGAACACCGAGCATTGGCTTCTGAGCTAAGAAAAAGTCCCATGCCGGTGAAGTCAGATTCTGTTTCCCCTAGAACACAGTATTTGCCTGCAGTAATGAGTAAGAACAACAAACCTGGGAAGCAAACTCAAGCTAGGAAACAAGTTTCACCAAAACCGCTGCCGCTGAAACGTCAGAACGAATCATCTGAATCCGTGAGGTCTAAAATGAGAGATTCTTTAGCTGGCGCGCTGGCAATGGTACAGTGTCAAATGGAAGTTCCCAAGGATTCGAAAAGGTTACATAGTGAGGATGCAACTAATCCTCTCGAAGGTCATGTTAGCGAGGCTTCTGGAATCGATGTGACGGTATCGAATGGGATCACTGCGATGGTTAGTCCTGAAGGAGTTGGCTCTGTTGAGACTGTGTTGCCGGAGATTTTGACTACCACCACTAAGACAAGTGATGCAGCCAAAGAGATTATTGCACAAGAACCTCAGGTTGTAAACCCTTTTCCGCAAGACAATGTTTCGTATAGTGACAATGTGTTTACAGAAGATGATCTTTTGCAAGGGAATGACCTCTCTTGGGCTCTCGAGTCGGATATGGAGTTTACAGAAAATTGTCAAAATGAAGTGATTGGAGCTATGGCTAATGGTGGGATCCAGGAAAGGTCCAAGGAAAAATTGTTACTGGATCCAAAAGTTTTGGCATTTAAAATAGAGGCAGAACTCTTTAAGTTGTTTGGTGGTGTGAATAAGAAATACAAAGAGAAAGGAAGGTCTCTGTTGTTCAATTTGAAAGACAAGAATAATCCTAAACTGAGGGAAAAGGTTATGCATGGGGAAATTGCAGCAGAGCGATTGTGTTCAATGTCAGCAGAGGAACTTGCTTCAAAGGAACTGGCAGAGTGGCGACAAGCAAAAGCCGAAGAGATGGCTCAAATGGTTGTTCTACAGGACACAGAGGTAGATATCAGAAGCTTGGTAAGGAAAACACACAAAGGAGAGTTCCAAGTGGAAGTTGAACCAATGGATAGTGGCTCTGTGGAGGTCTTTGTTGGATCGAGTTCGCTTAATTGGTCTCGACCAAAGAATATTAAGAAGAAAACCGCTTCCATCACTAAAACACTTGGAGTCAGGAATGAATCAAATGGCTCTAATGAGGGCACTGCCCCAACTAGCGGAGTCACAATAGATGATGAGATGCAGGCTGCCACTGGATCTCTTCCTCCAATTGTATCTCTTGATGAATTCATGTCATCCATGGATTCAGTATCTCCGTCTGACTCTTCGTCTTCAGACACCGGTAAAAGACCTTCTGCTTCAGATAATAATGATGCAGAGGCGGTTCTAATTTCGACATCACCGGAAGAAAGTGCTAATATTGTTCTTGGTACATCACCAGTCAAGGCTGAGGCATCACCAGTTAAGGCTGAGGATGGTGACATAGTATCGTCAAAGCCTTGTTCTGATTTGAAATCTGAAATCACTTCTGTTTCCATACCTGCGGGTGAACGCGTATGGGAAGGTGCACTCCAGTTGAGTGTTTCTTCTGTGAGCTCTGTCATCGGCATTCTGAAAAGGTTTGTAATCAATGGTTCAATGAGCTCTTAATATGGTCTCTCCCACTTATTTATACTATTCCAGCTGCTTGGAAGATGTTTTGAACGGAAAAAGACGTCGCCATTTACAATCTTTTCAGAATTTATAAGCTTTCTCATAGCGTTTATGCCATCCATATTCGCATTATAGGACAATTGTTTCAGGTCAAAGTCTGTAGGCTTACTGATACTACATTTACTAACTTGATTTTTTGTACTCCTGACAGTGGCGAAAAGACTACTACAAAAGGGTGGCCTTTGTTGCTTGAGATCAAGGGTAGAGTCAGATTAGATGCGTTTGAGAAGTTTGTTCGAGAGCTCCCAAATTCCAGGAGTCGTGCTGTAATGGTAAGTATTTTACAAGTTTACCTCTTAATCATTAATTTCACTGTTTATATCCTGACTCTTCTCGAGCTCATTCATTGCTTGCAATATTCACATTCATGGAATGTTGTCTGGTTAGTTAAGGATCTCCATTGGTTGTTTGACTTCATATGATCAATTTCTGAAACCCGAGCATCTAAAGAGAAGCATTAAGGAAAGAAGGAGATGACAAGTTTAACGGCATATACTGATTTGTGAATGGTGGAGAAAAAAATACTTATAGTGTGAATCATAATGGAGATAGATGGACTTACAAAAAATATTTTCACCAGAACAATGGCAATTTCTTGAATAAGCTTGTTTGTTCTCGATTCTATATGTATATGATGAACTCGTTTTCAGTATCTATCATGTATACTACTTATATATATATATATATATATATATATATAAACATTGCTTTCGTGTTACAGGTTATGTGTTTCGTCTGCAAAGAAGAGTGCTCCAAGACAGAACAAGAACTCATTTCTGAGGTATGAGCTTTGGTAGTTAACTAAGATTCTGTATAGGAGTGTGTTATCTGGATAAACTTATCCAGAACTGAACTGAAATAACCGATCAAAACCCTTATATGGTTAAAATGGATTTACTTTTTCTATATATATAAAAAAACCGGATCCAAATCGAAAAAGAAAAAAAAAACCGATAAAACACTTGACTTTATTTGAAACTTTAAACCCATATATACCTAAACCGGTTTGAACACCTCCAAATTTCTGTAATATATAGCAGCACATATTCTTTTTGTGTTATGTTAGTTTTTTTTCATTGGTAACAGTTTTGGAAATGTGGTATTGTTGTTATACAGGTGGTGGATTCGTACGCTAAAGATGAGAGGGTGGGTTACGCTGAACCGGTTTCAGGAGTTGAGCTTTACCTTTGCCCGACCCGTGGCAAAACCGCCGAGATTCTAAACAAGATTGTCCCGAGAAACCAACTTGATTTCTTGATATCTTTCAATGATGATTGTCTTATAGGTGTTGTTGTATGGAGAAGACCACAATTAAAAAAACCATCACTATCATCTAACTCGCACAAGAACCACGGTTCTTCACTAACCACACTTAACGCGTCTCGTTACCACCGTAACAACAAGCCACAGGTCAACCAAGAAGATGGTGGTGGTGACGTGCCACCGGGGTTTGGTCCAATGGCCATGGCTCGGGATGATGATGATGATGATGACGACTTGCCTGAATTTAACTATTTTTGTGGTGGAGATGTTGTCATGAACCGGACGAGCCGGTGTGAATCTGTAAGAGAGCTTATACATAAATATGGAAAATCTGAAGGTTTTAATGATGACGACAATGACATACTATTACCAGAGTGGCAGCCTTGACCAAACCAAACTCACGTAAATGTTGGCTCAATGGTTAGACCACGTAGTGAGTGGTGACCTCGTCAGGCTGGTGGTGGAGGAGGATATTAAATTGGTTTTTGTTTCTGTTTGAAAATTTTGTTTTGTTTTTGATTGTTTGTACTCTGTTGTAGCTCTCGCATTAGCATAAATGCTCTATCAATTTTTTTTAATTTTGCGTTCTTTAAAATTGGCCTGCCAGGCCCATTAATTTGTTGCTCTTGTGCGCTACTAGCGTTTTCACTATTTTCTTGGATCATTTTCAAAAACGTCATTGGCCCATCTACGTAACAAAGAAAATAAGAAAAATGAGAGAAAAGAGTAGTAACAAAACCAACTTTGTCGAAAACCCTAACCTTTGTTTAAACTGAACTCATCTTTGTCAAAACCCTAACCTTTTTTTTAAAGGATATTAGAGCATCCTATCAAGTTACTGTATCTTATCAATAAAATATTTAAATAAAAAGTAGCAGAGAGAAGTGAGAATCGGTTCTTTATACCCTTCATGAAAACCGATTATGATACACTTGTATTCTTGTCATTGGTTTAGTTCTTTTTCTAAAATGAAAATTTAATTATATATTAATATTGTATTAAAATATCGATATTATATTTTTAAAAACCTAAAAAAAGATTCTAAACCAGTAAAGATGCTCTTAAAACCTTTTTTTGGACAAAGGAGACGAACTTTTTCATAAGAGCATGTGCATTGCACATTTTAAAAGTGAGTGTCTAAATTTTTTTTTGATTAAATTTAAATAAATTTAATGTTTTAAGATATTTTGGTTATGGAGTGTTTCATCGAAGACATTTAAATGTGAGTGTCTAAAGGGAAAAAAAATATTAATATTTTATTCATTAAAATTCTGAGAAACATTTTATTAAACATAAAAAACATTTAAAACATAACAAACATTAATAAAAATTGAAACATAGAAGACATAAGAAAGATTACAAACATAATATTTGAAATAATAAACATTTAATTTTTTTTTCTCCAATCTAAAGCGGCCACGTCGACATGTCTAAACCCAAAAATAAATTCTATATTAAACACTTTTTATCAGTTTTGAATCTGTAATCTTAAGATTTATTATTTTAATAATGTTTAGACAAGTTAATTGAATCTCTCAAAGTGTGCAATGCACATGTCCTAATAACCCTAAGAAAATTGCACCTAAGTTATCGTACCAGCCGATATATTAAGATGGCGGAAGAGCTCAGAGACTCAATCAGCTCTCTGCCTGATGAGATACTCCAACTTATCCTCTCCTCTCTTCCGACCATATTCGCCATCAGAACTTCCACCTTGTCCAAACGATGGAGGCATGTATGGTCCGATACACCTTCTCTCTCGTTTGACCTGCGTAGACTGGATGCTGCATCCATAGACGAAACCCTAACCCTAGATCGCTACACTGCTCGCACGACCTGTCTCTTATACACATCTAGATGTGTATAAGAGACAGCTTCTATTCCGACCAAATTCGCCATCAGAACTTCCACCTTGTCCAAACGATGGAGGCATGTATGGTCCGATACACCTTCTCTCTCGTTCGACCTGCGTACACTGGATGCTGCATCCATAGACGAAACCCTAACCCTAGATCGCTACACTGCTCGCAAGATGATGTCTTTCCAGCTCTGTTACATCAAGGTCAGAAATCTTCCTGACATTGACAGATGGATCGAGTTAGCCATGTCCCGGAACGTGGAGAATCTGTTGATGGATTTCAAAATTTATGGATATTTCCGTCTTAAGTTAAAGCGTTGTGAAATCATGATCCCTAGTTGCTCTTGGGCATCTCTGAAGAACCTGTCCTTGCGTCTTTGCAAGATCCCTGATGAGTCTCTTGCTAATGTTCTATCTGCTTGTCCGTTTCTTGAAACCTTAACGCTGTATCGTTGTCATTGGGTTAAACTGGGGTTTCTTGATCTCAGCAATTCGCTGCGCCTGAGAACATTAGAAATCCATAAAAACAGGGACCTAACGCAGATTGTGGCACCGCATGTCCATCGTTTGAGATTGACACTCTATAAGTTTGAATGTACTTTAGTTGATGTCTCGTCTCTGACCGAAGCTAAACTAGACAACATTAGACGTCGCTCAACTAAATCACCGGATGATGATTATGTTCAAGTCATAGTAAAGATGTTAGAGAAGTTGCAAAATGTAGACAAGCTTACCTTTGGGGCAAACTTTCTTAAGGTATGTTTTGGGGTATTCTTGGATTCTCTAATGCTTAAATGTTGCAGAATCACTTACTTTGATTAGGCTTTGTTTTTTCTTCTTCTATTATTTTTTTGTTAGATTCTATCTCTCGCCGAGCTCCGCCGTGTTCCTTTTCCGATGTTCAATGTCAAAGCTTTGACGTTTGAGAGGATGATAATTCATGGTATAGTAAAGGTGCTACAAAGCTCACCTGAATTGAAGAAACTAAGAGTAGACACACAAGACCACGGCACCATAAAGGTATATTTACCATAAAACTTTTTTTTCTTTTTCTAAACCATTCTAACTATTGCCAAGTCTGAATAATCCAAGAACCATATGTCCTTTCACTTTATATTTGAAAGACAATTTGCGTGCATAAATGAAAAATCTTTTCTGTTGTCCAGAAGGAGAATCTTGACTACTACATGAATTTGCATGGCTTGAATTCGAGTCAATGCTGGAGTTGGAAAGCGAGGGCTGTTTTTGCGAACACTCTTCGTTGGAGTGGAGCGACATTATTTGTAGCTTCGTTCATGGAAGTTATGCTTAATAATACCACAAAGACATTAGAGAAGATGGTCGTAAGGTTGGAATATTCAGGATATTTTGATGAAAAAGGTTTTGAAGAGTTACTTGAGATGGTTCCAATGCTGTCTAATAACAATAATGTCTCCATTGTATTCAGCTCAATCTAGCGGGAATCAGAGGGTTGATTTAAGATAAGACTAGATGAAAACTATTCTATTTTATTTTTGTATAGTTAAGAAAAATACTCATGACATTAATTTATATTGGCTTAAATTTTTGAATTTGAGTTTTTTTTTTTAAATTGTAGACCTTGATATCATAAATTAATATCAAGGTCTACAATTTCGTAGAATTTACATTTTGCATAATGTATGTGTTCTACCAAATTCAGAAGGTGTCTTCTGCGAGTTTTAGAATTATGAGTTTTAGAACATCTCTTCTCTTCATCTTTCCACAACGTTTTTTAACTATATTTCTCTGTTTATGATTCATACAGATCTGTGTAAAAATCAAATGTCTAAACCAAAAAGGATTGAATAGATTTCACATAAATCTCGTGAGTTTATTGAATTTGTTGTTTGTTTTACAACAAATTGATCTGTGCAAATTCTATTTGGGAGAATTGATTAAATTTTTCTTGTTCATCATAGATAAAAAAAGTGTGTTCATCATAAATTTTTGTTCACAAGATTTTGATGCCCAACTTTTTCATGTGTAAACAATTAATTTTCGAAAATAATCAAAAGAGGGTACTATGTATTTATAATTATATTTAAGAAATAATTAACAAATTAAGAAGGTATAATTGGATTTCAATTAATATAAAGAATAAGTCACCAACAATTGTTTAAGAAGGTATAGATGGACAAGAGAACACTAAAAACATCCTTTATTTCTAATTTTCCCATTAATTAGTGGGATTTTAGGTCAAATAACAAAAAGTTGATTGAAATCAAGTAAATGAGAAATATAAATAGAAAATTGGCCATACCATTCCGCTCTCATGCTCCAATCTAAGAATTTATTTTATTATGATGTAATAATTTTATATAAATCTTGAAATAGTGTACTAATTAAATTATATGCAGAAAGTCTATAGAACCCGTCGACAGAATCAGAGGATAGACGATATGAAAAGAGGGATAGCCGCTGATATGAAAAGAGGGACAGCCGCCGACAAACGCTTGTAAAACGGTCGTGAAACGAAAGAGGCCAAGCAAAGAGTAGTTAGGGCTTGATTGGTTCTCCCGCTAACACCCGCAAATGCAGCTTTTGCGGGTGGTAGCGGTTGCTGGCGTCTGACAACAATCATGCAAAACGCTTTCAACCGCTTTACAATCGCCTTTGAAGACTTTTAAGTTTATTTTTAAATGTATTCAATAATTTAAATATTTGTATATAAATAAAATTTATATATTACACAACATAATAAAAAGAAAATAAAAAATGTTTTTTTTTTAATTTATCACTATTTAAACATATGTTATTGTTGTATTTTAAATATGTAATAATCTACATAAGTAGTTTTATTATTTATAATAAAATTTATGTGTAAGAGAATAACAACGTTTTTATTTAAATATAAAATAATAATATATAACATTTGAAGGTTCATGTTATAAATAAAAAAATTGGAGGGATGACTATGAACAGTGGTGTCACGCCAAATATGCTATTATTGTTCAATATGCTATTTTGGAGTGAAAAATGAAGTGCAGTAAAAAAAATTTACTGTGTTTGAAGTGAAAAATAGAGTGGAGTTGTAGATGGTATAAAACGATAAAAAATTATTTGCGGTAAAAGAAAAGTGACAAGATTATTTAAACATTAACTACTCTATAACCTAAAAATTAAACCGAACTCACCTAGTCTTCATTGTCAAAAACCCTAACCGTTGTTTAAACCAAACTTACCTAGTCACCTTTCAAAAACCCTATAATCTTTGTTTGAACTCACCTTTGTCAAAACCTAACTTTTGTTTGAAGGAAATTAAAACCTTTTCTGACAAAGGAATGGGATGTTATTAATGAGCAAGAGAAGGACTAATGTTTCTTAAAAGGGGAAATTAGAAATAAAGGATGTTTTTTGTACCCTCTTGTCGTTCATCTACACCTTTTTAACAAACTCTCGTGTCTCTATAATTTATATTAATCAAAATCCAATTATACCCTCTAAATTACTAATTTTATTTCTAATATTATTACTAAAAAATTATAACACATCATTTAACCAAAAAACCCTAAAATCAACGCTAGTAGTCAATTCCAAAGTAAGTAATTTATCACGTTTTTCTCAATCAACAATAAATTTTCACTCTTTGTTGCTAAATGATCTCTATACACGTACGTCATATAAATTTCCAGCATATTTATCTATGATAAAAAAAAAAGTTTTAATAAATTTTCCCAAATAGAATTTGCACATATCAATTTGTTGTAAAACAAACAACAAATTCAATAAATTCACCAGATTTATATAAAATCTATCTAATACTTTTTGGTTTACATCATTGATTTTTGCAGAGATAAAATCATATACATAGAGTATAGTTATGAAGACAGCATGAAAAAGATGAAGAAAATCATGTTCCTAATTCCAAAACCCACAGAAGACATGTTCTAAACTTTGTAGAACACGTACATTATGCAGAATGTATATTCTACGGAATCGCAGAACATGTAGAAACCGCAGAAGACATGTTCTAAACTTCGCAGAACACGTACATTATGCATAATGTATATTCTACGAATCGCAGAACATATAGAAACTGCAGAAGACACCTTCTGAATTTTGCAGAACATATCGAAAAAAAATTGTAAATATTTTTTTTTACGCTTTTGGAATAATAGATATTTTCTGTTTCCTTAAATAAATGTTTTTTCCTTAAAAATATATTTTTAAAATAAATTAAATATTAAAATACTTGATTTTGGGGGTAGTTTAGGCATAATTTGACATACAAAAATAAATGTGTAGATGGACAAGAGGGTACAAAAACATCATTTATTTCTAATTTACCCTTCTTTGTTTCACAATACAGTAAAAACTTTATAAATTAATAATGTTGAAATTATGATATTTTATTAATTTATAGATTTATTAATTTATGAGAAATATTTTTATATATCATTAAAATAATGTTTTACGATAAATTTAATAATAATTATTTTAAATTACTATAAAACAAAATTCAACCATAAAATAGAGAGATATATACAATTTATTGAACTTAAATGGTTAAAAACATTAAAAATTAATAAATTTTTTATTGAAAGTTGAAAACATAATATAATGTGAAATTTTTTTTTTGTTCCTAAAACATTACTTACTATAAAATAGAGAGAATATATACAAATTATTAATTTATAATATTAATGAGATCATATATTTGTATAGGATTTAAAAAAATATTATTATTTTATTATTTTATCGAATTATGTTATATTTTGAACCGGCCTAACTCGGGACCAAATGTTTTTATTAATTTATAGACTTTATTAATTTATCGAGTATTAATTTATAAAGTTTCTATTGTAACTTAAGATGGTGGAAGCGGGCAGAGACTCAATCAGCTCTCTGCCTGATGTGATCCTCCAACTTATCGTCTCCTCTCTTCCGACCAGATTGGTCATTAGAACTTCCACGTTGTCCAAACGATGGAGGTATGTTTGTATGGTCCGATACACCTTCCCTCTCATTCGACAACCCTACACGGGATGCTGATTCCATAAACAAAACCCTAGATCGCTACACACGGCTCCTAAGATGATGACTTTCAAGCTCTGTAACAGCATGCTCCGCATATCCACTGTCTCAGATTGACACTCTCTCATCAGTTTGAATGTACTTGATTCGATGTCTCGTCTTTAACCGAAGCTAAACTAGAGATTGGCCTTGGTTTTACTGAATCACCGAATGCTGTTTCTTCAAGTCATAGTGCTAAAGATGCTAGAAAGTTGCAAAATGTAGACAAGCTTTACATTTGGGGAAAACTTTCTTACGGTATGTTTTGGGATTCTTGCATTCTCTTAATGCCTAAATGTTGTAGAATCATTTATAGATACTGTACTCATGTATGGATTAGTTTTGATTAGGCTTTGTTTTTTCTTCTTCTTCTTGAGATCTGTGTATTTTGGTCATCACTATCTATATGTGTTTTTTTTTTGGGTTAGATTTTATCTCTTGCCGAGCTCCGCCATGTTCTTTTACCAATGTTCAATGTCAAAGATTTGACGTTTGAGACAATGGTAAGTCTATATGACCTTCATGGTATAGTAAGGTTGCTACAAAACTCACTTGAATTAAAGAAACTAACAGTGGACACACATGGTCACGGCACCATTAAGGTACATTTAATTACCATAAACCTCTTTTCTTTTTCTGAACTATTGCCAAGTTTGAATAATCCAAGAACCATGTCCTTTCACTTTAAATTTGAAGAATCTTGAGGTGTAGACATTTTGTTTGCATAAATGAAAAAATCTTGGAAGGTATGCTTAATAATACCACAAAGACATTAGAGAAGATGGCTTTAAGGTTGGAAAATCTTGTATATTTTTATGAAAGAGGTTTTAAGAGTTGCTTGAGATGGTTCCAATGCTCTCTAACAACAACAATATCTCCATTGTGTTCAGCTCAATCAAGCGGAATCAAAGGGTTAATTTGAATAAAAAATAGATGAAAATTTATTATTTTTATTATTTTTTTTGTTGTAGGTTAGTTAAAAAAAAATACTCTTGGCATTTATTGAATTAAATTTTTGAATTTGAGTTTTTTTTTTAATTTTAAACATTGATATCATAAATTAATTAATTAAGAAAAATTCTAATTTTTAATGCTAACTATTAATTTTTGGATCATTAATAGTCTTTTCAAATTTTAATTGAAAAAACTACATTAACCAAGTTTTTTGTCCACGTTTCATTTTTTTCATCTAAATTTACAACTTAGACTTTGCAAAACTTAGCAAACTAAGGTTGGAATATTTTGGATGTTTTGATGAAAGAGGTTTTGAAGACTTGCTTGTGCTCTGGGTCCAAACCTTTCCTTTCGGACGGAGATATATTCTTTAAATCGAAATATAGAAAGGGCTAACTGCAGATACTGGAGGAGATTATGAGTCTAAGACCCGGAACTTTTACAGTTAATAAAAAAAAAGACTTGCTTGAGTTGGTTTCAATGCTCTCTAACAACAATAGTAGTGTCTACTGTGTTTAGCTCAATCAGGCGGAGCCAATGGGTTAATTTTAAGAAAAAAATATTAGATAAAAACTTTTTATTTTTATTTTTGTAGGTCAGTTAGGAAAAAAACTCATGACATTTATTGAATTAAATTTTTGAATTTGAGTTTAAAAAAAAAAAAAAATTTACACTTTTTCAAGTTTTGGATCATCAATACTTTTCTAAAATTTTAAATGAAAAACTGCACAATCCACAATTTTTGTCCACACCTCATTTTTTTAGGACATATTGGATTAGTGATTTGGATTTATTTGTATACATTCAAATCTTAGGAAATTTTAAATAATTTAAAGATGTAAAGTGAATTAAATAAATTTTGCATTCCAAATTTTTTCAAATACCATCATATAATGTGATACTTTATCTATTGATTTTTAAGTATAAATAGTTATTCAAATCAATATAAATTCTTTTTGGTATATATTTTTAAGAGATATACCCTAAAATACCACTAATATAAGTTTTGTTTTCAAAAATACCATTATATTTGAGCTTGAGTTTAGTATTTTGGGTTTATGGTTTATTTTTGAGGGTTTAGGATTTAATTTTGAGGGTTTAAGGTTTAGTTTTAGTTTTGTGCTATTTTTGAAAAAAATATTATTTTATGATACTTTTGGAAAAAAAAACTTAATCATGGTATTTTTAGAACAAAAACTTATTTTACTGGTATTTTTGAAAATTGTTCTATTTTAATGAAATCTCTATTTTCCATTTCAATTTCTCTTTTATATTCCCTAAAAATAAGCATTTACAACGTAATTTTACATTTTTAACGACAAAAAAAAAGACGAAGAAACACCCTGACCAATTAATAAAATAATTTTCTTGTCAATAAACAGATGCTAATGACCAAAGTCACTAAAACTTGCAGTCCCTTCCTTTGCAACAAACGGCCTTCTCCATATGAATCCGAGAGAGGAAAGACAAAAAGCTTTTTTCAGTCTTGTGATGTAGCAGAGTATTCAAAAAGCAATCGTTTCGAAGGCGCAGACTGAAGTAGAACACGCAAGCGGCTCGTGAGCTGATATATCAGAGTCCATTGCATCGCCATCTCAGAATCTTTCATCTGTCTTACCACAGAGGCCTGTCGATAAAAGAACCAAGCAGTGTTTATTTTGCTAAGGTTTTAAAAGAAGTGTGGCTATTACTTTGCCATATGGAGAAGAAAGAGATGGTTTAAATGCCTGACCTGAAGACGTTTTCCGAGCTGCACTTCGACTTCGGTTCCAAATGAGATGTTGCTCGCCAGAGACTTGATAGGATCAACGGTTGGATCAACAGAGAGCAAACTTGGGATCTGTGGGGCGTACACTAACCTCCATCGCGCCTGGCCAAACTCTCCTTTACCTTCTATCCTTGGCATTAAGGTTTCAAGCGTTGCGGTTGCGAGTTTCTTGAAAGCAAGTTGTCCATCTCCTTCTAATATGGATTCTGCTAATTGGCTCTCAAACACCTTTGCGGCCTGGGAAAGAGTGAGATGAATTTGATCAAGAAGAACAAACGCGACAACACCATTTCCAAATTTCAGCTACGTTTTGAGTTCAAACTTTACCTCGGAAGGCGAGAGAGCATCCTGTTCCACAGAACGAGTTGAAGTCACCACAAGTTTGTCCTGCCAATTGCTGGCACGACTTTGGATCCTAAATTGCCATTCTGAACCAACTAAAGCTAAATCTAGGAGAGGATCTAGTCCATGTTCAGGCTCAAACTTGGCAACGTTGAGATGCTCCCTCTTCAGGCGTACCTGTGTTTAGAAACCAAGATGGCCTGTGTCAAGCTTTGCAAGAAAAGATGGAGTAAATGAGTTCACCACAGAATATTAAAGGAGAGAATTAGACAAAACCTGAGTAGCCACGAGATTGACATCTCCATTCTCGAATGTGAGGTAACCCTTTGGTTTGATATATTTGGGATGAGCCATGCCATCAAGCTCAAGCTCACCACTAATAGCAAAATTAAGAATTAAAGGATACACTATCCTCAACTCAGGTCCTAAAACAAGTTTCAGATCACTCAGACGGATATCCATATTTGGTTTCATTTTCACTTCTTCAATCTCCTTTTCAGCAGCATTTGATTCACCTGTTGCAGGTCAAACAAGTAGAGATCATTACAAAGTTTAACCAACAAAGTCCAAATACTTAAAAAAGAACTTTTGCTAGTGGAGACAATGATTTACCAGCTGACTGAGAGAATTTCATCCCTGAAGAAGCCGGTTCTGTACCCAAAAATCGAGCAAAATATCGCGAACCAACTGCTTGATTAACAGAAGCACCTGGAATCCTAGATTGATTGGCTGCCAATCTATTGAAAGGGGCAGCTCCGCCACCCTTATCATGAGGCAGATAAGCTTCTCCGTGGCTTAATTTAATATTTCCTGATATGGTTGGCTGCAACATTGATCCACTAATTTGCAGCTGAGTATCAACCTGACCACTGATTTGGCAACACGATTACCCTCATTAGGAATAAGCAAATGTAATAAGCTCAGTAACATGAGTCTAGAAGAGAAAAATGGAAGAAACCTAGACGAGAAAGTATCACAGCATGCAGAAGAGCAAAGAATATAAATTAACTTAAAGGAAACGATATGTCAAAACTATGTACTACAAGCTCGAGCGTACCTTAAAAAATTCTTTGCTCGTACTTCTAGAACTTCGCATTTGAGCTCTATTCTATCCCCATCAGATGCTTCACTTGATCTAAGGGGAAGATTTCCTTTAACAACCAGCTTTCCCCTTCGACTTACCCTGCTTTCCAATGAGGTGATGCACAACCTGTTTGATTTAACATGTAAGGTCCCACCGAAGTTCGTAAGAGGTTTACGGAGCACAGGTGAAGATATAGATGCCCTGTGGAATGATGCAGACCCATCAAGCACAGGATGCTCAACTGTACCTCCGACCTGCGCAGCAAGTAGGATATGCGTAAATGAAGTTAGTCAATTGAACTAACAAATGATGAAAAGATAATAATTTAACAAAAGCACAAGCTAATAGTTTTTGGCCAACCTGAAGCCTGATATCAGCATTGCCTTGGAGCCAATTAGCATAAGGAGATATGGCTGTCAACAATGTCATTCCCCCATCTTTGATGTCTGCCTCCAATCTAACTTCTCCTGCATCTAAAATATTCCAGTTTAAACCCTTGAGACTCTCAGCTAGTTGGCTGTCCCATCCCTCTTCGCTCCTATCCCTTGAGGTTCTCTTCTCATCATCTTCCTTTTCTTTTGCCCAGCTAGGTACTTTCACTGCACCACCTCTATCAGTTTCATTGTCTTCTCCCTCAGAGATGTTTTTCTGCGAAAAGCTAACGGGAACACTTCCTTGTATATGCACATGACCGTTTTGGACAAATGGTTCAAAGTTGGAGTTGAAAAGAAAACGGCTGTTAGATGTCAGAGAAGCAAAAACCTCAGCTCGTCCAAGGTCTATACCACCAACCGCGCCATCCAATAATCTAACTTGTACATCACATTCTGGTTTTTCAAGGCTCCCTCTAAGATCCCCTTCCATGTGCAAAATGCCTTTGATTGGTGAAAAGAGTTGCCTCAAAGAGTGAACAAGATCACTAGCTGATGATTCAATAACCTCAACCAAGGTAGGTATCAAACTAACAGGGAAATTCAGAACAGCAAAATGAAGATTTGTTTTTGGCCCCAATAAGGTCCCATCTGCATGCAGTGTAGCGTTTCCTTTTTGAATAAGCATCTCCTTAAGACGTAAACCATCATCATTGCTATATGAGCCAGTTGCCAGAACACGCTGTGTTTTGTAAGTCCCCCACTCCCAATCATCTCCATGAAAGTCAAATTCGGCCTGATATTAAGAGGAAAACGGTTAAACAAGAACTTTCTCACTTAATTATCCCAAGTCATACAAAGGTTTTTTTTTTCTTTTCGAGGACAATTGCACACATCCCCTTGGACAAGAAAGCTTATGAAAACCAAATTGGAGTCTCCTTTAAATGATGACAATCTTGACCGTTCCATTTTAAAAACAAGATGACAGGGTTATTTTATACCAAGGTGTCTCCATTGCCTCCACCACTAGCATCCAGCGAACCATGCCAATGACCTTTGAGTTCAGCTAAACCTGGAAGACTTAGATCTTCAAGAACGACTTCACTTGCTGGAGTATAATACCCACGTATCTCCTGATTTCAAGGAATTATAAAATTTAAAATAGGAAATAAAGAAAGACGAGCTTAATGGGTATCTACACAGCTTTTCATCATGCTATAGAATCTGCTTTCTATGTCAGAGGCCCGTTAGTTGCTTTCAAATGGAAGAAAGACACCATGTTTGGTACATTACCTCAAGCAAGTCTCGAAGATTGTCAGCTTGTAGACAGAGATTTTGCACACTTTGAATAAAAAGATCCTGCCATACCAACCAAGAAACTCGCATAATCAGAGGCATCCAACTCAACGAGGACATGAGAACATATTTTTGGAGTACACACACATGAACATGCTCATACAGGTTGAGTTTTTCTCGAACCAGCATTATATAACATGGCTATTCACAATAGAAGAAGCATGTGATCTAACAAAAACGTTAGTAAACCTTAGATCTTGAGTGAACAGCTGGATCTGTACTTCTTGAAAGAAGCCTTGCAAGAGGAAGCATCTCAGCAACCTCTGCCTTAGGCACTTCAAGTCTCATTCTCCATCTTCCCATAGAAGATATAACACTTCCAAGATGCCCAGTCATGGCTCTCATTAAGAAACTGCCAGCTTCTTTCTGACCAAGGTCTCGGTCACGGGAACCCGGTAATACATATTCACCTTGAAGCTCATACCGGCTATTGCTTTGTTCCAGAATAGTTTTCTCGACAGTGATCTTCAGGAAGAAAAGATGAGAAGGATAAGAAGAAATATCATCATGCACATTGTCATATAGCCATCACTGCTAAAAAAAACTAATCAATTATACACTGTCTAATCTCACTATAACCTTTAGTCCTCTGAACAACATGAAACACTTAAAACAATGTATAAAACATAGAGATGAAAACAGTTGATTTAGTTATGATCTTTTATAGTGGCAAATGATGTACTATGAGATTATTAAACTAGACCTGGCGGTGACTATTCTCTAGATTTCTTAGAAAACTAAACCAAAAGAATAGGGACCTGTAGGGTTGTAATACATACCACATCACCGCTCCATCTTACTGCAACATCTAAAGCTTCACCTAGCACTCCACTAAATTTTGGCCGAATTACAGACAACAGGCCATGTCCCCTTCGCTTCTGAAGATTTAGTTGAATCTCTGCCTGCAAGTAAAATGGAAAGTAAGATATTATGGATAATTTTCAAGAACTCTCCAGTAGTTTCTAAAAAGCTGGTTTTCTAAGCTAACACTAATCTCATAGCATCAAGTTGACAGACTGACAAAGAGCACTCGCAGAGCACATCACTCCACAGGAAATTCAAACAACAGTTTGAAGTGAAAACCATCAGCAAAGGTGTTTTTTTGCACATACACTCAGAACTAGGAGTACTTTTTTTCATCTTACAACCGTTTCTAAATCTTTCACGCCTCAATCGCCTGAAACATGTTATCAAAACATTTCTTCACTCATTTTGCATCAAAAGAAGTGAAAAGAAAGCTGAACAACAAAATCCTATCTCCAGGTTTGTGGTGAATGTGATTTAGTATGATTCCGGCTTCCCAGGCTCATCAAGCCTTGTCATACTCCTAATCTTCCCTTCTACATCTCTGATACGAGCTTGTGACACCATATTTCGTATCAATTTCCTATGCTAGTATTTACTAAACATATGAGATTCTCATTCTACTTCATCTGCCAACAGTTCCCCTAGTGAACAGTTGCTCATAAATTTTTACTACTTGAACCCTCTTTCTTTTGCATTTCTGTGGTGCTTGTAAAGATCTTGAATTCTGCTAGCTGTGTTCATCAAAGTCTTGATCCATTCAAATATAGATGCTTGTAAAGACCCCTAAACGACGTGGAAATTACATTCATCCTACTGAATCTGATAATATGATAAGTTTTAAAATCTCAAGGCTTGAGCAAGAGGTTTTGTGCGTCAGTGCATAGAGGTTGAGCTCCATGCCCACTAAATTTGATAACCATGTCACAGTATATTGCCATCAGCAGTGGATCAAAGCCTTGATTAGTTTGGCCCGTGAGATCTTTATTGCCAATTTTCATGCTAACTTCCTAAAGTGTATGAATCTTCCTTATACTCGCAGGATGCATCTGATGAACATTCTATTAAGTGAGCCTAAACTTCATTGACAAAAAAATTCCTGAAAAGACTTTCATGCATATGATACCTTTAATACTGTTTTATTTCTGAACCTTGACTCAGTACTAGCACATAATTAATTATTTGTACGAATGTGCTTACCCTTTGTATCACCCCTCTCAGCGAGGCCAACTCCATCTCATCAAGTGGAAAGTGGCGTATCTGCAACCAGGTATGGGGAAAAAATGTAAAGCATCTGCTGCTGATTCTCGATTATGCTTCAAACGATCAAATAAAAACATATATTCATACAAGAGAGAGCAATACCTCCAAAGTAGCGGACTGTTGTGGTTGATAACAAGCGTTAGCTCTTAGTTGTCCCTTTTGTAGAGAAAAAGAGAGCAACTTTCCACTTTGTACACTTTCGTCAGAATTTGGCTGTAGTGGACCTATAAAGTCTAGTGTAAGACTTTCATCTGGCCGGCCCACGGCATCAAGCTAGATATGGAACAATGCTAAAAAATATTAGCAAGTACAAAAATCATGGATTAACCTCTGTCTAACTAAAAATCTGTCTAGAACACTATTCAAATCAGATATATGAGACATTTTGAAAAGATAGCCTTCATGACTTTAATAAATTGAGAAAAAAGCTTCAACAACTAGAAATCTCATATCAATCACAATTATTTTGCTGCCGGACAAAAAGGTCTGTTGCAATCATAGTTAAGAACCACCATAGCAAGGATAGCTACTACTAGTGCTCCTTGTGTTACTGATACTGATGATACTATTCACTGAGTAAGAAAGAAATAAGTACATTACCTTAACATGATCACGTGAAACGCTCAAAAGACCAGCCAGTTGAGGGGCCAAAATCAACTGATTCAGCTTGAGACTTGAGATGGAAATTTCACCAACGAGTCTTGAAATTGCAGCTGCATCTTCACATTTCACTGACTCGAAGTCTCCATCTTTTGTAGTGCTGTGTCGTTTTATCTTCCCCAGGAATTTGATTCTTCCTGTTGCTTTTAAATGTGTAGGTCTTGGCGAATCAAATGGATAGGAAGAGACCAAGCTGAAAAACTCAAAATTACGCATACGTAAATCCAAATCAAGCCCCTCAACAACAAATGGCAAGGCCTCCCCTTGAGTGAAGTCTTGGTGAGACAAACACTGGTCTCGGTATGAGGTATCTAATTTTGTGTGTAGATCAAAAGCAACAGATGATGAATTAACGATGATATTATCATGTGATATCACAATATCTCCCCGAGCATCAGTTAAGGAGCCATCAGCTTTAGGTGCGGCCCATTTGATGTCAAATCTCCTGCATTCAAAATTTCAGATGGAGCAAATAAGACAAGCACAAACATCAGTGAAGCTAAATATAGCACAACAGAAAAGCAAGGGAACCTTACGGTTTCAAGAGGGCCCCAGAAAGTTTAGTCTCCCCATTTAAATCACCTAACTTCAGCAGCCCGGGATTAAGATATTCTGGCATATAACGATGCAAAACCTTATCAAAAGATATATTTCCTGAAAAGTTCACATCCAGTGCTGCATCATCTACCTCCCCCTGTAGACATATAATACCATTTCAGCATCGAAAAGAAAAAATAAACGCCAAAACGAAAAAACCAGTACTCTAACATACAAATTGCTAATTAAGCGATGACGAAATGAAGATATTAGATTTTGAGATGCTATACATATTGTCCCTCAGATTAACCTTATAAAAAAAAATGTCAAGTGAGCTAGTTAAAATATTGTTAAGGAAAATAGCAATCAGATGGGGGCTAGAAAAAATTGAAACTTCCATATAATTTGCAAATATTGGTCATATAGCCAAGCCCAGTGCATGGTGTCCTGCTTCCTCTCACCCTAATCCACCCCAAACCCGGATAAACTAATGATGCAAGGTCAATTGTCGTAGGAATATAGAAACGTGGGAAGTAAATATAGCATACCTCTGGACAGATCCAAGCATTCCCTGCTCCACGAATCTCCCCACCATCAACAAGGGTGGCTCTAATACCATATAAATCAGCAACCTATCCAATAAAATAGGCTAATTTGAAAATTTCGAAAAGGTCATACATAGACTACTTCACGGAGGTGGAAAGAGACAAAGAAAATACTTACACAGTTGTCAGTGTTAAAGGTGAAATTAGCAGAAAGATATGAAAATGGGACACGGTCAAATGCTGCAACTGCACCAGCCTCCTTGTTTTTCAGCATTGCCTCATATGCCACAGATGCTGGGAGCTCCGGAGACAGATAAGCTATCTTCCTAGAGACCATGCAACTTCCCACAAAAACGGGAGCATCAAGCGGGCCTTGACAGTTGAATACCGCTGTAACAGAACCAGCTAGCTGCATTCCAAGATGATAGAATGAATTGATAAGTGAGTAACTAAGAAGCAACAAAAGAAATGAAAATACATCAAGGGCTAAATAAATGGTGAAGTTAAACAGAACATGCATAAGGCAATAAAAATGATACCGGGAAAAACAGCGGCTTCATCTTGAACGTTTCCATCAAAGCATTAGTTTCCACATACGGAACCTGGAACAAAATAGGGACAATCAACAATTTTAATGGGAAAAACAAAACAAACCAGGCATTAAGATCAGAAAAGACATCCAATGTAGCTAGATTATTGATCCACATAAGATCATTTGTTTTGTCTTTGACTGGTAATCTAGATAAAACAATTGCCATCTAGATCAAGAGTTCACATAGCAAATCTTACCTGACACATCAGATGAAACTCCCCGTCATCAGGATGAATACCGAAATCTCCAGAAGCCTCCAGAGGAACCTTTCCAAACCAACCACTAGCATTTTGAAGGAAAATGCGCTGGCCACGAAAAGACAGGCTGGCTGAAACATCCTGCAAAGATAAAATGAGATTATATGAGGCAAAAGGTAGCCGGAGTCAGCAAACAAAGCCTTAAGCTGGCATCCTGTGTTTGTAGCGAAAAGATAACGACAGGAGAAGCATTATATCTGAACAATTACATGGATAGCCTAAAACCTCTATAGAAAGACATATATTATAGATCTTCTAACAAACAGGAATATATTATAAAGACATGAGAAGGCATATTCAGGAAGGACTTAAACTCAAAGACTTACAGTAAACGAAGAAGGTGCATCATATATATGGAAGCCCAGTCCTGTGACATCAAGCTGGCCATGTAGGTTTGGAAATATTTCCCCTCTAGACATACACAGGTGAACCTGCAATGCAGTAGGTAACAAGTCAGGGAAAGAAAACCAAAGGGCAAACCAAAATTTATTTCAGAAATTTGCTCAGACTCATTTGTAGAAGAACTCCCAAACGTGACTTGAAAGATCGGTCACAATCTATCATACATATAGACTCTAACAATAAGGTGTTCTCTAGCCAGCTTGGTGACACTGGAACGACCAACTAATTGGGAATATCTAGCGGCACATAGAGATATTGTACAACGAAACTGCTACAGAAAAAATTCTAAAGGTTGAAAACATAAACCGTAGACCATTAAAGATTAAAACTCGTCGAAAATGATAACTTTTATTCACTAAAAGGGCGCACAATGGACATTAGAAAAGCACCTCACCAGTAGCTCTTCCCTTAGACCACTCAATTGGAATCGCTAGAATTCTTTCAAAAATCTGCAGAGATGTAGAAAATAAATAAGTCAACCATTGCAATTGATACCAAACGTAAGTCATCTATTCCACAAGATACCTTACCGGCACAAAGAAGTTGGCGACCTTTAAATTTGCATGCCAGTTCTGCTCCACAGTATCAACAAAAACATCAACAGATAAAAGCCCACCATCTTCAAATGTTACATCTGATCTCCACATATTACAGTTTCCACCAAGTTGCACGTACACACGACCATAGTGATTCTGAAACTTAACATGCCCATGGACGTTCCTCATTTCTCTACATAATAAATGTTGTTTGCCAAAATCAATCACTTAACAAGAAATCTACTTCACTCAACTTGCCCAAAGTAAGCAGATATATAAAAGACCATACTGATCTCATTAGATAATATAGGATTTGATATCCACTTAAACCAACGCTAAAGGTAAAAGAGAGGGCATAGTAAATTTCTGATTTAAAGGCTATATTTACAAAGATAGATGACACTCACCTGGGCTCTGTATCGCCATAAGCTAATAGAATAAGTGTCCCACCTTTAAACTGCACAGAATCAAGCATAATTGGTAGTGTCTTCTCAGCATAAACAGCAGGCGGCTTCTCCAGTCCATCACTCAAGTTAGGAGCATTGTCAGCAGTATTCAGATTCGTCCCTCCTGTTAACTTCTTAGAGGAACCAGTAAAAATACTATTAATCACTTCCTTCAATCTTTTGTTCCAAGTAGGACGCCAATGATTTGCTACAGGCTGATTCTTATGCTTTTTGAAAGTAAAGTCACGAGGTTGGTTTCCACTTCGATTACCATGTGAAACATCGTGAGCATTCTGATTCACAACATTCATAGGTGTATCTCCTCTCTGACTGCTTAAAATCTCAGATTCAGTAGAATTAGCAATATCTTCAACATATGAGTTTCCTTCAGTTTGTATGAGTGCACAGAGTCTATCAACAGTCATAAGGAATGGATCACGTGATACAGTGAACTTGTCTAACGTTGTAGCCTTTTTTACAGCGAGGAGCCTTTTCTCCCTCCCTTGGTAATCGTCCCCATCCAAGTCATTAGCTAATGATTGCTCACCATACGGCACATGAGAATCATATTGATTACTGGTTTCTGTCTCACCTTTGACTAAAAGCATATCCAAACACAACTCGTCAGACTTTTCTTGTGATAGGCTGTGGAAATAAGATAGAGCTGCCGAAGCACTGCGCTCAAGAATTCGCTTCTTGGCGCTAATATCAGACATTGAATTATTGTGCGACTTTGAACTCCACTTAAATTTGTACTTCCTCGGGCCCTTTAACATCTTGGACAAGAACTTGAGCCCTGAGCCAGGAATCTTTATGCCAAATGATTTCTCCAATTCAGCATGCTTCACGTCATAATCAACTCCTGTGTCCATGCAATGTTGATCTGCTGAATGCTTATTCTCATCCATGCAAATAAAGGAGTTGGAATTTGCTATTTCATTCAAACGCCTATCGTGCTTAAGAGCATCATCTTTAGCTTGAGAAGGAATTTTACAAGGAACAACATACCCCATCTCCGCGGCTTTTCTTGCATCGTTATCCCGTTCACTATCCCAACGGATACCAGATTCCTCCCTTGAAATTCTCCGAGTTTTGGTACGAAAATCAATCCCTTCTTCAGAGGACAAATGACTTTGCAAACTAGCTTCAGAAAAAGGTATCCCTAACCAAGTAAAATCCTTCTTCTGTGCAACCAAGACCGTTGGATTACTCAGAATCGCATCAACCACTATCTTTCCCCTCCTCAAACTAGCGAAAGGACGGACACAGAGTTTCATAGTCGGAACCTCGCCACACGAGAATTCTTCACCATGAGGTCCCGTGGAGCACGCTTCGAGTGTTATGCACAGTGGTGAAACTCTTCTAACCTTTCCTAAATCAACCTCACGCTGGATACTCTCACTAAGCATAGAGCAAACCGTTGGCAAAAGCTTAATCTCCACAAAAACACGAGCTTTGTTCTGTCCATACCACACCAACAAACAAACCCCAGAGATGACAGCAAAGAAAACAGAACACCTCAGGAAAAACAAACCTTCTTCCCAAACAGGAGCCAAAGACCTAACCAAACCCCTGCTTCGAACAAAAGGCTCTTTCAAACATTTCACCTCCATTCTATTTCTAGAATCAAGAGACTTCCTCAAAAGCTCTACATTTTTCCCACAAAATCTAGAAAATTTATCTACTTGTGCTAACCAATCATTCTTCTTCTCTGAGCTAATACGCTTGCAGCGGAATGCTCTTCTAGAACGGCTTCCTCTATCATCAAAAGCACTGATTCTACTGTTTCTACCATTTAAAGAACAGTGAAGAAGAGGAGTACCAAGAAAAGGGCTTTGCAATCTCAGGCTCATTATCACCACTCATCTGCTGGGGACCAAGAAGTGTTAAGCTCTTAGTCCCCGAAAGCTTCAGAATTTAAGAACACCCACTTTCTGGAATCCTGACATCAAACTGAATTGTTCCGAGCTTTGTGGAAACTGTGGCGACTTCACAGAGCCCAGAAGAAATTAGGGTTTATATGTTACAGCGAAGAACTCGGCTCGATCCCAAAGATTGAAAATTTATGCTATAAGGGAAACAGATAGGATTTATCAATGGTCGTCTTAAGAGGAAAATCGAAGAAGGCAAAGAGAGAGGAGGAAGAAGAGCTTCGGCTTTTGAAACTTGAAAACCAAAAACCAAGCTTGGTATCAAAGTTGTGATTACCCGGTGCGTTTAACCGCACTAGTCGCGTTTTAACAATGGTGTGGTGTAACGCAGCACAAAATCGTTTTGAAATAATGATTTGTAGTTTTGTATCTGGAAATCTGGAATTTTGTAGCTTCCGACTTCCGTTGCAAATTTGGTTGTGCACATGTGCGGTTGTTATTTTTGTTTGTTTTTGATTTTTCAAAAAAACAAAATTGATAGTAAAATATTTTTATTTTTTTGTGGAAGTTTCAAATTTATTATTCCATAAAAATATATTTACAAAAACAAAAATTAAAAGAATTTATTTTGCTCCAAATCTCTCTTCAAAATTTTGTTAGGCACTAAAACTGGGTTTAACTCCTAACAAATATATCATAGATTTATAGAAGAAAATTTTTGTTCAATAACCACAAAATAAACCAAAACCTACAAACTAACCAATTTATCTCTCTACCTCTCTCCAACATTTTAGTTACTTTAAAAAAAAAAAAATTGTTTTGGTTATTAACCAACTATTGAATGTATTTTAAAATGTTAATCCATAATAGTTTATAACTTAACTAGAATTGGATCCGCATATATGCGGGTTTTTAATAAAAAAATTTTAAACCCGTAAAAATAAATTAAAAATAAAATCGAATAATCTGTAAAGAAAAAAATAAAATTTAATTAAAAACAAAATTGAATACTATGTAAAAAAAAATGAATAATCGAATATTTTTCTTTTTGTATTAGTAATCGAAAAATAAACTTAAATGAATAACAACATTTAAGAAAATAATAAAATTTAAAACCCATTAAAATATTTGTTTTAGCAAATAGAAAGCATAATCTGATCACTACTAAAAAAATATATGAAAAACACAAAATGGAAACCTAAAAATTATTTATTTATTTTAATTCTCATTTATTTTAAAATTAAAATATTCAAAACACAAAATCTTTTACGGATCGTAAGCAACATTAAATATACTTCTCATATAGTTCACAAACTGTATTGATGTCAAAATATTTTTTTAATTTATTTTCCCTTTTTATTTTTAAAACTAATTTTTAGATTTATGTAAACATTATGTTAAAATCTAATTGGTTGAATTTTTTTAACACGTGTCAAAATCTAATCGATTAACTTGACACGTGTCACAATCATATTAAAAACTAATTTTGATGCATCCTACTTTATATAATAAGATACAATCTTGTGTTCAAAATTCATAAAACATCCAAACTAAAGCTTGTTATACATAGATTTTTTCAAGATTTATAGAAAAACGAATTTAAAACTTGTGATAATAGATAATTTGTTATGTCTTCTAATTCACATATAATTTAAATATAAAAAATAAGTGTTAGTCACGAGATACACACACACAAAAATTATCTTGATCGTGAGAACACATACAAAAAAGTAGTTTGAAAGAATGTAATTCTTTATCCGTTTCCTCCATACACGATCAAGTAATCACCGTGTAATGGATTTTAAAATGTGATAGAAATTAAACTACTTACTAACATCTGAAAACAGAAGTTAGGAGCATAACATTAAACCAGAGAAAGACTAAAACAAATAAAGACAGAGACATCAAGTTCATGAACAACACCAGGTTTAAACTAACCTTAAACAAAGACAAACACAGCTCATAAAGACAAATACATTAGTTTCCTCATGTTTTCTCTTCATCAAACATCAAACAAAGACTAAAACAGCAAACTAAGACAAAGACAGCATGTTCATCAGGGTAGACAGAGGCTTCAGGTTCAAACATCAGTTCTCTATTAAAGAGAGACAATGACAACAAACTAACTAGTCTTCTATGTCATGTTAGTTAATAATTTGAAACATTAAGTTTTATATAATAAGATGATTTGATCAAACTTTATATAATAAGATGATTTGATCAAACTTTTAAACAACCCGAAGAAAGATTCACAATGATTAATTAATGCCGCGTCTCTTGACGGGAACAACATGTAATGGGGTGGTCTTATGCAATGAGAGACCGAAAGTCTCGTCCATGTCCAAATCTTCAGAAACGTCGCCGTTAGGAAGCTTCCAATCAAAGGAATAGAGAAGAGAAGCAAGCATAAGAGGCAGTCTTCACAGCCAAAGGCAATCCTGGGCAAATTCTCCGTCCAGCGCCAAACGGTAGCAGCTCATAATCTCTACCTCTCACGTCGATTTCTTTCCCCAAAAACCTATCTGGCTCGAACCTGGTCGGATTCTCCCACACACTCAGATCACGTCCTATGGCCCACACGTTCACAAGAACCTGAGTGTCTTTAGGCACCATGAATCCAAGAACCTCCACATCAGTTTCCGCTTTCCGCGGGATGAGAAGCGGACCAACCGGATGTAACCGAAAAGTTTCCTTCACAACCGCTTGTAAATACGGCATTTTCGAGATATCAGACTCTTGAATGAAACCTTTTTGACTAATCGCACGATCAATCTCAGCCTGAGCTTTCACCATTGTTTTAGGGTTTCGAAGTAACTCTGCCATTGCCCACTCGGCCACTCCACGGTACTAGCGCTTGTGTCTGTACCCGCAACAAACAAGTCCTGATACATAAGTAAAAATGATCTTGGTTAAATCTTGGTTATGTCCGTTTTGTTTTTATTTTAATTCATATGTTTCTAATATCGACAATATTGTTAAGACTTACAAGGAGAAGGTGTTCAATATCGTTACTGTTGAGTTGTGCATTACCTTCTTGGTTTAGATCAATAAGCGCATCTAAGAAATCACTGCCCGAGACACTTTTAGGATTATTCCGCATCGATCTTTTAGCTATTTTAGCATCAATGAACCCTCGGAAAACCCTAAATAATCTCTCTGAATAGTCTTTCACCTTTTTTTTATTACCTTGCAGGTCAAGAAACCTCATACATGGGAAGAAGTTAGCAAGATCTGGTTTTCCGACATATTCCATGATACCATTCACCGCATCTTGAAACACACTAGACTCTTTCGCATCGTAGCTACTGAGATCAACCGAAAACAGAATGTTTGATATGATATTGAGAGTTGTGACAAAGGACGCACGAGAAATATCAACTGCTTCTTCTCTTTGGCTGCTTTCATTCATGAAGCTCACAAGCTCTTGCATCTTCTTCATTCGCAGAACTTTAGTGGCTTCCATACGCTGCGGAGAGAACAAGTGAGTTGCCGACAGCTTTCTCAACAGCCTGAAAAAAAGTATAGCAAGGACCGATTATTTTTTTAGGGACCCTACTCATTTAGGTACCTATTAAGTCAACAAATCTTGGTCAATACAGCAGAATCTCGTACCTCTAAACTTGCAAAAAATACAAGTCAAACCAACGAAATCGAATTTAACCCACGATATAACTCTCCAGAGTTTTTTGTTAAGCTTTTACTGTTACATACATTAGAGATTCTAATTTTTAAGAGTATATTTACACTACAGGTCTAATATTCCTCCTCATTACTTAAAAAATACACCATTTACAAGTAATATTGTTTCCATGTGATTTCTTCTCATTCCTTATTTTATAAGAAATTACAGAACAAAACTATTCCTTATAAAATTTGGGGAGGAACAAAATTATTTCTTATTTCTATTCATTCCTACTATTTTGTTACTTTCATTCTTTTCATTTTCATTCCTTTTGTTCCTTTGTTGGTTACTTGCTGCGAGGGTTTTGATTTGATTTGTAGTTTATCTTAATTTAAAAAACTAGCATGTTAGTGCTGGTTAAATTCAATTATGTGGGCTTGACCTGTATTTTTTGTAAGTTGGGGATAAATTTGTGAAAAATATCATTTGGAGGATTTTTTTGAAAAAAAACTTATAAAAAAAATATAAATATATAATTTATTTTATTTTGGTTATTTTAATTTAATTTACATAACTGCGGAATGACTAAACATACAAAACATTTTCACAGAATGATGTGATTCATATACCAATTGGAACTCTTGTGAGAAAATTAAAATCATAGAAAAATAGAAATTCGGTAGTAATCTTACCTCCAACGAGCCGACGATGAAGGAAGAAAGGCAATAGAAACCTCGTGGTGATTGATGGACCGTACCGCTTCAATGAAGTACCGGGCGGACAAAACTTGGTCATGTGTTCTTAAAACCTCTCTTGCAGCTTCTGGTGAAGTTATGACCACTGTGTTTACACTTCCAAACTTAAGACTCATGATTGGTCCATAAGTTTTTGAGAAGTCGGCGAATGAGCGGTGTGGGTTTTTACCGACTTGGTGAATGTTTCCGATGATGGGTAGCCGTGGAGGTCCCGGAGGCGTCGTGGCGGCCCGAATAGATTCTTGTTTGTTGGATCTTGTTGTGGTGGAGATCAAGATAAGTAAACAAGATAAAATAAAGGAAAATAAGAAGAATAGAGCTGAGATGATGTCCATGCTTCTTTTTTTTTTCTTTTCCCCTCAAGTGTTATATGTTCCTTGAAATGAAAATATCATGCTTGAAACCATTATAAATACAATTAAGTATGTGTAAAAGCAAATATATATATATATATATATATATATATGTTGTAAAAGTCAGAAAAACACAACCACATCAAAGTCATCAAAAGGAGGCTAGTAAAACGTGGTGAATTATTGTGGAGCTTATCGTCACTGCATGCGTACATAATAATTTACTTTGCGTTCGATTGTAAACACACTCCATAGTCCATACATTCTAAATATATATAAGTCATCTCTCTCTCATTTTTTTATTATCAGTATTCTTATCTTCCATAGGTATAAATTTTTTGTCTTTATTTATATTTATCTATAAGGTAAATTATACTTAATATTATAACACGTTATCAACATGCTACTATAACAGGCGGTATATTGTATATATAATTATTTATTATATTTAAAGTGGTTGTTTAACGCACCACTATTTGTTTAATATTATAGTGGATGGTTTGTCGTCTCGTTAATATTTTATTATCTTTATATCATGAATGTTAAATGCACCCTTATTATTTATTTACTGTTAATCTTATACTGGACGACTAAGATGCCTTATAATTTATTTACTTTTTTAAATGTGGATGATTTCGTCACCATAATATCACCGTTTAAATATATGTTTATATTATGGTTATTATACAAGGAGGCTCGGCCACCTGTATATAAAATTTTCATCTGAAACTTAGTAAATTTAACTGATTGTTATTTAAAATTTTTAGATTGATTTTTATTTTAACTCTTTATCACCTAACGTAACAAAAAAAAAATTCAAAAAATTTCACCTTTTCAAACGGCTACTTAACGACTAATGAACAATATTTTTCATCTATACATACTATTATATTTTATTCATTTATTTCACTCGAACATTTCCCGTTCTCCAAAATCTCCTCCAAACAAAATATTTTGTTTTCATAAGGAAAAAAAAAATTTTCATCTATTTTTAGTTTTGTACTTGGTTATATCCTTGTTGGTTTTTATAGTTTACAAGTCGAAGAATTTTCTTCAGAAGAATCTATGACGATTTTCATTTTAATGTTTTATGCATTAATCTTTCTTGTAGTATCGTTATTTATTCTAGTACCTCACATATTCTAAATTCAATAATATCACCTTTCTAATTATATTATTTGTTATTTTATTTTAGAAAACCAAATAGTAAACATTGAGAAGCTTAAGTTCTCGGCTCTCAAAATAACTGGAGCAAACTGCATAACATAGGTTACCAATATGGAGCTTTATCTAGAATCGAGAATTTATCCGACGCGATAAAAGATGAAAACACATCGTCTGCCCAAGACAGGGCAAAAGCGATAATCTTTCTGAGGAAGCATCTAGATGAAAATGTGATGCATGACTATGCACACATAAAAGACCCAGCAGAGTTGTGGCAAGCTCTGGAAGAAAGGTTTGACAACCAGGAGGATGTAAATCTCCCTCATGCTCTGCAAGAGTGGAAAAACCTAAGGTTTCAAGATTTCCAAAAAGTTTAGGAATATAATTCTGCTATCATGAGGATAGTTTCACAATTGAAATATTATGGTAAGCCAACCACATAAGCAGAAATGCTCGAGAAGACTTATCTTACTTTCCACAAGGAGCACTTTGTCCTGCAACAAATATATAGTAAATATGGATACACAAGATGTTCTGAGTTAATTGTGACATTCATGCAAGCTGAGAAGAAAAATGAGCTTCTCATAAAAAACCACAACTCCTTACCTACGAGAACCAAATCATTCCCATAAGTGAATGCAATGGATGTAGAATATTCACAGAATAGTCAAACCTATCGGGGTCGTGACCGTCGATTTAATCGCGGACGTGGGAGAGGTTACAACTCAAGAGGGAGGGGATCAAACAAATGGGTTAGATCTGAAATACATTCCAAAGGAAAGGAAACCCAAGTAACTCCCACCCAGAAGCGTGAGGATGTATGTTACATATGTGGATGCAAAGGACATTGGTCCCGCACATGTCGAACCCCTCCACATCTTTGTAAGTTATACCAAGAGTCCACAAATGGCAAAGGGAAAGAAGTGAACCTCACGGAACAGTTCGAGGGTATATCGTACCTCGAGTCTCCTGACTTTGTGAATGATTTCGATGATTCCGATATCGGGAATAACTGAAATGCTTGTAGTGAGACTGCTGAATAGTCTCAAGTAATGCCTTGTATAATTATTATGTTTCCAGTTTAAAAATGAATAATGTTGCTTTTGACAACAATATAATGTATATTGTGTGTTTTTCCATTAATAGAATTTGCTTTGGATTTATTAATGTTTATGTTAATTACAGAGATGGATCACAATACGAATGAAATAATATCCAAAAAAAGATTCAAAAACTTGTATACCAGATAGTGGAACGACGCACACTACTCTGAGACAAAGAAGATTTTTCTCTAGTCTAAAACCGATAAACATCATTGTCAATACAATCTAGGGTCCTGCAGGCTTGATTGAAGGAACTGGTACAATAAACTTTATGTTGCCTAATGGGACAAAAATTTCCATAAATAACGCTTTGTATTCTCCGAATTATAAAAGGAATTTGTTGATTTTCAAAGACATATACCTTCAAGGATATGACACTCACTATGAAACTTAGGATGGAAATAAGTATTTTTTCATAACTTCTAATACTTCAGGCAAAAAGCTTATTTTGGAAAAGTTCACAGAACTTCCTTCGGGTTTGCATCATACTTATATAGAAGCAATAGAATCGCAACTCGTGATCAGAAGAAATCTAGATGATTTCATACTATGGAATCATCGCCTCGATCACCCATGCACCTCAATGACGCGCAAAATCATAGAGAATTCACATGGTCATTCACTGAAAATCCAGAAGATATATCAAGGGAATAAAATTACATGTGATGCATGTTCTCTTGGAAACTTGATCATAAGACCACTGCCAACCAAAATTGATAAAGAATCACCAAAGTTCCTTGAACGTATTCAAGGATATGTTTGTGGACCAATACATCCACCATGTGGACCATTCCACTTTTTATGGTACTAATTGATGCATCCAGTAGATTGTCACATGTTTGTATATTACCGTCTCAAAATATGGCATTTGCGAGAATTCTAACTCAGATAATCAAACTGCGAGCTCAGTTTTCTGATTACCCCATTAAGAGAGTTAGATTAGACAACGCTGGTGAATTCACATCCCAAGCATTCAATGATTATTGTATAAAAACGGGAAATGAAATTGAACATTCTGTAGCTCATTTTCATACGCAAAATGGTTTGGCAGAATCATTAATTAAGCGTCTGCAATTAATTGTAAGACCATTGATCATGAGATCAAAATTTCTAACCTCTGTACGGAGACATGCCATTTTTCATGCAGAAGCACTCATTCGGATAAGGCCAAGTGCGTATCATAAGTATTTCCCACTATGATGGGGTCTAAATAGTCGTCCAAGATTGGAGGATTTCTTTGGGGACTCGTCTAGCTTTGAATTTGTAGGATCCTAAGCTGCAAGTGCACGGCGTGCATTGTAGTACTTAGGGTATCGATCCACAGGGAGAAGGTCAACTGTAAAACAGAAGAATCAGGGCAACCAAAGACGCAGGGAACTGGGGTTTTGGGGGTAAGTGTCACGGTTTTTGCAGAAAATAAAGAGAGCAGTACCACGCCTTATATAGAGAAGGTTGTCAATCTTTTCTATAACCAACGGAAAAAGGAAAATAAACTTAAAGGCTTGTAAAAAGGAAATCAGGTAAGCAGTGTAGGAAAAGTAAATATTGAAGTGCGTAAATCTCGATTGAAAAGCAGATGTGGCGAACACGTTGGGAATCTTCTCGGAAAATCTATGGGGTTCTACCTAGAAATCAAACTCACAAAAGTTTGGCAAACGAGACTAGGCGATTTTTCCCAAACTGATTCACTGGTTTTAACAACCTAACTCTATCAAGCAAGGTCGATCTATGGTCATCTATTCCGCAGGTATACTCTCGTATCCTGCGTCCTAGACGACCACGCAGTAAGATCGGGACGATAAACATTCAGACATCTTTTAAAGGATGCTCTCTACCCTATTTTGGTATAGATCTGAGATTCAGGACATTCGTCGCTCTCAAGACCCTGCGATCAGAATATAGTTCATGACGCTAGACTCATGCAATAAGAACGAATATGGTGAGACAGAAAACCCTAATCTTCGGACTAAACAATTGGTTTAAATACAGTTAATGAAATTCTCCATAGATCCCCTTAAAGAACATCCAACGAAAATAAACTACTTAGACATGAAAGAAGAAGTAGAAAACGTGATTGATGAATGCATAACTTGTATAAATCGATGGAAAAGGAAAAAGGGTTCAAGAACAAATCAATCTCCCTCAAAGAACAAAGTGAAGACCACGAATCAGAGATTCGCGGCTACCAAAAGAAATCTATGAATATGAGTTTCGTCTCTCTCCTTTAAAAAAAAACCCTAAACAACGAGTATATATAGGTCTTCAAGTGCCCTAGGTCGTGGATTAGGTCTTGGATTGTATTAGACGGCTGCGGGTTTAAGTTGGGCTTCAAATGGGCTCGGGAATCTGTGAGTGGCATGGCCGCGCGAGAGACTGGCCGTGGCGCGGCCACTGGTCGTCTGGTTTGGCCGTGGCGCAGCCAGCTCGTCCTTCCGGTTGCTTGTTGGACCTTCTTTCTCCTTTCATAACTTGAGATCCAACCGTAGGATTGTTCTCAAACCACTTCGAGGTGAAAGACAGCTGATAAGGCTACCTTGTCTCCAAATATGAGGTTGATCTCGTGGTGGGAAGGCCTTTGTTTGATGTTGAACTTCTGTCCTCGGACACTGTTTTCGAAATTGTCCATTTTGCTCCAAAATATGCGTCTTTTGCTAAGTTTACCTGAAAAGAGTCTTGAACAACCAAATACTCGAAATCTAGTGTTTATGCATTAAAACCTTAGTGAAATACTTATTAAAGCACTCACTTATGATAGTAAAAACGGGTAAAATATGCATGTTATCAACTCCCCCAGACTTAAACTTTTTTTGTCCTCAAACAAAACAGAAATCTAAGTAAGGAAAAGAGGTTTGAAAATGTGGAAACTCACCAATACTTGGGAACTCATCAAGTCTAGCAATCGACCTGTTTGAGCCACATAACTCGGAATCTAGCTTCAAGGCGTTTGGGTCTAGTTACTTTGAGCTTTTCACCCTTCCCGGATACGCTTCATGGTCCCTTTGAGTTTTTCGAGCTCTCTCTTGTTGACCCCTTTATTCATTTAGGCGTGCGGTCTCTATCGAGGGAGTATTGGTCGAAGAGACATTATACTCTTCTCTTCCAAACATCTAGACAAAGACATTTTAGACACAACTCTCCTATTTTCTCTTCCCTTAGTCGATTTCTCCCTACTTTTCTAGGGTATCATTTTATTTTTTCTATCGACTTTCTTATTCTATTTTTTTTTTCTTTTCTTTTTAGCTTGAGAATGATCACTTCTTCGAAGCTTTCATGATGTATGCGAACCGTCATGGTCCTTTAAGGAACTCTGGTTGCCATTCTCAAACTAAGACTTTTCTTTTCTATTTTTTTTTTCTATAACAAGGGAAGATCAAGGAGAGGTTGCATTGCATCTACTTAGTCATGCTAGAGTCTAAAAGAGGAGCAAAGTTCGAAGTACCTCAAGCCCATTTGACGAGAAGTTTTGATTCATTAGGTGCAGAGTCAACGCAAGATCCTTCGAGTACTCTAGAGATTATAATTTCCTCCGTTGGAATGATCCACTCGCAGTGTTCAACTTAGTAAACCTTGCTTCTAAACCCGTGAGAATGGTCATTAAGGTTCCTTGTTCGAAACGACTTGTACCTAGCAAAGATCATAGTTTCCGACCAAAAGAAAAAAAAAGTTTTGACTCTATAAAACGACTCGATAAATGATGCATGTATGCTTAAGACTCATCAAATCAAAGCATAGTTAGTAATATAAAAACCCCCCCAGACTTAAATCAAACTGTCCCCAGTTTGTTTAAATCGAGTTGAGGTGAAAAAGATAGGTAAATTCAAGTACAAGCTTGTGAAGACTTACTTGAAAGTGGCGTTGGGTTTGGTATGGGTGGATGGGCGTGTGGTATGTTTGAGCTAAGGACTTGATCATTCTCCTTATGTCACTGCTTAGAATTGATTTAATTGAACTAAAGAAATCGAAAACTTAGCTCGAAAGGAAATGTGTTGACGGTTGAGCTTCCTTGCTTCGGATGGTGGTGGTGGGCGTGTGGTGGTGATGTTGGCGGCTGGTGATGATGATGATTGGGGCACGTCTATGTTGAGAAGAACAGGTATTCCGGTTGTTGAGTACTCGTCTTTGTTCATTGACCTTTGATAACACCGTGAATGAGAGATGGAAAATCTTCCGTCCTTGCGTCTTGAAGATTACGTCACCTCAGAAACTTGACTTGAAGTTTGGGTCTATGCTGGCCTATCCAGTGATCTGTTCGGGATTCCGGAAGACAGGTGTTGCTAGTTCGAACTTCAATGCCATATGAAATTCTTACTTGGCTTCAGTAAAGGTCTTGGTCGCGGAAGAGAAAAGCTAGTCTTCGGGAACTTTTCTCTTCGCGATTTGGTGAAGGAAGTTGCATCTTCTTCCTTCTGGAGCTTGCACAACGGGTTTGGAGGACGAGACCGTTGTATTCTTCTTCGTATTCATGGATACAGGTCCGTTGAAACTCATTGAAGAAGTATGTAGAGAGAGATGGATCATTGACTTAACTTGACTTGGATGGAGTTGTTTTATCTTCATATCTTTGATGCAACAGCAGCATACCGCGGTTGTGGAAGTTGTCTTTGCAGTCTTTAGGACATGCTCAAGCCTTGAAACAAGAAGGAAACTTGCAAGACTTGACAGGGGTTGAAGGAGGTCCGGTTTGGTGAAGTTCGGGATGGAGAACGTTGCAGAAGAAGGCTGGCCGCGCGACGGGTTGTCGCGGCCGCGGCCAGGGGTGTCTTCTCCGGCCCATCGTTGGATCGTGGCACGGCCAGGCTCCTTCTGGCCAGCCCACGGGCGGTTCGTCGCCCGGTGAATGTTCTTCGGGTCTCCTTCTTCATATTTTTGGTCTTTTTGAGTTTTTGTGATTTTTTTTCTGCTTTTCTTGGTTTTCTGATTTTTTTTTTTTTTGACTTTTGGGGTTTATATGAAAGCTGTAACTAAGAAGAAACCAAAAATATAAATTAGTATGGTTAGAAAGATGAGAAAGAGAAAGAAGATACCTAAAATGGGTTATCTCCCATTGAGCCGCTCTTGTTTAAAGTCTTTTAGCTAGACTTTGGTGGAGTTTTCAGTTGTGAAAACTCCAACTAAAGGATTCGCGGCTCTTTTAGCTTCTCGGCACTCCGCAGTCGTTGGCTTGAGACATCTTCTATTCAGCGTTTGATAATGCTTATCGTTGTCTCGAAGAACAAATGCGTCGTTCAGCTTCCTTCTCTTAGGTTGTTCGCCTTTCTCTCCTCGGTTCGGATGGTTGATGAGCTCGGCCTTTGGAGAGGATTTAGGTGACCTATTAAGCTTCCCCTTGGCTTCATGTATGTCTCCATCACGTCTCATATGAGGGAAAATTGCACCTGGATCATATGGGATCTCCTTGCGCTTCAAACTCTTCTGTTTGGCGCTTCCCTTGTGCGTGCTGAATGGATCTTCTTGTAGGACGTTTTGGACATCCTTCGTGCTTCCTCCAGGGTATAAGATTGGTTCACTTCCACTGCCTAAGGTCGTGGAATGAATGCTCCTTGTAAGCATTGCCAGATAGAAGGTCCTCTTGTTGACTTTGGAGAAGCGCACTTGTTGGTTCAGCTTGTCAATCAAAGCTCGAACAGGTGCAGCAAATGAGGAGCCAAGGAACAACAAGTGATTTGTGTTCTTTTTTGTCTCCTTAGTGTGAAAGACAGTAGGCACGAAATCATCCCCAACTTGAGGCAGCAAGTTCGGCTTGAAATCGAACATATTTGGTGACGGACGATCCTCATGGTGAACGGGTGTCTTCGAGCCTTAGAAGCTCGAAACTCTTATGACTTCTGCAATGGTTTGAGTCATAAGGTTGACATCAGATCCTATGTCATCAAGATAGACACGAAAATTTACTCCCTTGGTTGAGCATGAAACCGAAAGTTTTCTCGGATCATATATCTTTGAAACCATCATCAAGGGCAGTTCTTGAATCGCCATCAGCGTCTTCTTCTCCATGAGTTTTGATTCACACTCGACGTGGTGGGAGCTGGAGTAAGAGGCTTCCCTTGGTCGAGGGGTTGTGGCTCCTTGTTGGTTGGACTTTCGTCTTCAAGGTGCTCCGACGGATGGGTAGAGATGAAGTCTTCTTGAGGTGCAGAGAGAGAAGTAGGAAAAGAAACAGGTCCTTCTTTTCCTTGATGCTCGGCTTCATTGGCATGAGTTGAGATGTCCGAAATCTTCAAATCCAGTGGCTTCTTTCGAAACGCATTGTCTTTGATATTCGTCTTGACGTCTAAAGCTATCGAACTCTTCTTCTTGATGTCTGAAATTAAATGCATCACACGTGCAAACTTCCTTTCTTTTCTTATAGCATAGCTATATTCTTCAGAATCTGTCTCATCATCTTCTTCGGGGGGCCGTAGCGTTTGTCGATTTTCTCAATAAACCCAAATTCGGTTTTAACTTCAGCTTCACACCTATGGATGACCATAGCGGCGTCTTTCCACTTATCGACATTTTCCTTTTCCTCTCCTTCCGAAAGAGTGTCAAAAGGTCTAGCGAAGTATTGTTGCGTCTCGACAGCTGAGCCCATTATTGACATGATCTTGTCAATATCTCTATTGATGTGTTGGCGCGCCATGGATATTAGCTCTTCATCTTCCTTAGGGGGAGAATAAATAAGACGTAACATCCTTTCATATTCGAATGAATTGTTGCGGATGGTCGCATCGAGTTTGTTGATCAAGGTGCGGGCTTTCTTCATCTCGGATGCCTCTGAAAGAACAGAAACAAAAACGAAATTAAAAGGAAAAGGATGTCTTTGAGTTGTGATCATGACCTTTGTTTTGGACAGCAGAACGCAGCCTCCCCGGCAACGGCGCCAAAAGCTTGATGGGGTCTAAATAGTCGTCCAAGATTGGAGGATTTCTTTGGGGACTCGTCTAGCTTTGAAATTGTAGGACCCTAAGCTGCAAGTGCACAGCGTGCGTTGTAGTACTTAGGATATCGATCCACAGGGAGGAGGTCAACTGCAAAACAGAAGAATCAGGGCAACTAAAGACGCAGGGAACTGGGGTTTTGGGGGTAAGTGTCACGGTTTTTGCAGAAAATAAAGAGAGCAGTACCACGCCTTATATAGAGAAGGTTGTCAATCTTTTCTATAACCAACGGGAAAAGGAAAATAAANCTCGTCTAGCTTTGAATTTGTAGGACCCTAAGCTGCAAGTGCACAGCGTGCGTTGCAGTACTTAGGGGATCGATCCACAGGGAGGAGGTCAACTGTAAAACAGAAGAATCAGGGCAACCAAAGACGCAGGGAACTGGGGTTTTGGGGGTAAGTGTCACGGTTTTTGCAGAAAATAAAGAGAGCAGTACCACGCCTTATATAGAGAAGGTTGTCAATCTTTTCTATAACCAACGGAAAAAGGAAAATAAACTTAAAGGCTTGTAAAAAGGAAATCAGAGATTCGCGGCCACCAAAAGAAATCTATGAATATGAGTTTCGTCTCTCTCCTTTAAAAAAAAAACCTAAACAACGAGTATATATAGGTCTTCAAGTGCCCTAGGTCGTGGATTAGGTCTTGGCTTGCATTAGACGGCTGTGGGTTTAAGTTGGGCTTCAAATGGGCTCGGCAATCCGTGAGTGGCCTGGCCGCGCGAGTGACTGGCCGTGGCGCGGCCACTGGTCGTCTGGTTTGGCCGTGACGCGGCCAGCTCGTCCTTCCGGGTGCTTGATGGACCTTCTTTCTCCTTCCATAACTTGAGATCCAACCGTGGGATTGTTCTCAAACCACTTCGAGGTGAAAGACAGCTGATAAGGCTACCTTGTCTCCAAATATGAGGTTGATCTCGTGGTGGGAAGGCCTTCATTTGATGTTGAACTTCTGTCCTCGGGCACTGTTTCCGGAATTGTCCATTTTGCTCCAAAATATGCGTCTTTTGCTAAGTTTACCTGAAAAGAGTCTTGAACAACCAAATACTCGAAATCTAGTGTTTATGAATTAAAACCTTAGTGAAATGCTTATTAAAGCACTCACTTATGATAGTAAAAACGGGTAAAATATGCATGTTATCACACTACGGTTAGCATTTGGCCGGGAGCCAAATATTTCTCATCTAAGAATCTTTGGTTGTGCGGTATATGTGCATGTAGCACCACCACAACTCACAAAGATGGGACCAAAAAGAAGGTTAGGAATATATATTAGTTGTGATTCTCCTTCAATTATACGGTACCTAGAACCGCAAACAGGTGACGTCTTTACGGCACGGTTTGCCGATTGTCATTTCAATGAAAATGTATTCCCGATTCTAGGGGGAGAAAATAAAGACATGGGAAAGGATATAAAATGGAGTGTACCAACACTATTACATCTTGATCCTCCCACTAAACAGTCCGAACTAGAAATTCGACGAATTATATATTTGCCGATACCAAAACGGTAACTAAAACTCATATAACAGTGGTAAATGATCCTGCTCATATTGAAGTACCACAAGAACATAAAAAAGCAGATAATACACATGAGTCTAGAATACGCTTGAAGCGTGGTAGACTGATCGTTTCTAAGAATAAAAATTCTAGAAAACAAGAAGAAGCTGAAATGCAGAACATACCCAAATTAGCCAAAAATATTATGGAGGAAACAAGTCATGAAAATAATGACAATGTAGAGCATCATTAACCTGAAGTAAATTATGAGATCTCTATCAATTACATCAAAAATGGAAAGATATGGAATCGAAATGAAATTGATGATATTAGTGACGTTTTCTCATACCTTGTTTCTAAGGAAATAAATGAGAAAAATGAAAACCAGAACCTATGTCTATGTATGAATGCCAAAAGAGGCATGACTGAATAAAGTGGAATGATGTTATACAAGTCGAACTTGATTCGCTTAATAAACGAGATGTATTTGGACGTATTGTGCTCACACCTGTAGATGTGAGACCGGTTGGATACAAATGGGTTTTCGTTCGAAAACAAAATGAGAAAAATGAGATTATGAGACACAAAGCTCGTCTTGTTGCCCACGAATTTTTTCAGAGACCTGGAATAGATTATTAGGAAGCATATTTTCCTCTTATGGATGCAATCACGTTTAGATTTCTGATGAGTCTAACAACATATGACAATCTAGAAATGTGTCTTATGGATGTCGTTACGACATATTTATATGGATCATTAGATACTAATATTTATATGAGAATCCCTGATAGATTTAAGATGCCATCAACATTAAGTTCCAAACCCAAAGAGTTATGTGCAATAAAATTCCAAAGATCATTATATGGGATAAACCAATCTGAACGTATGTGGTATAATCGTCTCAGTGAGCATTTAACGAAAGAAGGATATGTGAACAATCATATATGTCCATGTGTTTTCATCAAGAAAACAACATTCAGATATGTAATAATCGCGGTATATGTTGATGATCTAAATATTATCGGAACTCAAGGGGGGATACAAAATGCATCAAATTATCTAAAAGGAGAATTTGAGATGAAAGATTTCGGACAGACAAAGTATTGTCTTGGCCTACAAACTGAGCATTCGCAAAATGGTATACTTGTGCATAGGCCTGAGTTGCGGGTCGGATCCGACCCGCCCTGCAGCGGGTTTTAAATTTTATTTACCCGCATCGACCCGCCCCGAAAAAAATTTAAACAATTTTTTTTTGATCCGCACCCGGCCCGTTTGAATTTAAGAATAACCCGCGGGTTATCCGCGGGTAATCCGCGTGTAACCCGCAAATATTTAAATAAAATAAAAATATATTTTGTATTATTTTAACAAAAAAAATCCTAATAAAAAAAATCCAAAATATAAATATACAACTATACAACTTATTTAAATTTTTAAAAAAAAAAATTATTATCGAATTTATACATATATTACATAATATTTTAAAATTTTAATAATTTTGTCAATAATTTTTTTAACAATTAACATTTAAAATATATATATATATATATATATATATATATATTAGCGGGTAACCCGCAAACCCGCAAAAAAAATTTGGAACACCCGCACCCGCTCCGCATTTTAAAAGTACCCGCCCCGCAAAACCCGCTTTTTGTAAACAAATTTTTTTTTTGACCCGTACCCGCCCCGCGGCGGGTCTAACGGGGCGGGACCCGCGGGTAGTGAACCAAATTCTCAGGCCGCACTAATCCACATATATCCAAAGAGTGTTAAAACGTTTTAACATGGATAAGGCAGCTCCTCTAAGTACTCATATGGTCGTTTAATCACTTAAGGTTGAAAATTATCTATTCCGACCACATGAGAAAAATGAAGAGATACTTGGTCCTGAAGTACCGTATCTAAGTGCAATTAGAGCCCTTATGTACATTTCAAATTGTACGCGACCTGATATATCATTTTGATATGCAGAGTTTTAACTCTAAAATATCTACTGCAAGTGCACAGCAATGTCGTAGTATTTAGGGATCGAATCCACAAGTTCCAAAGGTCACACTACGATTCTTTGGACCAAAATTAAGCTAAGACAAAGATATGATTTTTTTGGTTTTAAGGTAAAACGAAAATAGCAAATAAAAACGATGTAAAGTCAATAAAACAAAGCGTTAGGTAGAGGGCAATTCGCAGGAATTCGGAGATCATGAATCAGACAATTATTCAGGGAACAAATAAGCTCAGTCTAGAACTCAAACATGAATGTTTAACCAATCCACCGTCGTGGTATTAATCACTTTATCTAGCAACCTAAGTATCTAAACTGTCGTTTGAACTTAGAATTCTAAACAAGCATTAACGAGCAGGTTCAATTTGTTCACGGATTGCCTTAACATCAGCTTTCGTTGGCTAAGGACAATCCACTCACCTATGTTCTTTCAAGCAATCTATAACACTTTTGATGAATAGATTAAACCCTAAATCATAGACTAAGTGATCAATTCAGTCTAAGCAATGAACACAACGATAGGTGAAGACAACGGATGATAAATCCCTATCTATGTCTAATTCAATGATTCCTAAGTTCCCTTGAAACCCTAAACCTAACTATGAAACTACTCAGACATGGAAATAGATAAACAGCAAAGAGATGAAGAGAAATTCATGATAAATAAAATAAATACAAAGGGGTTCAGAAATCTTCTCAAAGATGTAGAGTCAGAGATTCGTCTCCCCGAAGCTTACAAATTGCCAAAAGCCAAAAGTATGAAAGTAAAAAGTAGCGTTGCCTAAACAATGGCCAAAAATAAGTATATATATGTCTAATCACGTTCTTGGTCGAAATCCTTCCAAAGCTGAGTCAAAATAGGAAAACCCGAAATTTCTTTTTTTCTGCTTTAATGAACCGGTCGGTTTGCACAGTCTTCACGAAAACTAGCATAACTTCATATCGCACCATTGGATCGACTTCAAACTACTTCCAAATGAAAGCTAACTCAATAATAAAGTGTGTGTCTAAAATTCAGCTCGATCCATCGGTGGGAAGTGTCTCAACGAATACCAAACTTCAGACCGTTCTGCATGGTTCTGCATCTTCATATGTCCGTTTGTAGGCAAATTGACTCATTTTCTTCCAAAGCGACCTAAAACCTGAAAAGACTCGATAAAGGACTAAAAGACTCTAAAAACACACTTTGACTAGAAAAACCATTGAAAACATTAGGTTAAAAATCCTATAAAACGCAATACAATACATCACATTTGTCGTTAATCTTTTGGCTAGATTCAGTTCATCCCCTACACGAAGACATTGGAATGGGATTCAACATGTCTTCTGTTACCTTCAAGGAACTACTAACTTAGGTTTGTTTTATCCTAAAAATCAAAATTTCAAATGGTTGATTTTGCAGATGCATGATATTTATCATATCCACATAAAACCTTATCTCAATTATGATACATTTTCACTATCGGAGGCACTGCTATATCTTGGCATTCTCAGAAACAGACGCTTGTGGCCACTTCTTCAAATCATGATGAGATCATCGCACTCCATAAAGCAAGTAGAGAATATGTATGTTAGAGATTAATAAGCCAACACATCCGATCAAGTAGTGGGATTCACGTAAATACGGAGCCTACTATCCTGTATGAAAACAACGCTGCATGTGTTGCCCAAACGAAAGAAGGATATATCAAAAGCGATATAACCAAACATATCCCTCCGAAGTTCTTTTCATACACTCAAGAGCTCGAGAAGAATAAATAAATCGAAGTAAGATATGTCCGATCTTTTGACAATGCAGCCGACCTCTTCACAAAATCATTACCCATCACTATGTTCAGGAAATATGTCCATAGAATACGTCACCAACAAGACCTATAAGATAACACCCTGCTCATTCGAGGGGAAGCTTGCGTAGTTGTACTCTTTTTATATGGCTATGGTTTTTCCTACTGGATTTTCGTAGAAAAGTTTTTAACGAGGAAACAAAGACGTTAAGCAAGAAGTGATAGTGACACTGGTCTCCAAGGATGAGTGTTACAAAAGTCAGGAAAACATGACGACATCAAATCATCAAACGAGGTTACGAGTAAAACATGGTGAATTATTGTGGAGCCCACCGTCATTATGCATGCACATTAATTTAGTTTTTCACCTCTATATAAACGAACGAATTCGTTCGATTGTAAACACACTTCACACATTTGAAATATATATAAAACATCTCTTTCACTTCTTTTATTATCAGTATCTCTTTCTTCCATGTGTATAAATTTTTTATCTTTATATTTATTTATACAATAAATTATACTTATATACTATATGAAAGAGCAAGGGCACTCTCCTGCTTCTGCGACGTTAGCATCTCAGAGTGTGACACGTGTCATTAATTATTTTATTTGTATTAAATATGAACCAAATAAAATATTTTTATTTTCTTGTTTGCACTCATGGGGATTCGAACCCATAACCCTCTCAATAAAAGACAATCGCTTTTTCCATTATGTCATGGGTACTCTTTGACAACCCTCTCTAAAAACTTGTGATATTCTTACATATTAAATTGGGTTACATATTAAATTGGAAGCACTTTTAAAAAATTATATTATTATATGTATATCAATTACATACTTCGTAGAATGCTCCAAATGCATAAATAAAGAAATTCTCAAAATGATAAACTGAAAAAACCAATTAATTCATTTTTTTTAAACATCAAGTAACAAAAAAAAAAATACTAACATATGTATAATTAAATATACATAAAAACCATTAAATTTGATTTCAACTATTTAAAAATTATTATAAGTAGAAGAAATTCAAATTTAATTTTAAAAATAATAAATAAATAAGTTAATATAATACATAATTTTAAATATATTATTATATTTTTTTATTATTAAACTTTGGTAAAAGTGAAAAACAAATATGATATTAAATAAATTGAGAAGTTAACTCCAACCTATAAAATTTTGAGACATAATAAAATATTCAATAAAAAATTGAGAAGATAACAAATGATATAAAAAATATAGGGAAGAAAAAAAAACACTGGATACAAAAATATACAAAAATTTAAAACATGAAAAAAGACATGGATTCAATGCAAGATATGTAAAAAAAATCCTTAAAACGATAAATTGAAAATTTAAAAATTATTATAATATTAAAATTTAGACAAATGAAAAGAGTATGAAAATTGAATAATAAATAAAGATTCGTTCCAAATCCTAATCGGATCAATAAATTCCGATAAACACCCAAAGGAGATCTATGGAGTGCTCTTCGACATCAAGCAGCTCTCTTTCTCCTTTGATTCTATCAGTTTTCACTTTGTCTCTAGATTGGAAAACTTGCTCGCCGATCCATTAGCAAAGCAAGCTCTTCACGTTTCAACTTCTGTAATGTTTTAAGACTTTAGTCAATTGGGCCTTTAGTAAAGTTTCAAATTGATCAAAAAAAATAAAGATTCGTTAAATAATATATGGGATTGCACAGATCATTAAAAAAAAAGTAGAAAATTATTTTTTTTTTAAAAGAAGATAAAATCAATAGTCAAAATATAGATTTAAAAACATATTATTTAAAACTAAAATTGAAATAAAATCTGCGTATCGCGCGGATTCTCTTCTAGTTATTATAATAATATAAACATTTATTGCTATGTCCTATCTAGGCCTCGGCGCGGACCGGTTATCCGGAAATTTTCTAATATTTGTGATTTGCTCCGTTTTTACCAGATATCTAATTTTATTATTTGATTTGCTCCGGAAATATACGGATATCCGAAAATCCGAATATCCAAAAAATTTACGGCTATTTGCGGATATTTACGGATATTTACGTATGTTTAATTTGATCTTTTTAATACAAAAAAACTAAAAATACATACTTTTTATGAAAAAAAAAATATTTTTTTATCTAAAATATCAAGTAAAATATTAAAAAATAAGAAAAAAATAAGAAAAAAAATAAAAATTTAACTTATAACTGAAAGAATTTCCTATAATTTTTTTTTTTAATTTGTTAAATTTCAGTATAAAAATATCTAATATATAAATAGAAATTCACAAAAACTTATATATACATATAAGAATTATATAATATATATATTATTAGTTATATATATATATATACATATAACGGAACGGATCGGATATCTGTGTCTTAAAATTTAGTATTTGTAATTTGCTCTGTTTTCAACGGATATTAATTTTTAATATTTGCTTTGCTCCATACAATTACGAATATCCGAATTTTTCGAATCGAATCGAAGCAAATAACGGATATTTTGCCCAGCCCTAGTCCTATCTATTGTATGGTGAAAAATCATCATTACCGACTGCAAAACAGTAACTTTTGAGATTAAATTGTCAGCGACTAGTCACATTGCACTCTCTTACTTTTTAGACGACAAATAATGTGTGGACATGTTTAATTTACACGTTCGTGGTTCTAATTTCAATCGCATATATTTTTTTTCAATCGCATATTTAAAAGAGAGAATTTCAAAAATATTATTTTGAAGATACTAGTTTATAAAATATCAATATTTATTGTTCGTTTAAAAAAAAATTATGTTTTATAAATTTTTATAAGATTGTTAATTCACCTTACAAACATACGCATTTTATAATATTTGTTTCCCTTCTACAAAAATAACAAACACTTGAAAATTCAGTAAACACATACACAAATATTTTCCTAGTACTATCCGATGCTTAGAAGTTTTTTTTTTTTTTTGTCGGCCAAAGTTTCATTAAAAGTCCAACATGGACGAAGTACAGATAGATCATAAACCCAACAACCCATAACTTACACACCAAATGAAGCCCAACTTGTCTAACCCATTAAACGAAGAGATACACAACAGGTTGAGGGAAGCAGAACTTGACCGACTTACTAAATTCGGGCGCCGCCGTCTGCATCGCCGGTACAAAGCTCCACCAGAACCAAATTCGATCAAATCCTTTCAGATACTGATAAGATCCATCAAATCTGGCTCTTCTATTCAAGATCCATCCGTTAACGCCTAGAATGCTCCTCCGATTAGATCCTATGCGTATTTTCAGTCAGGAATCTTCACTCTTTCATAAAATCGCCGCCGTTCATCTTTGACTCCTCCTCGCTACATAAAATCTACATAATCAATATTCTTGTTAATCAGAGTTAAATATCATCCAAAAAAATGTTTTGTAAGTTAGACCTGAATCATCAGAACCGAGTTTTTCAGAAAACTAGTTTCAATGCAGCGCTTTCAAGGGATAGTTTGGAGGCTCAAATGAAGTCTGCTCGAGCTGAGATTGTGTGGCCATCATGGTGGCATATCAGATTTAATAAGCAAGATCTGGACTGAGGAGTTAAAAGTCAGTTTGATATTTATTCATGTTCCTTCCAAACCTGTTTGGTTCAATGTAAAACAGTGTGACATGTATGACGAGCTGTAATGTTTGGGTGGGAAAACAAGCTCTGATTGAACTGGAATTTTGACATGAGCATCCTGGACTCATGGATATAGTCCCGGTTGAGGGAGATCCGGTTTAGAGTTTGGGCATATAGGGAAACATGTTGTTGAAGTTAATGTATGTTTAATTTGTTAATTGGTTGCGAGAGTTAACTATAATTAGGTTGTTAGATACACAAGTACTCTTTGTTCCTTAAAAAAAAGTAGTTTTGAAATTTTCACAAATATTAAGAAATTTATTAAAATGACAGTTTTAAACTTCTCTTAATTAATTGTTTTGGTCTTTTTAATTAAATTTCATCATAAACAAAAAAAAAGGACAAAACAGATAATATTTAACCAAAAATTCATTGAACATTGAAAACAACTTTCTTTTTGAAACAATTTTTTTTTTCTAAAACTATCTTCTTTAAGGAACAGAGGGAGTAATTGATACTTCGAAAGTAAATTAATGATTTTTAAGTGATTTGAGTTAAAAAAAAAAAAACTTATCTATTAGATTTATTATTGCTAAATTCCTTGGTGAATTTGCATTTTTATTGCTTTGCTTTCTAGTTTTATGTTTTCATTTGGATCCTATACAACAAATCTAATATTATTGCATGTGCTCTTTTGTACTCTCACGGGGTTAAAGTGCAACTCATGAATTATTAGTGGATTCGATCTCTAAGTACTACTGCGATTGCATGTGCACTTGCATGAATACTTTGGGTTAAAACCGGACACCCATCATATCATGCTTGTGTAAAGATTAAGAATGGTAAACTGCAGAAAACATATGACTTATTTTCACGTTACATTATGGTTGGTTCACTCGATTGTGTCTCTCATGCATATCAAATGTATTAGGGACTATGTATAGATTATTGGGCTATTGGCCATAATTTTTAGAGAGTGTGAGAAATATCATACATCGGAAGTTGAGAGAGACTTTGAGTAATATATAAGAAACTTGTGTCACTTAACTCATTGCCAATTGGTTTTGAGTTGAAAGCTCATAAAACTTAACATGGTATCAGAACATTGGGGAAAGTCCAATAAAGCTCGTAATAAACAATCTTTATATGGACTAAAGTTTAAGACATATGGGCGTATATTGTATATGGGCACATATTGTAGAAAACTCATTCCCATGTGGATTAGGGCTGAGGCAGTTGGAACTTAGTTGTGTCATGGACAAGGTGTTAGAGAAATGTATGTGAATTTAATGTGGTATAGGGTTTGATGAGACATGATAAAATGCTATTCGGTTTATATACAGGTGAGTCTTTTGAGAAATTGTTGCAAATTTTTTTTTTTAATGATTTTTCTCATATTCAATCTCAAATTTAATCAAAGAATATATGCTGATTTTAAAAAGTGTTTTAGTTTCGAATGCCATGCGAAATCGAACTATTCATAATGGATCGGAATGTGTCTCCATTTAGCAACGAACAAATGTTCAGTATATGATAGATGGTTTTTAAAAATGGTTAGAGTTTACCCTAAATGGATGATCTACAGCAATATCTATTTGGTTATATTTTTTGTTCACTTAAAAGAGAACAATTGTTCAAAAACAAATGAACGATGTGTGTGATAATAATTATTTTTACATAAACCTTTATGAACTGTGTACACAACAACTCATTCAACATGTTTCTATCCACGCGGAGCAGTTTCAGATTTACATTAAATAAAGAAAAATACTCAAAAATACCATTAACATAAGTTTTTGTTCTAAAAATACCTTCACTAATTTTTTTTGTTCCAAAAATACCATTAAATGACATTTTTACAAAAAGAACACAAACTCTAAAAATAATTTTTAAAGAGATTATAATTAAAATATTTGAGTTTAGGTTTAATATTTTGAGTTTAGCATACAGCTTTTAGGGTTTAGGGTTTACTTTGACGGTTTAGAGTTTAGTTTTGAGGGTTTAGGGTTTAGTTTTAGTTTAGACGGTTTAGAGTTTAGTTTTGAGGGTTTAGGGTTTAGTTTTAGTTTTTGGCTATTTTTGGAAAAAAATGTCATTTAATGGTATTTTTGGAACAAGTGATGATATTTTTAGAACAAAAACTTATTTTAGTGGTATTTTTGAGAATTGTCTTAAATAAACAATCGATAAAATGTAATAAAAAGTGGTAAAAGTATCAAATATTTAGAAAATGAAACATGTATGAGACTGCCGGATGAAAACATATATGAATTTGATTTACCTCTGGTCCATTTAAGCTTGTAAATCCTATTAACCATTGTTTCCATCCCATTACGATTCTTTCAATTAACGTACATTTTGTTTAATCGGTTTTCAAACATGATCTTACCGGAAAAAGCTTAGACTAGTGAGTGAAACCTAGCTGATGATCCCCGTAACGGACGAAAATGTGCCATAGTCGAATGATACTGATCATTCCATTGTTGGTTCCAATTGATTTCAGTTGATTGTTTGTCTCTTTGGTCGTCCAAAAGACTGACTTGTTGGCTTCAAATCTGTTTGATTGTTTGTCTGTTTGGTTTCTCCAAAAGTACTAAATACAATAAATGAGGTCTTCCTTCTCAGATCAATGATACATAGGTTCCAATGTTAGAACCAAATCTCATGTATACATCAAAATCTCGAACCAAGAGATGAAGTTGGTAATCCAACGAAACCATAAGAGAATACTATAAAACAACCATCAAACCATACATAAGAAGATGATTGAAGATAGAACGCAAAATCATCGAACCTAAAAAAAAGGGTCTAAGATTATAAAAAAAACAAAAGTGTTCAAAAAGAAACGTAATTTTCCAGAGAGAAGTTGTTTTTGTCTTTAAAAAATGTTGCAAATTCTTTTTAATGATTTTTCTCATATTCAATCTCAAATCTTAAGCAAAGCATGCATAAATGCTGATTTTAAGATGTGTTTTAGTTTGGAATCTCATGTGAAATCAAACTATTCATAATGGATCAGAATGTGTCTTCATTTAGCAACGAACAAATGTTCAGTATATGATAGATGGTTTTAAAAATTGTTCGAGTTTACCCTAAATGGATGATCTACAACATTATCTAAACAATGGATAAATTGTCTTTTCCTAAATATCTATTTTGTAATAAAAAAAAAACATGGTAAAAGTATCTCATACATACACATACACTCATCAAATATTTAGAAAATGAAACAATTATGAGTCTTATTCGAGTTAATCCCGGATGATAAACTTATATGAATTTGATTTACTTCTGGTCCATTTAAGCTTGTCAATCCTATTAACCATTGATTCTTTCCCATTATGAGTTTTCCAAATTTACGGTTTAATCGGTTTCCACACATGATCCGTAACGGACGAAAATGTACCATAGTCAAATGATACTGATCATTCCATTGTTGGTTTCAATTGATTTATAGACTTCAGTTGAGTGTTTGTCTCTTTGGTCGTCCAAAACACTGACTTGTTAGCTTCAAATCTGTTTGATTGTTTGTCTGTTTGGTTTCTCCATAAGTGCTAAATACAAGATACGAGGTCTTCCTTCTCAGATCAATGATACATGGGTTACAATGTCAGAACCCAATCTCATGTATACATCAAAATCTCCAAGTTGTCCCCATTACTTTGGAACTGAGGATTGACATTTACCAAAAGAAACAAAGAGTTGAAGTTGGTAATCCAACTAAACCATAAGAGAATACCATAAAGCAACCATCAAACCATACATAAGAAGATGATTGAAGAGAGAACGCAAAATCATCATCAAACCATACATAAGAAGATGATTGAAGAGAGAACGCAAAATCATCATCGAACCTAAAAAAGGTCTGAGATTTATATTAAAAAAAAAAAACACAAGTGTTCAAAAAGAAACGAAATTTTCCAGAGAGAAGTTTTTGTCTTTAGCCTTGTTCATCATTCAATGTCTTTTAACTCTAAAAAACCAGACACCTTCAAAAGATTTATTACGGCTGGGAGACTCGTATGAACAAAATACGGTGAAATACATGTTCATATTCGTATTTCCATCGAGATCAAAATGGTGTTTGATTCAGGATTTACCGCACAGGCTGTTGGTTATAGTGGTTCTTCTCCTTCTTCTTTGCAGCGGCCAGCTTTGCGCGTCTTGCAGCTGCCTCCTGCGCAGCGGTTTTTGCTGCAGCATCCATCTCTTTGCTTGATTTCTTCTTCCTCATGGATGCAATCTTTTTTAGCCTCTCTTTGACATCCATTGCAGATTCTTCCTCAGTNAAATTTGGTGATTCTGATGTCGTGCAAGTCCACATTTAATTATTATTTTTTGGAATCGGAAGATATTTAAATAGTAGTAAGTAACCTTTACATTTTTTTTTATTGGTATTATTCAGTTTAACCCAAAAGTTTTAGAGGGTAAAAGACTGTTCGGGTCGGATTTTGGATCTTCTATAGCCGTATTTCGGGATTCAGGATGTGAATTTATGGGTATGAGATGGAAACGAATAATTTAACAATTGGAAAACAATTCTCAAAAGAAAATCCGATAGAAAACAAGACAGAAAGTTCTTATCCGGAACGAGTTTGGAAAATTCCCTTACATAAAATCTATATCCCAACTCTCAATAATTTGGTTAAAATTTGGTGATTCTGATGTCTTACAACTCGACATTTAATTATTATTTTTGGAATCGGAAGATATTTGAATAGAAGTAACCTTTACATTATTTTTTTTTTTGGTATTATTCAAGTCTTGTTTAGTCTTAAACTCAGTCACAAAATCATCAGTTGTCTTAATTTTACTATAGAGAACGATCCACAAAATCTGTCAAATAACATGTAAAAAAGTTTCGTTGTAAGATCTCAAAATTGTAGTCACACTTACTGTTTATCGCCTCATATATCTTTTAATCACAACCTTGTACACATATTTCTCATATTTTCTTACTTTCAATTTCAACCCATTTATTTTGTTGAGATTGATCTTTTCACTCACAACATACTTCTTAATTGCTTTTCTACAACTGCTTTTTGTGGCTTACGCTAGGTCAACCTCATGCAGAGCCAAAGAATGTAACTAGATCTACCTCACTCCTCATACCAGAGCCTCAAGAGAAAAAAACTATCACACCAATGTAACTAGCTCCACGGTCTTTTTTATATTAAGTATCACAAACATGGTACACTGATTTGCAATCAAAAGAAACCAAACTAATGCAGTTATTACAACGCACTCTTGAGTAGTTCAATGAAGTTTTGAACATTTTTTATTTCAAGGTATAAAACACAAAAAGCCATTTGAAAGCACATAAGAATAAGAAGATCGAAGACCTTCAAGGATGTTCATCGGACTGCTTCTGTCCGCAGAGGAAGCACGGCCGGCTTGACCTTTCCGTAGTTCCTCAACCACAAAACCACATACAAAACAATCCCAGCCACAAAGCCTATGGCCTGTCTCTTATACACATCTAGATGTGTATAAGAGACAGGGTGAAAATATTCAGGAGGGAGAAAACAACTAGCTTTCGAGAAACAGCATGTGCAACGATAACAAAAGCTCTTTTCTCGTAAGGTAAGGCAGACCAAATAAAATCAAAACTATAGCTGTCTCTTATACACATCTAGATGTGTATAAGAGACAGGAGAGAAACAGCATGTGCAACGATAACAAAAGCTCTTTTCTCCAAGCCAATACAACCACCAAACACAAAAACTGATACGTTTGCAATAATCAGCAGAACAGAAGTCAGCAGAACAGAAGTCACAAAGAGAATCGTTAAGCAATAGACAGAGAGCCTTTTTACAGCCAGCAAGTCAAATGCCAATAGGCATATACTGCAAAAATCACAACCAATTCAGGAAACAGTGAGGCAAAAACAAACTCATTAGATTTGACTTCTGACCTCAACGTGAGTGTCTTTTGCATCAGTATGGGATGGCTGAGAAGTGCTCCAACCAGACTGGATAGGAGCAGTGGTAGCATAGTAGTCATCATCCTCGTCGTCATCATCGATATCAGCCCAAGACCTGTCTCTTATACACATCTAGATGTGTATAAGAGACAGTAGTGGTTCTTCTCCTTCTTCTTTGCAGCGGCCAGCTTTGCGCGTCTTGCAGCTGCCTCCTGCGCAGCGGTCTTATACACATCTAGATGTGTATAAGAGACAGGCAAAGGAGTCCGCAAAGACTATTTGAACATGGCAATTATGGAGCGGTAAAATGTAATTATTAGTTATATATATATATATACATATAACGGAACGGATCGGATATCTGTGTCTTAAAATTTAGTATTTGTAATTTGCTCTGTTTTCAACGGATATTAATTTTTAATATTTGCTTTGCTCCATACAATTACGAATATCCGAATTTTTCGAATCGAATCGAAGCAAATAACGGATATTTTGCCCAGCCCTAGTCCTATCTATTGTATGGTGAAAAATCATCATTACCGACTGCAAAACAGTAACTTTTGAGATTAAATTGTCAGCGACTAGTCACATTGCACTCTCTTACTTTTTAGACGACAAATAATGTGTGGACATGTTTAATTTACACGTTCGTGGTTCTAATTTCAATCGCATATATTTTTTTTCAATCGCATATTTAAAAGAGAGAATTTCAAAAATATTATTTTGAAGATACTAGTTTATAAAATATCAATATTTATTGTTCGTTTAAAAAAAAATTATGTTTTATAAATTTTTATAAGATTGTTAATTCACCTTACAAACATACGCATTTTATAATATTTGTTTCCCTTCTACAAAAATAACAAACACTTGAAAATTCAGTAAACACATACACAAATATTTTCCTAGTACTATCCGATGCTTAGAAGTTTTTTTTTTTTTTGTCGGCCAAAGTTTCATTAAAAGTCCAACATGGACGAAGTACAGATAGATCATAAACCCAACAACCCATAACTTACACACCAAATGAAGCCCAACTTGTCTAACCCATTAAACGAAGAGATACACAACAGGTTGAGGGAAGCAGAACTTGACCGACTTACTAAATTCGGGCGCCGCCGTCTGCATCGCCGGTACAAAGCTCCACCAGAACCAAATTCGATCAAATCCTTTCAGATACTGATAAGATCCATCAAATCTGGCTCTTCTATTCAAGATCCATCCGTTAACGCCTAGAATGCTCCTCCGATTAGATCCTATGCGTATTTTCAGTCAGGAATCTTCACTCTTTCATAAAATCGCCGCCGTTCATCTTTGACTCCTCCTCGCTACATAAAATCTACATAATCAATATTCTTGTTAATCAGAGTTAAATATCATCCAAAAAAATGTTTTGTAAGTTAGACCTGAATCATCAGAACCGAGTTTTTCAGAAAACTAGTTTCAATGCAGCGCTTTCAAGGGATAGTTTGGAGGCTCAAATGAAGTCTGCTCGAGCTGAGATTGTGTGGCCATCATGGTGGCATATCAGATTTAATAAGCAAGATCTGGACTGAGGAGTTAAAAGTCAGTTTGATATTTATTCATGTTCCTTCCAAACCTGTTTGGTTCAATGTAAAACAGTGTGANCTCCCACCAAACTTGTACTGACCCGCTAACCCGCCGGCTCCATGGCAAGTAGGCATTGCACCAAACCAACATCCCACCATATTCATCAGCCCAACAGTCATCGATACCGATGTAGCCGAGAACTTCTTCTCAGGGAACAGATCATACGAGAGCTTACACACAGCCACAACAGAGTTCAGAACAGAGAGAGGTAACTGCGGAATCGTCCCTTTCAAGAACCCGTTCTTCCACACATATTTGCTCATCTTCACTACCTTGATCTTCGACGGCCCGAACTTAATGTCATGTACAATACTCGGCTTCCTTATAAATGCCAAAACAACACCTAACAAGAAAATCAACAGAGCAGATGGTACATTAGATATAACCTTCCTTATCCAAACCCGTCTTCTTCTTCTTCTTGAATCATCTCTCTCTTCTACCTCATCTTCCTCTTCTTCTTCTTCACCATCTCCATTCACAAGAACTATGAAAAGAACACAAGCCAAGGCTAAAACCAAACCATCTAGCCCTAACCATGGCCTATCACCAGCACTCTTAGACTTTGAAAAGTTCTGTTCTTTCCTTATATACTTAACCGCGGACATCGCAAAGGCTAAGCCTTGTGACAATTGAATCCCTCTAACAACCGATAAAGGAATGATATTGAACACGAACTGCATCAAACCAGAGATCCCTAACACGAACAAGATCCCTCCGGTGCAAATTCCGGCGGCCATGATCTCCGGTATACCGAAATCCTCCGCGGTTGATGAAATCGCCACCGCTGCTATCGATTTCATCGGTTGGACCGGCATCGGTACGCCGTAAACCGCTCCGGTTATGGCGTTGTAAATCCCGGTGAATATCAGCGTTGTCCCTAAATCCAAATCCTTGGCGAGAGTTAAAGCGAGGACGATTGGTATGTAAGTGCCGAGATCACCCATTGCACCGTTTACTTCGGCGAGCTTTGATCGGAAAACAAGATTGTTCTTCAGTTTATGGAATATTCCGGCGAACGGAGGACGTTTTGGAGCTTCGGGTTGACTAGTCTGAGACTGAGACTCCATTGTTTTGAGTTTTGTATCAAAACCAACAGAGCAATGCGTATCTCTTTATATCTTATAAAGATCAAAGCTTTTAACAATAAATAAAGAAAATGAAAAGCTCGATGGTGACAGTATCTGATTCTTTATTGTGTGTTAAACAAAATCACCTTTTAATAAAAAAATATGGTTAGGGTTTAATTTATTTTTGGTCAACTAGTTTGTTAATGAATTTAATGCTGGCACATATCTTTATGTATTTAGTTATCGACCATTTGCATTTGCATGTTGCAGCAGGTCCCTTCTAAATGTCAACAAAAATATATTATGTATATATATTTAAGAAAGAAAACTATTTAATTCACAAAAATATCTAATATAATAGTTTATGCTATTGTTGTTATTTCAACTTATTTTGTTATTATACACTATGTTCAAACCCTTTTAATTCACACTATTGACAAAAAAATTATATGACCTTAATTTTATGAACATTCATAAAATATGTGATTTACTCATTGTCTAGTTATTAAAATATGTGACCAGACAAGACCATACTTTCTAATAACGTAATAGCATATAATACCCAAAACACCTAAATCTAGATGATTATAAGCGGTCATGGAATAAATTGAGTAAATAGCATTTTCTTTTAACAAAAAAAAAGGATGAGTTAAGTAAATATACTCAGTTGACCAGAGAATTGAGTAAATAGAAAAGCAAACTTCATATTTAAAAACGTGATAATTTTGTTACCATTTCCGGACAGTAAAGCCCCTATAGAGAGAGAAGTCATTATGAAAAGCTGCGACGTACAAGCAATTAATGAGGATAGAGAATCCTCGACAAAGCATTTAATGACGAATCTCTTGGTAAAATTAGTTAACTTCTCCCAAATCTTGCGCCGCCCTCGGTTTAGTTATCAGCCATTCATATGTGCTGCAAGTGGTAACTTTATTTCCATAAAAATCTACATCGGTTCCCGAGATGTATCTCGTTTGGCATTAAATAAGTGAGATTGGGAACGAAAAGTTAGCGGTGAAGATATTTACTACCTATTACATTGAACTGTGTTTCTGAGAACAAAGTGCAGGTGTTTTGTTGGTAGCATCAACATCGCGTGTTCGTCGCATTGATTACACACGTACAGGTATGGTATTTAAGTGCGATTTCAGCTCGTTTACAGCACTACATTTACATTTTGTAATCAAGTTAATTCGTAATTGTTGTTAGTGCCATAAAATATTATGCTAACCCTGTTGCCGTTAATCACCATTTCGAATGATGCCAACGAACCTCCTACAACAGTAAAATGGCACTGCAGGTGTGAATGGTTACGGGAAGGTGGAGACAGAAGCACGATGGCGTCTGGGATCACAAACCAGATACGGGGGTTTCACCTTACAGTGTCAATATCAGCGAGCGGGCAGACTATTGGACTCTCCTTCGCGCAATAAAGGAGAAATTCGGTCTTAGTCCAGTTGACGATGTTAAAATAACGTACCAGTGGCCTCCGTTGATGATGGGACCCGATTGGAGGAAAGCTAGTCCTATATATATTGTTGACGACGAAGATACTGCCCTCTTTGTAGCAATCCTTTCAGACCTAGCAGAAGTTTTCTTACGTGTAAGGATCATCCTGTTTGGCTCAGAGCGAAACGTCAACTCCAACAGCGTTAGTAGAGATTTTGCGGCGATAACTGTGTTGCCAGGTCCAGGGGGTATAACATTGGGAAGACTACTGAGTTTCTCACCTCAAATAGGGGAGGGCTTCGGAGAAACAGCTTTAACGCGTACAGGCGGGGAGCACGAAAGAAGCGATCCGTTTGGTAAGAGATCAGTGTAATTGTATTGTAAAATGCGGAATAGAAACAGATTTAGTTGCTAACTTCTTTAACAATATAACTAAGTTACTCGACGTGCAGTTGACCATTCAAAAGGCAAGGGTAAAGTTGGCACGGGCGGTCTCCTGGATTTACCACAAACGTACAACTGCAAAATGGGTTCACTGCCGGACACGACACAGTTTCCAGCTCAAGGCCTAGGTATCTGCCCTCAGATGGATTCACGTAGATGAGGTCTCATGTGCATAGGGTCACAAGGTAAGTGAAACAGCGCATTTTTCATTACGATAACCTATGTTCCTAGTGACTCAGCACGTACCGATATTAGGTGGGAGGGAAACAGAGCTGCCTCCTTGGGTTAAGAAAAATTTGCTGCTCTCATCGTATGAAGATTTGTTAAAGAGGCCACGCTGTCACCATTTAATGCTGTCTGCTGAGTTATGACTATACCGCGTTTTTTCCTAAAACCAAGAGACTGATAATTCCCTAGCTTATGTGGCGTACGTGCAGGGATTCCCACCGGACCGGTGGTAGGGGAAAGAGGGTCGAAGCTACGTCGATCAGCTGCGGGGGATTTTGGAAGTTCTCACTATGGAGGTCAGTTAACAGGTAACATTGTTCTTTGTTAACGTAATTATATAGTTGCTTTGTTAATGACCATCCGCGAGCTTATATAGTTGACTCCACCTGCAGACTCATCGTCTGGAGTGGGCGTACATACAAGGGCGCCACTCACGGCGACCAACCTTTCTGAGTGCTTTACGCATATCAACAGGGTTCCGAGGGTGTATGACCGTCCGGCTCAAGAGTCAGATACTAAGAGCAAGGGTAAACACGTGGACGCTGGTATTGATCAGAGTCTGCAATCGCTGTCACCGGGTAACCTCGGTTTGCATTTAAGTCTCGGGGTTGGCGAGGGACAAGGGGTGAATGTCGTCTCGTCGCAGCCCGTAATTTTGTCCCTCGTCTCCTCCGACTCTGCGTCAAGCCCGATGAGTAGCGAACCCTCACAGTTGGTATTCTCTGAAGACGACATGACGGACGACTCAGACGAGCTGCCAGAACAACCGGTACTATCTTTGATAGGTTAGTTATTACTCTAACTTCGTTGCCTGATAATGTTATTTTATTTTTAGAACCTAACTCTATTACCCGCTACTGTTGATACCTCAGGCGAAGATATGGTCCCCCGTATCCAAACTCCCACTTCGGAATTGCAAGTAGCCAATACCCTCTGCGAGCTCGGTCGGGCTGATAAAGGGAAGGGGGTTGCAGTTGCAAATCCTCCCCCTGGCAGGGTGGTTGGATCTTCCTCTCAGGTCCATACCGGAATGATGCTGGCATTGCCTTCAATGGTTGAATCACGCATAATACCAACAATGCACGACAGGGACGCGCCCCCTTATTTTGACGACCCTGTGGAGGAAGGTAAAGATATTGTAGTTGTTAGATAAATGCCGAAGCAGATATTCTAGCATAACTAATGTTGGTAAATTGGAAACAGATGATTTGGAAAAGGCATTGCATGATGTAGACTACGAGGGAGATGAGCTATTTGTTGGCAGGCTTTTCAAGAACAAGGAGGATTGCCGCATGAAGTTAGCAATCCATGCAATTAACCGTAAATTCCATTTTTGGTATGCGAAGTCCTGTCCCAACGTTATTATCGGGATTTGTGTTGGCGACGGCTGCCCCTGGAGAGTATACGCAATACGGTTGCAGGACTGTACACGGTATGAAATCTGAAGTACATGTCTCTGGCATACATGCAGCGTTGATGCGAGGGGAAATTTTCACCGCCAGGCCTCAAGTGCTTTCATCGGGAACCTAATGCGGACGAGATATGGCGCCAGAGTAAGGGGTCCTCGTGCTTGTGATCTGCGCCGGATGTTGAGGCAGGAGTTCAGCCTCCACGTCAGCTATTGGAAAGCGTGGAGGGCTAGGGAGATAGCAATGGACAGTGCTTTGGGGTCNAGGGAGATGAGCTATTTGTTGGCAGGCTTTTCAAGAACAAGGAGGATTGCCGCATGAAGTTAGCAATCCATGCAATTAACCGTAAATTCCATTTTTGGTATGCGAAGTCCTGTCCCAACGTTATTATCGGGATTTGTGTTGGCGACGGCTGCCCCTGGAGAGTATACGCAATACGGTTGCAGGACTGTACACGGTATGAAATCTGAAGTACATGTCTCTGGCATACATGCAGCGTTGATGCGAGGGGAAATTTTCACCGCCAGGCCTCAAGTGCTTTCATCGGGAACCTAATGCGGACGAGATATGGCGCCAGAGTAAGGGGTCCTCGTGCTTGTGATCTGCGCCGGATGTTGAGGCAGGAGTTCAGCCTCCACGTCAGCTATTGGAAAGCGTGGAGGGCTAGGGAGATAGCAATGGACAGTGCTTTGGGGTCCGCATTGGAAAGCTACGCCCTGATACCCCCTATTTTAAGTTGTTGTTGAAGAGCAATCCTAACTCTGTTGTTGGTATTGAGACAGAGGTTGGCAAAGAGGGGGTGGAACGATTCAAATACATGTTTTTCTCGCTGTCTGCATGCGCGGAGGGTTACAAGTACATGAGGAAGGTGATTGTGATCGACAGAACGCATCTCACCGGACGTTATGGTGGCTGTCTAATTGCTGCGAGTGCCCAGGACGGCAGTTTTCAAATCTTCCCTCTTGGATTTGCGATAGTTAACAGCGAAAATGATGACTCTTGGACTTGGTTCCTGCATAAGCTCACCGACATTGTACCAGATCATCCAGATTTGGTTTTTGTGTCTGATCGGCACTCATCAATCTACAAAGCCATTAGACGGGTATGTCGGTTTACGTTAATGTTGTTAGTGTCTTTAATGTCGATAATGTTAACTTTGTAACATTGTTAACTGGCTTACGTCTAGATATTTTAGTATCGTGGTTTATCTGAAACGGATGGTTATTTCACTTCTGCGCAGGAGTATCCTATGTCCTCTCACGGCGCGTGCGTGGTTCATCTGAAAAGGAATTTGAATTCGATTTTCAAATCGCCAATGTTGAGTCAAATGGTCTCAAACGCAGCGAGGGCTTACCGGCTGGCGAAATTCGATAGATTTTTTGCCAAGGTGAGATCAACGAACGCCAAGTGCGCGGACTACCTTGCCGACCTAGGTTTTGAGCACTGGACAAGATCGCATTTTATTGGCGACCAATATAATGTTATGACCAGCAACATATCAGAATCTCTTAATAACGTGTTGACGATGGTCAGAGATTTCCCTGTCATCTCTATTTTAGAAATGATTAGGACCTAGTTTACATTGAGACGTGAGGCATCAGAGAATTCAGACGACGTCCTAACTGAAAAGGTACAGGAAATGGTGATTAAAAATTACGAGAAGTCAACAAGTTACCTGGTGATCAAGATCGACGATGGGGTATACGAGGTGAGAGACGAAAAAGGAATCCCCTACTGCGTTCATTTATGGGAAAGGAGCTGCACTTGCCGCGAGTTCCAACTACTATACATCCCATGTCGACATGTTGTGGCAGCTGCTATTGAAGCTGGGGTAAAAGTGGAAAGTTTGGTGGGGGTCCACTACACCGTCGCCTTCCGTAAGCTTGCTTACGCGGGTAACATAGTACACGTACCGGACATAGACACGCTTGCGCCCAGCCCTAACGACGTTGGAGGAGGAAACCTACGTCCACCCGGGCGACCAAGAAAAGCGCGAATACCGTCGAAGGGAGAATTTAAGGTGACACCCTTATCCGAAGTTAAGTAATAATTGACTTGAGTTGGTTTTAATCATTTATGTGTTATCGCAGCGAGTTGCAAAAAGGAAATGCACGCGTTGTGAGATACGTGGCCATAATAAATCGACGTGCAAGGGACCAATACCAGTATTGCTATAGAATCTAATTGTCTTTGCTTAGCTAAGGTCGTCATCTTGATTGCAATTGCCTTGTCTGCTTTTTGTATCAGGAACCGTGACAGGTTTAGATGATGAAGAAGTTTTTTGGGGCTGTAGATATTATGGCGTGGTCAGTAAGGTGAAAGCTGTGGTTTTGTTTTGGTGTGTATACGAAAACCGTTGTCTTTGTGTTATATTAACTTAGGTTTGGGGCCGGAGAATATGGGTGTAGAAATTACTGGTACCGTCGGGAAGAAGATGAAACTCCAACACTGGAAAAAACAGACGGCAGTGGCTTTGTTTTCTAGTGTTAATACCAAAATCGTTAACTTTGTATTATATTAAGTTAGCCGTCTGGGTCGTTCAGAGAAACTTTGGGATTTCTGAACGGTAAGGAATGTAACGACATATTAAGTTTAATGTGAAATAGTTTAACTTTTTAACTTACTGATATCAACTTTGTAACAAACAACTGCGTTGCCTCTTGCCTTTTCCATGAATAGGCCACAAAATGCTCTCAAGTCCGGCAAATATAGCACCTCGTAACCCTTATAAAGTTATAAATCACAAGAGCATAGACAATGTATACACCCACAATAACTCTACAAAAGTCGCAACAAACAGAGTTAGCGATAATGATCGGTAACACATTTGACTCGCTAATGATCGGGGTTATCTATATTGGCGGTTAACATCGAATGCAAGCTCCGTGCATAGTCTGCTGAGAGCGAGGAGATAATGTTGGGAATACGACTACTGGAATGTCGGAGATTTAAAAAAAAACAAATTATTAAAAAAAGTGCTGCGAATGTGAGAATTAAAACGAACATTATTGTCTACAACGAAACACAAGGACATCGTAGCATATGTCTGAGGTCTAAACATGGAAACCACCATAAAAACACACAATAGAACCTTGAGACTTAGACTCGGGTGGGGACAGTCAGACGTTGAATTGCTCAATCAGCATGGTCACGATTTTCTTGGTCTCCAATCCAATGTTGCTTGTGTCTAAGCCTCTTGAGTACGGAGTGCCACCAACGGCGTGCATCTGCATCAACAGAACTGCTGCCATACCAGCGTCGGTGGGTGAAAAAACTTGCGGGATCCTGCTAACTCTTTCCATTGTAAATGGAGTTGTATTAACCTGAGCCATAGCAGGATTTAAGGAAACCCGTTTGAACAGATAAGGCAGCATAGTGGCAATGGGATGGATCACTTTCAGCAGGCTAGACTCTAACTTCACGGCAACATTGCAATCAAGTACTTCAATCTTCCAGGAAATTAGGTCCACTGCTACTGCTACCCAGTGCTTCTTATCGAGATTAAACGGTAGATAGAGCATATCAGCCTCCTCGAACAGTTGCACGCGGTCCAGGTCGCCAACTCCATGGATTATTTGAGTGAGGATTTTCGGAAACATAAAAGTATCCTGATGTGTTGCTTTCAGGAACCTGGGGTACAACCTCGTCAGGCTCCCAACAAACTTGGTAACTTCGGCCTTTATTGACGCCCCATTGTTGTCTTCATATCGGAGCATCCTTCGGGACAAAACGCAAAAGGCGTCCATAGCCTGCGGGGACGAAATGGTGTTGTATTAGCGAATGCACAAATGCTAATTGCGTGATATATGACCAGCGAAATACCTTCGCGGACAAAGGTTTGCGTCGCTCCATTATTTCAGCAATTTCCCTTGCGGAGAGCATGGTATGTTGGCCGATACTTATCCTGCAACAAAGTTACGTGTAAGTTGTGTTAGTAGACAAGCATGAGTACCGATGAAGGTTGTTTATAGATGTGTACATTCTTAGTGATAACATGGCGTTCTTATGCCTCTCCTCAAATCTCTGAGCAGCCTCAACCTCATCAGCGGTTTCATGGCCCACTGCGGTTTTTATGCTCTTACCACAATCGAACCTTTCGTCTACCCTAGAAGAAATGCACTTCGGTCGCTTGCTCCTCCTAGCGTCTGGAAATAGCTTTGCTTTAAGAGCAGCCAGCGTGTCTCCTAGACCCAAAACTTCACCTTCCTGCGTTACACCATATAATACACGGATCGTTAGATTCATTAAGAATGATTAAGAATATTTAGTTAAGGGTACATATACAGGGAAACAGTGTTTACACCGACAGAATCATGAGTTCCATCATCCTTTACCCTGTTCGCCTGCTAGTGTTTCAAAGATTAGAATCAGTCAACATTTAATAAGGATTAACGAAAATAAACTTTGAGGTATCACCTTCAAAGAGTCATTGGTCTCTACGTCCATCCCCTCGTTGGCCTGTAAGGATCCATCCCCTCGTTAGCCTGTAACTTTCGTAACACTTTAAACTGCTTCAACCAAATTTACAAATTAATTTACCTTCACTCGGGTTTCCTGTGTGGGCTCGGATTCCACCACAGAGCCTCCGACGCCTACAATCACCTGCAAAGTATGTCGGGTGTCACTGCCCCTCAGAAGAATGCATATGACTTGCAATCGCTTTGTGCAACTTGGAACCAATATTATCAATTGAATGCTAAACCATGCTAACCGTGTTATCGGGTGTTGGGTAATATATATTAATAATAATATCATGGTAAGAGTAGTATGTGTTAAACTTATTATCACGTTATGTTTGGTAAGCTTACCTTTGCCGCCGGCGATGTGAGCTTCGGGCTTCCGGACACCCCAAGTAGCTCCTCCTGTGCATAAGTTAAGCCATTTGAGAGGGCGTAACAATTAATAATGCTATATAAACAATAAATGCCTAAATACAGCGTGTGCCAATACCTTCCCGCGTTCGTGCATCTCTTCCCCATAATTAAGTTCGGGTTCCACAGGCTCTGCGTTTTCCTTCTTCTCACTAACGTAACCCCTAATCGAATCCTACAATACAATAAAGGGTATCCCTTCTTCATATCCACAATCAAATTTAACAATGCTACATTAAGAAAGACATTTATAATGTTGTCGTGAGTTTACATTATGTCAACCATATTATCATATATGCTTAATATATGTTATCCACATTATCCTATTCTCATCCATAATGTACTATATGGTACGGTATCCATATTATCATGATATGTTTAATATCTGGTATCCATATTATCATATGTTCGATGCCGTTAAAACACTCTTACCTTTTCCAACCGGTTTGTGCGCGTTGGACTTCCGGGCAACCCCTTTACCTCATCATGTGCATTAGTTCAGCAATGTCAGAGGACGTAACCATTATTGCACAAAATCGGTATAGACTACTAAGGATTACCCATACATTCCCCAAGTTCTGCATCTCTTCCCCCGAGATTACATCAGGTTCCACTGGCTCTGCGTGCTCCTTCATCTGAGTACCGCAACCCCATTCACCCTCCTGATAAAATGAAACCACACTCGGTTAGACACTCGATAAAATGAAACCACACTCGGCATGAACAAATACAACCAAAAAGTAAATGAAAAATGAGTTGATCTTAACCTGGATTGGTTCGACGATATCCACTTTACCGACAAGACCATCGGCCGACAGACCTCTACCACTTTCCTGGTCTTTGCTGTAGAACGCGGAAATCTCCTCCACAATGTCCCTCTGGGGACCGAAACTAGGATTTTCTTTACGATCCCTCCCATATGGGTTTGAAGGTGGTCTCCCGTCGGAATCCCGCGTGCAGCTATTAGTATCCAACGTATGATTAGCTGTGTCCCTCCTTCCCAACGACCCTGACATCTGTGGCAGCGATGTTCTATGCTGCATCATCAACTTGGACACTCCCTCCATTATAGCCTTGTTGTTCGCCTCTAGCTTCTGGTCAACTATGGCCGAGAACTTTGCCTCTAACAGAGTTGCCATAGAAGTAAGTTTGCCGTCGATGATATTGGTTACGGTGGACATACCAATACCACCACCGGTCGTCTTGGATACATTAGGTCCAACATCCTTGCCTTTCCGTTTCGACTTGCTAGCTCGGTTAGACTTGAGCTTCGAAGTTTTTCTAGAATTCTTTTCAACAACAAGCTCGGCCGGCTTACTGCCTCCCACGAACATCGAATCCTCAAATTCAAATCCTCTGTTGATGAGCGTCACCATGTTGTCAACCCTGGGATCATCTTCGTCCTCCGTCAATGACAAATTTTCTTCATGGGAGTCGAAATCAGAATCGGCGATGATGATGGAGTCAACAACCGCCTGCAAATGTGATGGACGGATATATCGTAGTTTAGGAATGTAGCCAAAAAATTGATAGATTTATATATAACATACATATGTCCATTAATGTTGATATTTGGGTTGTACGGAATAAGAGTTACGGCTGTAACTCTTATACCGGGTAATGCAGTTGCTTTACACTGTAAATTCTTAGCAAAAAATTGTAACAAGGGCGATTAAAACACTACCTCAGCGGCCTCGTCCACCGCTCGAACGTGCCCAAGCCTTAGGTGTGGCGGCGGCGGTTGTTCAGGTAAAAAATCGTCGTCATCGTCTGAGGCAACGGCTGGGGACCTGGGATGGTCCTCCATGATATCTGGTATGGTTCTGAGGACAACAAGCTGAATAGCGTAAAAAAAACCCTGAACAGCGATATCAGAGGTGGCAAGCTGCGCAATATCCCTTTCTTTAATTGACGAGATTATCATATCAAACGATAACCTTCCCCACAAATATGAAAGGAAGGCATCGAGATTTTTAGACATCTCTGCGTGCTCTTTCACGATCTTCGCTCTGTTGTAATGCATTGTCGGGAGGAGAATTCCGTCCACAATCGCCAGAGCTGCGTACCGCAACCGCATCTGCTTGTCGCCTCTAGATCTGCGTCTTAGCAGCGCAATAACCCTCTCCACTGTGACATCTACTACTGGGCCAAATAATTCTTCAAAATATGCATTTTTCTTTCCCGTTTTCCTTTTTTTCTTCTCTGGCGGTAACCGACCACATCTCAGCCCTCTGACTATCTTGAATTCGCGAATAGAGAATCTGATCGGTTTTCCAGCAACCAGTATCCAGATCTCGTTCGCTTTCTCCACTTCCAACTGTTTAGATAGCAAAAACAGCCCAAATCCACCCGACCACGCATGCTTGGATGTCATGTCAAGAAGTTTGTCAAATTGAGATCTTCGGATGTAGTCAATCTCTTCGACATCGAGCGCATCGACTATAGATTGTATATCGGAAATCCTCTGATAAACGTTGACGCGGTCTCCCAGAGGCACTTCTCCAGCTTCGATAAGTCTATGCGGTAAGTTGGGTTCATCCATCTAGAAATCGTACACACTCACCACGAATACCCAAGAATTTGATTTTGTTAACAAATATTTGATATGCAAAATCAGAGAACCGAGAAATTCCGCCAAATTTTCTCCGGTCACTGTTATACAAAACCGGGTTATTGATAACTCTACCCTTCATTTAAGAAACCCTAGGGTAAACACCGGTTGGTTTTCCCTCCAAAGACATAAATAGAATAAAAAAAATGGAATGGAACGACGCGTCTTGAAAACAACAACGATTTTATTTCGTTGTCGGTTCTTGTCAGACCTTTTTAGTGGGTCCCATAGAACCTACGGCATGTAAGATATTATCGGTACGCAAAAGGGGAATAGGGATAATTGTGTCTTAAATTTCCGAACAATGTATACGTAGGTGGCGGCGGTGTGGATTTAATTATGAAGTTTTTAAATGGTAAGCGTTTCAATTTCTCAAAAAATAACATAAATTAATGATATAACATGATGTTAAACAATAGAATTAATCAACTACATTTTATAAGTAAAAAAACCAGTAATTGTATTTAGTAAAAGAGTTTTTTTGGTTAAGAATATAATAGTTTATGCGTTTTTTTGGCTATGTAGTATTATAAGAAAAAAAAAAATCAAATTTAACTATTCATTGTCTTAAATATAGGATAATAATTGGATATACAATTTTAAGAGGTTTACTCAGAAAAATATTAAATTTAAATTTAAATAAAAGTATATAATATACACTTGCATTTAGTGTGGACATCACCTAGTAGTTAAATTTTACAGCTTTTAAACCTTATCGTGTAGTAAGAATTTTTTTTTCTAATTTATCAAAAGTTTCATCAATTTTGGTGGCACATATTTTTATTTTTTATATGTTCAAGTAACATCTATTGCGTGTGCAGGTGTTCTATAAATGTCAGCAATAATAAATAGTAATATTTATAAATATGTTTATATAAAAAAGTCAATGCTCAACCAGAAAAATATTGTGTACCACGCACCCAGAAACATTTAGAACACCAATACATATAGAACTCACAATTATACAAAAGGTACAATCTGGATAAATTTTTTTTTTTTTTGAAAGAGACAATCTGGATAATTTGCAAAGTATACAATGACGAACCACAAACCATTGGCCTTTCCTCCAACAAAACTATATTGGCACCCATCTTGTATTGTCATTATTATCAACCGAATTCATTGCCTAACTCTATGCATAGTCAGGAAGACTTTCAATACAAACCACCGACATCTTCTTAATCGCGAGATCATATTGCAAGATTTTTCCATAACGAACATGTCGAATCCACATCCATTTCTCTAAATACACCTCTTTTGAATCTAGTTCTAATACCAATCGTTAGATTGTTCAAATTTATATGAATTTTACATCAGTATAATATCGTGCGATTTAGGTTAAGTGACAAAACTCGCACTAATTTGTTTTTTTTGCCTTTTTCCAAAAAAATATTCAAATTAATTAGAGTTGAATATTCTTTATAAATGACACAATCATTGTTTAATTTTCTGATGTGGAACTTTGAACTGATATTCCAATATTATCCCAAATGAAACATTTCGATTATACTATTCGAAATAAAAATATTTGCGTTGCAATATTATCTTATTTACTATAAATATATATATATATATTTTTTGAAACGTACAATAAATAGTTTTAAGTCATTTCACTTCTATAATAGGGAGGGTGGCTTAATTTAAAGAGATTATTTAAGAACATATGTGTCTCTATACGAAGACGTCTCTTGGTGTCTCTACGCAAAGACTTCTCTCGGTGTCTCTACACAAAGACGTCTCTGCAAGGAAACTACTATTCTATTTGGAAGATTAATGTATTGTTGTAATATAATTGGATTGAATGATAAGATACTTGGAGGAATGTACCAAATTAATGTAAGAAAGAAAATTGGTAAACCCCACTCCACTATCTAGCGAGATGAGAGGTCAATAGATGTCGATGATTTTGAACCGTTGAGTTTGGAGGCATTTCACTTCTCAGTTCTCACTATTATGATTCCCCTTCGTTTTCTACTTTTTTGTTTTCCTTCCAATATATTTGTTTAGAATGCACACAATATTTGTATTATTTGTTCATTTAAAAAATGCATAAAATTCCTGAATTTAAAAGTTGCGCAACAATCTTCCAAGTCTTTGAATTTAGTAACGAAAAACCAGGACGAGATTGTTTTGCCTTTAAGTTCATTATCTTAATTGATTAAAGTATTTTACCTGCAGATTTACAATTATGAATGCATTTACTTGATTGTAAAACATGTTTTTTTATATCCATATAGGGATTTCAGATGGATTTTCGATAGATGAGAATTTCGTCAGAATTTTGTTCAAATTTTTTTGACAAAATTTGGTCCATCGGAAATTTTCCGAAGGGTTTGTAGTCGATCACAAATCCATCAAAAATTTCTGATGAACCCCTAGCTGTCAAAATTCTGTCGAAAACCCGCCTATTTTCTTGTAGTAAAATTATTGTCCATCATTTGTATTTTATTTCAAAAGAAATACCAAAACTACAAAAAAAACCTAACTAGTAATGTAACACTCAAAATATTAAAATAATTATCCTATGCATATTTCCATCGTGTAGACATCTTTTTTTAAAACCAACAATCATAAAATCTATCATTCATGAAGAGTGGAGGATCCATAACAAATTTTAGCTGGGGCATATATAATATTATACAATTTTTTCATGAAAACAATTCTGAAAAAAATAAATTATATGTGTTCAAAAATCAAAGTTAATTATGTATAATAACGACAAAATTTTTAGCTCAAAGTTAAGACTTGATGTTAATTAAGATGCCCTTGTTAATGTTTAAATATGGGATCCACACAAAAAAAAACAAAAAAAGGGGAAAAAATACCTAACTGGAAAGTAAAAATTTAAGTGGACTAGTTCGAACCAAAACTCTTGTGGTTCAATGGAGCAATTAAAGCCACTGGGAGACAACTTTAAATCTCAGGATGAAAAGGAAAACTATATATATTTAACCGGGGTACGTGCCTCCATACACATCAACGTGGGTCCCTGTTCATGCATATTATTTAAAATAAATTATAAAATATTTTAAATTACTTTTTTTCTTTAAAAAACATTTTATGTCCACGCATGAGTAAATTAATTTCTATAAATTCAAATTATTAATGGCACTATAAGGTTTTTAAAATAATACTAGACAAATTCTTAGATTGTTGCCAACCAAAGTTTTATTCTAAGAAAGAACGATTATAGAAAAATGGATTAATTCAAGGAGAAAAAAAATAAAAATAAAAGAGCAACACAAGTTACTCTTCCAATGAAATCTATTTCTTAAAAATGTCATTGTAAGCAGTTTGTTCTACGGCGTAAAATGCTAATGCTTCATATATAAGATTTACGATTTAAGATCTAGATTTTACATTTTAGAGTATATATTTTAGATTTGTCTTTTAAAATTATTTGATATAGACTAATCATGGGGTTTGAATTATAGAACTATTTAGAGAGTAAATTATTATTAAAAGAGTTTATGTAACAATCTTCAAAGCATACTAACCAATAGTGCATCCGTCCATGGGTTTAATAACGATGCAACGTCCATAATGCAATCAAGATGTGGTTTAGAATGTATAATAACCAGTAAATCAAATCATGAATGCAAAGCATAGAACAATTAAATCAGCGTTTATAACATTCAAGACCTACCAATATCTTTTGAAAAACTTTTACTATCCATATAGACATGTATATATGAACTCTTAATTGAGTATAAATTAGGAAAAACATACAAGAATGATATTCTCAAAGAAAGTTCAATCAGTTACCAACTATTTCAAAAATTAGGATACAAATAAAACAATATGGTTGTCATCTGACCGTACAAAAGAAAGCAAGATCACAATCAGTCTTCAAAGAATGACCAATAGATGATCAGACAAGCAACCAAAATGCAGAAAAGAATCTCATAATCTAACACAAAGCAAAAAACATACAGAAAACAATGTTATCAACAAAACTAACATCAAAATTCAAATTGTTCATTTTAAAGAAAGAAAGAAACAAACAACAATAAATATTATTTTCTTGAAAAGTTACATGTGGTGTAAAAACAACAAAAAGAGAAGTGCAAGATATAATAGATGTACTGAAAGGTTGCAACTGAATTTATTTGTAACTAGAATAGGATCCGCATATATGCGGGTTTTAATAAAATATTTTAAACCCGTAAAAATAAATTAAAAACAAAATCGAATCATCACGAAATTTTTTTTTTACTTTTATTAATATATCCACATATATATTTATTTCTAATGATTTATATATATATATATATATATATTCTAAAATTTACTTTATTAATATTTACTTATTATATATATATATATTTATTTATTTATTCTAAAATAATTTAGTTATTGATTAACTTGTCACGTGTCACGATCATATTTATATATATATATATATATATATATTTATTCTAAACTTTTGACGAATTAATTATCCTACTTTTATTATAATTAGATTTATCATAATTAAAATCTAGATTAGGATCCGCGTATTATAATAATAAAATTTAAAATCTGTTAAAATAATTTTTTAAGAAAATAGAAAGCAAAATCTGATCATTACCTAAAAAAATATATGAAAAAAAAATATAAACCTAAAAGTTATTTATTTATTTTAATTCTCATTTATTTTCAATTAAAATATTCAAAATATAGAATCTGTTGTGGATCCTAAGCAACATTAACTCTACTTGTCATATAGTTCACACACTTTATCAACTATCATTTTCTGTTACGCTACATTAAAAATTTGGATATTTAATTTGAGTCCTTCGAATATGTTAACAATCTTTGCATTAACTCTCTTCAAGTAAATAAAATATCTCTTTCTCTTCACATTCATCTCCTTTATATGATCTCTCTGCTCTCTAGAGAAGTTATGCTTCTTAAGACTCGTATCAAAAACATCTCTACATGATTCTTGATATCATCCTCCTCATTGATCTCAACATCGTCTAATGTCATATCATTAGCATCTATAATTTTTTTTAATTAAAATATATCCTAGTTAATCTAGTTTACTTTTTGTTTTTGTTTTTATTTTTCTTTTTAAATAGATCCTTTTGTTTTTATTTTCTTTTTCTTAAATTGAAATATATCATAGTTAATCTATTTTTTTTAATATTTCTTTTCTTAAATTGAAATAAATCTTTTTATTTTATATTCTTTTTCTTATATTGTAATATATCTTAGTTGCTTTTATTTTACTATAATAATCTAAATTGATAAATTTGACGTTTTTATTTTTTAAATCTTAGCTAAACAACCGAATAACCAAAATGGTTAAATCTTTTCTAACAATTAAAACATAAAAAAAAACTTAAATGAATAACAGAAAAGAAACTTATTATTTACCTTTTAAATTTTTTGATAAAAGAAACTTATTATTTACCTTTTTGATATTCCTTTTAGTATTAGTAATTACAATTTCTTTAATTTAAATGAAAAAACATAAAAGAAACTTTTTTTTCTTAAATTTCTTATTTACCTTTTCAATTTTTTATTTTTCTTTTGGTATTAGCAATTGAAAAAGAAACTTATTTTACTAATTTTTTGATTTTTTCTTTTAATATTAGTAATTGATCATACAATTTCCTTAATTTAAATGAAAAACATTAAAAAATTATTTTCCTTTTTCTTAATTTTTCTTATTTACCTTTTCGATTTTTTTTTGTATTAGTAATTGAAAAATATACTTATTTTCTTTTTTATTTTTAAAACTAATTTTTAGATTTATGTAAACATTATGGTAAAATCTAATTGATTGAATTTTTTTAACACGTGTTAAAATCTAATCGTAAAATCTAATTGATTGAATTTTTTTAACACGTGTTAAAATCTAATCGATTAACTTACTAAATGAACCTTAGTTTAGCAAAACATAACCTAAGGATCTCTCCACTAGAGAGTCAAAAACTTAATAGATTTCCAAGAAAGATCATAGAAAGATCCATTGCACATTCTAAATAAATACACCAACAATTTAATAGATTTCCAAGCTACACAAAAGAGACCAAGTGACAGACACTAGTTACTACCATAACAGAGATATCATTGTATTCAGTGGCGGATCCAAGTGTTTATTTAGTGTGTGGCACCTTTTAGAACAAAAAATTAGATTAGAGGCACTTTAATAAATTATATACTGATTAGTAAGAAAAACCAAAAATTAGTGTGGGACACATGCCACACCTCTCTCTTACCTGCGTCCGCCACTGATTGTATTGCAAACAACTCAAATCAACGGGTACAATTTATAAAATCTAACACAATAATCATCAATGTAAGATACATGATGCAGATTGTTAGTACTTCTAATGTAAGAATCAAATTTAAATGTAAGATCGCCAAGAGGTTTAGAGTATAACGCAAAACAAATACATTCACGATTCAAGGAATTTTTTATCATAATATGCATGAATCCTGCTTACTTTCAAAATAAATATCTACATGAGACTCTAAGATATATTCATTTCATAAAATGAATACCAACATCAAAACATAGATAATAAGTATTTTCTAGTTAAAGAGAGATAAATATATAAGATTTAAAGAAACTACTACAATAATCTGCAAGAGACTCTCTTACATTCAAAATAAATATCAACAAAGACTCCAAAACATTTCATAAAATGAATACAAACATCAAAACAGAGTAAATAAGTATTTTCTAGTCAAAAAGAGATAAATATATACATTCGAGATTCAAAGAAACTACTACCATAATCTGCAAGTGTCTCTCTTACATTCAAAATAAATATCTAGAAAAGATTCCAAGATATATTTTATTTCATAAAAATGAATACAAACATCCAAACATAGATAATAAGAAAGAGATAAATATACACCTTCAAGATTCAAAGAAACTACTACCATAATCTGTAAAAGTCTCTCTTACATTCATGTAGATATCTACAATAAACTACACGATATATTCATTTCATAAAATGAGAATTCTTACAATGCATACAAACACCCAAACATAAAAAATAAATATTTTATAATCAAGAGAAATATTATCGACACTATAAACACAAAAATGTAACGTACCAATACCAAATGTAAAATCTACTACTCTTTTAGCAATTGATATTAGCAATAAGTTTCTACTATATCAAAGATAGATAATCATATTGTCAAGACAACTATTTAAAATATATTTCTTTCTAATTATAAATGGCACTTAGAACTGCATTTTTTTAGTTTTTTTAAAAATTATGTATACCTCGCTTAATTTTTTTTTTTTTTTCTTTTTCATATCTGCTAATATCAATGTATCAAAGAAAAGGCTAGAAAATATACCTGCTCACATAATTTGCTTCACTTAGAAATCCTTTTGGCGTCCATGACAAAAACACATATCTGAGCAATCAACTTTAGTCTTTATACTTCAAGCTGTTACAGAAATATGCTAACACTTAGAAACCTCCTAAAATTTTGTATGCTTATTCAAGCACATGTCCTGTGGAGACTAAAATTAGTCTTCAGGCTTCACGTATATTTCTTCTACTTGTGAATTTCATAAACTAATTACAAGCAAGTTTTGAAAAGAACATACCTGTCACAAAAGTCTGTTATACTTGAAATCTCCTCCGAGTCTATAACAATTTAAACACCTTCTGAAACACATACCTGAAAAAATCAGAATTAATTAGTCTTTACTTCACGTAGATTGGTGATATTTTTCATCCAACGAATCAAAAGATAGTCTTTGTCTAAAAGACTGATTTCAGACAATTAGTCATTCATCCATCCACCAAAATATAAATCCACTCATAGTTTTTGTCTTGAGACCTTTCAACCATTGGTGACTTTTTCAGCCATTGGTCGTTATATTCTTTTTGGCTACTTTTAAGCCTCGTGGTTATCAAACCGAAATAGTTCTCGGTTCATAGTCTCTGTCTTAATTCCATTGGTTGGTTTTTTTTTCTCATCCAACAAATCTTCTTTAAGCCATTAGTCGTTTGTCAAGAATCTTTAACCTTATGGCATCTTTAAGCCGTTGGTCTTTTTTCTACCATACAACAAGTCGTTAGTCGTTTTTACCATCTAACAAGTCTAAACTGATCCATATTCTTTGTCTAGAGACTTCTAAGTCGTGTGGTTAAATAAGAATCTTTTATCGATTCATAATCTTTGTCAAGAGTCTTTGCCTTATGAATTCTTTAAGTCGTAGGTGTTTTTTCCATACAACAAGCCGTTAGTCGTTTTCACCATCTAACAAGTCTAAACTTATTCTTTGTCTAATAAAAGAACTTGTTTTTGTCTCTGTCTCTGTCTTAAGAATGATTTGGTCACCTTTCCATCACCAAAATATAATTCAACTCATAGTCTTAGGACTTTTTTCAACCGTTGGCGACTTTCTTAAGCTATTGGTCGTTCCTCTTTATCTACTTTTAAGCCTTGTGGTTATCACAAAGACATAGTTCTCGGTTCAGTATTTGTCTTAAAACTTCTCTAACAGTTGGTCGTTGGTCGTTTTTTCCATCCAACAAGTCTTCTTTAAGCCCTTAGTTGGTTTTTCCTAAGACGTGAGTGGTAATTAAAGAACCTGTTTTCGTTGCAGTCTCTCTGCTTAAAACTGATTTCAGACAAATTAGTCACTCTTTCCATCCACCAAAATATAAACCAGCTCACATAGTGACTTTTTTCAGGGCCATTGGTGACTTTTTCAGCCATTGGTTGTTCTATCCCTCCAACTCATAGTCTTTTTCTACTTTTAAGTCTTGTGGTTATCGTTAAGACATAGCTCTCAGTTCAGTCTTTGTCTTAAGTCTTCTTTAAGCCGTTGGCTGTTTTTTTTTCCCATTCTACAAGTCAAAAACTAACCCATAGAACCGACCCATAGTCTTTGTCTAAGAATGTTTTTTTTAAGCCGCTGGTCACAGTCTTTGTCTTGGGATGTTTTATAATGGTCCCGTTTTATAAGCCGCTGGTAATTTTTTCCATCCACCATGTCTAAAAATGACCCATAGTATTTGTCAAAAGACTTTTCTAAGATGTGGTAGTTTCTCTATCCACCAAGTCTAAAAACCGACTTATTGTCTTTGTATTTGCCTTTAGAGTTTTTTGTAAGCTGTTGGTCTTTTTTCCTTACAACAAGTCGTTAGCCGTTTTTACCAGCTAACAAGACTATAAAGTGATCCATAGTCTTTGTCTAAAGACTTCTAAGCCGTGTGGTTAACTAAGAATCTTTTCTCGATTCATAATCTTTGTCAAAAATCTTTGACGTATGACTTCTTTAAGCCGTTGGTCTTTTTTCTATACAACAAGTTGTTAGCCGTTTTTACCTTCTAACTAGTTTAAACTGATCCATAGTCTTTGTCTAAAGACTTCTAAGCCGTGTGGTTAACTAAGATTCTTTATTTCTAAGTCGTGAATGGTAAAATAAAGAATCTGACCTTTTGTTTCAATATTTCTCTTAAGACTTCTTTCAGCTGTTGGTCATTTTTCCATCCAACAACTCGTAAACTTATAGTCTTTCTTTTCTAAGCCGTTGGTTTTGTTTTTTCTGTCCACCAAGTCAAATACCGGACCACTGTCTTTGTCTAAGGACTTTTCTAAGCCGTGGACATGTTTTTGTTTCAGTCTTTGTCTTATTTGGTCACTCTTTCCATCCACCAAAATATAATTCAACTCGGCTTAAGACTTTTTCAGCCATTGGTCGTTCTATCCATCCAACAAATTGAAAGCCAACCCATACTCTTTGTCTACTTTTAAGCCTTGTGGTTATCACAAAGACATAGTTCTCGGTTCAGTCTTTGTCTTGAAACTTCTCTAAGCAGTTGGTCTTTGGTCGTTTTTTTTCATCCAACAAGTCTTCTTTAAGCCATTACTCGTTTTTTTCTAAGCAGTTGGTCGTTAGTAATAAATGAACCCGTTTTCGTTGCAGTCTCTGCTTAAGACTGATTTCAGACAATTGGTCACTCTTTCTATCTACCAATGTATAAACCAACCCATAGACTTTTTGTCTTGGAACTTTTCAGCTATTGGTCGTTTTATCCATCCAACTCAAAGTCTTTGTCTACTTTTAAGCCTTGTGATTATCGCAAAGACATAGTTCTCAGTTCAGTTTTTGTAAGAATGTTTTCTAAACCGCTGGTCGTTTTTTTCCCATCCAGCATGTCTAAAAGTGACCCATCGTTCTTTTTGTAAGAATGTTTTCTAAGCCGCTGGTCGTCTAAAACCCACCTATTGCCTTTGCCTTTAGAGTTTTTGTAAGCCGTGTGTAGTGAAAGTGAGGAATCTTATTTCAATTCAATCCCTTTGTTATCTTCCAATTGTCACCAAAATATAAACAACTCGTTGGTCGCTTTTCTCCATCCAACAAGTCTTCTTTAAGCCATTAGTGGTTTTTTTCTAAGCCATGAGTAGTAATTAAAGAACCTGTTTTCGTTGTAGTGATTTCAGACAATTGGTCACTCATTTCCATCCAACTCGTAGTTTTTGTCTATTTTTAAGCCTTGTGGTTCTCACTTCCGTTTTTGTCTCAAAACTTCTTTAGGTCGTTGGTTGTTTTTTACCATCCTACAAGTCGAAAACCGACCCATAGTCTTTTGTATCAGAATGTTTTCTATCCGCTGGTAGTGTTTCCATCCAACAATTGTAAAACCAACATATTTGTCTTTGCCTTTAGAGCTTTTGGGTTTTGTAAGCAGTGGATAGTGGAAGTAAGGAACCTGTTTTCAATTTATAGTCTATGCCTTAAGACTTTCTTAATCCCTCGTTATCTCCCAGTTCATAGTCTTTGCCTTTTCTAAAGCCTTTTCAAAGATGTGGGACTTTTCTAAGCCGTTGGTTGGTTTTTTCTATCCAACAAGTCAAATACCAGACCATTGTCTTTGTCTAAAGACTCTTCTAAGCCTTGAGTAGCAATAAAAGAACTTCAGGAGTTTTTGTTTCAGTCTCTGTCATAAGACTGTTTTGGTCACTCTTTCCATCCACCAAAATATCATTCAACTCATAGTTTCTGCCTTAAGACTTATTTCAGCCGTTGGTGACTTTCTTTCAGCTATTGGTTGGTCGTTCTATCCATCCAACAAATTGAAAGCTAACCCATACTCTTTGTCTAATTTTAAGCCTTGTGGTTATCACAAAGCCATAGTTCTCCGTTCAGTCTTTGTCTTGAAATTTCCCTAAGCAGTCTTTGTCGTTGGTTGTTTTTTTTTCATCCAACAAGTTTTCTTTAGTTATCTTTCAATTCATAGTCTTTGGCTTAAGACTTTCTTAATCCCTCATCACCTCGTTATCTTTCAATTCACAGTGTTTGCCTTGTTTTTCTAAGCTGTGAGTGGTAATTAAAGAACCTGTTTTCGTTGCAGTCTCTGCTTAAGACTGATTTCAGACAATGGGTCACTCTTTCCATCCACCAAAATATAAACCAACTTATAGTCTTTGTCTTAGGACTTTTCAGCGCCATTGGTTGTTCTATCCATACAACTCAGTCTTTGACTATTTTTAAGCCTTGTGGTTATCGCAAAGACATAGTTCTCATTTCAGTCTTTGTCTCAAAACTTCTTTAAGTCGTTGGTTGTTTTTTACCATCCTACAAGTCGAAAACCGACCCCATAGTCTTTTGTATCAGAATGTTTTATATCCGCTGTTCATTTTTTTCCATCCAGCATGTATAAAACTGACCCATTGTCTTTGTCAAAAGACTTTTTCTAAGCCGTGGTAGTTTTTCCATCCAACAATTCTAAAACCAAACTTGTCTTTGCCTTTAGAGCTTTTGTAAGCAATGGGTAGTGGAAGTAAGGAACCTATTTTCAGTTTAGAGTCTTTGTCTTAAGACTTTCTTAATCCCTCGTTATCTTTCAATTCATAGTCTTTGCCTTTAGAGCTTTTGTAAGAAGTCGGTAGTGAAAGTAAGGAACCTGTTTTCAGTTTATAGTCTTTGCCTTAAGACTTTCTTAATCCCTCGTTATCTTTCAATTCATAGTCTTTGCCTTAAGACTTTCTTAATCCCTCGTTATCTTCCAATTCATAGTCTTTCTTTGCCTTAAGTCTTTTTCTATTGGGACTTTTCAGCGCAGTTGGTGACTTTTTTTCTAGCTATGGGTCGTTCTATCCATCCAACTCAAAGTCTTTTTTCTAATTTTAAGCCTTGTGATTATCGCAAATTTTTCTAATTTTAAGCCTTGTGATTATCGCAAAAACATAGTTCTCAGTTCAGTCTTTGCTTTGAGACTTCTTTAAAACCGACCCATAGTCTTTTTGTAAGAATGTTTTCTAACCCGCTGGTCGTTTTTTTCCATCCAACAAGTCTAAAACAGACCTATTGCCTTTGCCTTTAGAGTTTTTGTAAGCCGTGGGTAGTGAAAGTGAGGAATCTTATTTCAATTCATAGTCCTTACCTTTAGACTTTCCAATCCCTTTGTTATCTTCCAAAATATAAACCAACTCATAGTCTTTGTCTTAGGACTTTTCAGCGCCATTGGTTCTCACTTCAGTCTTTGTCTCAAAACTTCTTTAAGTCGTCGGTTGTTTTTCACCATCCTACAAGTCGAAAACCAACCCGTAGTCTTTGTATCAGAATGTTTTCTATCCGCTGGTCGTTTTTTCCATCCAGCATGTCTAAAACTGACCCATTGTCTTCGTCAAAAGACTTTTCTAAGTCGTGAGTATGTTTTCCATCCAACAATTCTAAAACCAACATTGTCTTTGCCTTTAGAGTTTTTGTAAACCGTGGGTATGGAAGTAAGGAATCTGTTTTCAATTTATAGTCTTTACCTTAAGACTTTCTTAATCCTTAAGTTATCTTTCAATTCATGGTCTTTGCCTTTAGACTTTCTCATTCCCTCGTTATCTTTCATTTCATAGTCTTTGTCTAGAGACTTTTAAGCCTAAAGTGAGGCATCTGTTTTAAATCCAGTCTTTGCCAGAGACTTTAAAGCCGTGAGTAGTAGTAGTAAAGTGAGGCATCTGTTTTCAATTCATAGTCTTTGTCTAGAGACATTCTTAATCCCTTGTTATCTCCCTTTAGAGTTTTTGTAAGCCGTGGGTATTATTAAAGACATTATTCCTTAGTAGTAGTAAAGTGAGACATCTGTTTTCAATTCATAGTCTTTGTCTAGAGACATTCTTAATCCCTTGTTATCTCCCTTTAGAGTTTTTGTAGCCGTGGGTATTATTAAAGACATTATTCCTTAGACATGCACTACCAACCCATATATCCCTCGTTAGACATTCTTCCTTTGCCTTAAAGACTTTCTTGATCCCTCGTTATCTTCCAATTCATAGTCTTTCTTTGCCTTAAGTCTTTGTCTATAGACTCTTAAGCCGTGGGTAGTAAAGTGAGGCATCTTTTTACAATTCATATAGTCTTTGTCTAGACACTTTTAAGCCGTGGGTATTAAGGAACCTGTATTCAATCCAGAGTCTTTTGTCTAGAGACATTCTTCTTGTGACATGCACTTACCAACCCATATATATCGGTTCAATTCGCAACCTTGCAACGGGACAATGTTCCCAAATAAGAATATGACAGAACACTATTAGATTAGTGTCTGCCTATGATCTTTTTTGGGGTTGAAGAGAAAAATAAAAACGCCAAACAAAACCTAAAGTATAAAAGCACGCATAGTAAATATCCCAAAACAAGAATCGGTAGGACATTAGAAGAATGTCTACCTAATTCCTTGGGTTTGATAAAACCAAAAAAAAAAAAAAAGACTTTGAAATCTTGTTAAAAGAGGAGTTTTTGTTGTTGTAAAAAGGAATCCTGATTTCAAAATCACATCGACAGAGAGTTTGTCCTCAAAGACAGAAAACAAAACCAAAAACAAAAGAAAGCAACTAAACGGGAAAACTTTAGTATAGACAGAGAATTTACCAGTTTCATGCGGAGTCAAGCTTCAAAAGAAACACTAACCAAGATCACTGCAAAAATCATACTTTGAGCAATTAGGAAATGTGACAACCCCAAAACAAAATCACAATTCAACATAAGAGCTATTAGACGAAACTTAAGAAACTCTAGCATAGACAGAGATATGAAAACCGGTGGATTTGAGAGAACTAGATATTGTCAGAAGCCTACGTAAGGCAATAGCTCCGGTAGCAACATACGCCAAAACAAAAATCATGTTCTGACATAACTACGGGACTTGAGTGACATCATAACACAAGAGAATAAATTTGAGAGATTGCCTGGGGAATAACGATTGTGTGGATCAACACTCCCGTGACAAACCTACATTGAGAACAAAACATAAAGGTGATGAAGCCATTTGGATTCCTGAAATATAAGATTTACACACAAAACATACGGATCTTTCCACCAGAATCAGTAGTAACTGTTATGATAATGACTACGTCTGTTTTAGATAATCTCTCACAACAGATTTGATTCTATCTGTTATACTCTAGATAGACTCAAATCTCATATACTTTGTGCATAAATGCTTGTACATCTCTTCATTATCAATATACAGAAATCCTACGCTCTACAGTAACAGAGAAAGGGACACTGTATGTGATCTGCACACAAAACGACCAACATAAACAGAGAAAATTCCTTAGCTCTTCAGCGCCATGCATTTCATCAACACAGTTGTCAAACGATCTTCCTCTAGGAGACAGAGAACCTGATAAAACCAACCCAGAAAGAAAAACACAAACATTGTTCAGGGATTATCAAAGGTCGGCACTAGTTCAAGTCACTCTCCCAAGTAGACTGACAACATTTCAAATTAACCAACAAGAGAGCGCATTAAGCATTCTTCCCAAAAACAGGAAAACATACTCTAGGTTATGTTTGTGTTATTTGATTTTTCTCCGTATAGATGGTGGTTGCTATTTTGTGTTTACTATATGCCAGAATGCCAAAAGCATATACAATGTAGGCGAAACAGAAAAGAAAAAAATCCAAGACAGAGTAATGGACAAACCATCATCATCAATCATCTGCTGCCTTACAGGTTTGTTGGATTCGATTTCCACTATATTAGCTTCATCCCATTGTACGCGCCCCCTGCCATAGAAATGAACATACTTTTAATGCTGCGCACGAGAGAACATCGGTTTTTGCTAATAGCTAAAGCAAGCATATAGACAAACTGCTGCAGCCTAAACTGTATATAGTAAACATCATCACCTAAATGCCATTTCTATTTATTCAGAAGCCAATACATGAGCCTTAAACCAAGACAATCCATGAACATTAAGAATAAGTGCAATCCAGAATTCTAACAAAGAGTCCAACTACTAGACACAAGCTGAAAGGAAACTGGGAGAAGGAGAAACATACTTCATCTTGAGCTGATTTTATTCTCTTTCAGGCTTGACCAAGGCAAAATATTATAGCTCACCTGATTGCAACATTAAAGAGAAAAACTCGGTTATCTTGCCAAACAAAAATTACACGAAAGTCTACCTATAAATGCAGGGCAAGATAGTTCCTGTGTTTGGATCGACCAAGAAGATACAAATTAGGCAGCAACCAGATTCCATTGACTTTGATCATGTACAAGCAAAACAACTCGTTAATACTAAGATTTCCCCGAGAACCTCAAAAGATAATACAGGCATGGAATCAAGAGGAAGCTTCGAAACGAAAAGGGAAAAACAAACCCTAACCAAAGGGGAAAAAAGTCATTTAAATGCCCAACTTTCAATTTCAGCCATTCAAAGCACCATCTTTCGCATGATTCGATTAAATACCAAACTTTTTTGTTGACCGATTTTTAAATCACGAATTTATGTTGACTCGGCCATATTAGGCACGACGTTAACTTCACTGACGGATCGACTAACGCCGTTTAATCTCCGTCGGGAAGTGAAGTTAACGTCGTGCCCAATATGGCTAAGTCAACATAAGTTCGTGATTTAAAAAATAGTCAACGTAAAAGTTTGTTATTTAAATCATCCATGCGAAACGTGGTGTAATGGCCGAAATTTAAAAGTTTGACATTTAAATGACATTTTTCTACTGTCGGATAACTTCTATTTCTGATTAAAAAGTATCTCAAACTCAAGGTTTTGCGTTGTGAAAGATTAAGGATCTCAAGGTTTTTGAAACTCTAATGTTTCAGTGAAACTCTAATCATGAGTGATGAATGATCAATGTTTTAAAAATTTTCCATTTACTGAACGCTAACCGAAATAAATACTTGTTATGATAACACGACCGAGGTAGAACAAGTTTTCTCGAAGTTTTTTAACTTTTGTAAGTAGATTTAGGGATTCGTAAGATTTGCAGATTGTTAAATAATCATGACATGTGGTTAAATTGATGTTTTAAAGGTTAAACCCATTTTTTATGTAAATTTAATTTATGTTTGAATATATTTTCAAATTAGTGTTTGTTTACTTGGGTTAGCAATTACGTAATACAGTAGAAACTCTATAAATTAATATTCGATAAAATAATAAACTTGATAAATTAATAAATTTATTCAGTCCTAAGTTAGGCCGGTTTAAAATATAACATAAATCGATAAGATAATAAGATAATAATTTTTTAACAAACCTATGATCCCATTAATATCATAAATTAATAATTACTATAAATAAATCTTATACAAAGTTACAACTATGATAATCTACTAAAATATGAGTATAGTATTGTTTGTTTTTCTTAAAATTGAAATAATTTTAAAATTCATCCCTAATTTTTTTTAAAAATATTATAAATTTTAAAGAAAATATTTTTTAATTAATTATTAATAATATTTTATTTTATTCAAAACCGATAAATTAATAATTTTATAAATTAATAAAATATCAAAGTATCAACGTTATTAATTTATAGAGTTTCTATTGTATTACGTAATTCGAAGAAATTGAAATTATCGGTTAGACAAGTAAAATACCATTTAAATGTCAAACTTTTAAATTTCGGCCATTATAAACACCACGTTTCGCGTGTACGATTTAAATAACAAACTTTTACGTTGACTATTTTTTAAATCGCGAACTTATGTTGACTTAGCCATATTGGGCACGACGTTAATTTGACTTACAGACGGAGATTAAACGGCGTTAGTCGATCCATTAGTGAAGTTAACGTCGTGCCTAATATGGTCGAGTCAACATAAATTCGTGATTTAAAAATCGGTCAATAAAAAAGTTTGGTATTTAATCGAATCATGCTGGTGCTTTAAATGGCTGAAATTGAAAGTTGGACATTTAAATGACTTTTTTTCCCTAACCCTTTCCACTGCCAAAATTGAAACTATGACCGATTAGGAAAACTGAATACGCTAAACCAAAATCGCGATCAAGTACGATTACACAAAACTTATAAACCCTAAAATAGACGGAAACGTACCTCGACGGCGGAGCGAGAAACCCAACCAAATCGGGTCGGCTTCATGCGGAATCAAGCTTGTGGAAACTCTAATCAAGATCGCTACCAAAAAAAATGAAACAAAATCGCGAATCAAAAATTACACGAAACCCAGAAATCCTCAAACGAATTCACGATTTACAAATAACGAAACACTACTAATCTAAGAATGTAAACGGGTTTTCGTTTTTGCAAATCTTCGAAGAGTCGTCGATCGAGAGAATTCTTCAAACAAAAAAGAAATAAAAAAGAACGAGAGACCAATTTGGGAAAAGATACAGAGAAAAGGATTTTGTGAAAATATAAAGATTTGGGAGAAAATGTTTTGATTTATCGTCGCGTTTGATAACACGCGTTTTCGTAACGGTTATATTTTTTAAAATGTTTTGATGTATAGCTGCGTTTGACGATACGCGTTTTCGTAACGGTTATATTTTAAAACCGAGAGTCGATCTGCACATTTTCGGAAAGGAACCTTAACCGAACCGGTCTTGTATTTTCCTACCAAACCGCTTTTGCGACGCCATTTCGTACCAACATTTCGTCTTCTCTTTTCCTAATTCCAATTATGCATCTCTCTTCTCAGTTCTCTCACTCGCCGACGCAATCAAACGTGCATAAAATTCTCTGATTCGATTGAAGTTTTCTGTTTGATCCAGACCCATGGCGTAAAATTAGCAACTTTGAAACTGTAGGAGTATGTGTTTGCGATAGAAAGCATGATCCTTTTTGTTGGTAAAAGTTTGTGATATTCTAATTGGGTCCTCCTACTTACGAATGAGTGAATTTTTGAATTAAGGGCTTGAAACTGTCTGTGATGAAGTTGTTGTAGTAAACACTCTCTGTCTATGTTTGAGTTTTATGGAGTATGAGTTTTGGATTAGTATGGCTTGAAGTACTGTCTGATAAAATTTTAGTAATAAACAAACTCTCTCTTTTTGTATATGTTTTGAGTTTATGTGTCTCTACTGGAGAGGATTGAGAGTTTTCCTTAATTTGGAGGATGCTTGTTAATGTATTTGGACAAGTTATTAGCTAGACTCTTATGTGAAATTTGGAGGATTGTAGCAGATTTGATAAGACAATCTGACAAATTCTCTTGAGTACGGCGAGATTCTTGCTCATTTGTTTTCTTGTTTCTCTCTGAGAATAGATAAGCTGCTTCTTTTTCTTTCTTTGTGTTCACAATGTATTGTATTATAATATGTGCAACATTTTTGTTCACGAGTTTTGTAATTGAGATTGGTTGTCAATGGAAATGATTGTGGTTTACTCTCTGATTACCTTACTTTTGCATTGCGTTGCTTAATGAGCTTATGTGGATCAGGATGACATTGAAGTTAAACTTTCGATAGGAATCATATACCAAAAGATGAGCTCTTGCAAAAAACTATAATCTTCATATCGTTGTATGTCTTTCTATCGACATCTTACTCTACTTATCTACTTCTCAACATTTCCATCCCATTCATCTCTGTTGATTACTAGAATGAATTCTGTAAACTCACAGTTCCAATGTATAGTGACGATCTTGATATACAAAAAACCTTGTGAAAGGCTATTTGGCACACAAGAATAAAGTGGTAGTTCTAAGCAAGCACACAAGATCCTTTCCCTGAACTAAAACGGGAAGCCGGTTGGCTCATAGATACATATATCCTTCTTGTTGTATAAATCTATACAAAATCTTTAGAAAATAATGTTTAGTTAATTAAAAATCTCCAACTTATTTATGGAAAAATGCGCTTAAAAGCTAAATAACGGAAATTAGTCTCTGCAATGCGTTTGTTCCCTGAGGTGCCTTAGCTAGTCTTTATGGGGCTTCAAGCGTCGAGATGAGGATCATCTGAGATTGTTGCTTGGTTGCAGTTATGTCTCTATCGGCCCCGATCGAGCCATCTAGGCTTTGGTACTGTCTCCAAGTGGTTCATAATCATCTGAGATGGATCTACATGAACCAAATCAAGAACAGTCATTTCCCCCTTCGTTCTTGACGTGGCTTCCAAGAACGGTCGTCTTCTTTCCTTTGTTCTTGGTGTATTTTCAATCAAATTTCTTGCATCCGAAGGTACTCGTTTGTTGATAAGTTCCTTTAGTTAGCCATATCACTCTCTGGTCTTGCCTGACCAGTTCAGGCGTCATAGGTCCATCCTGTGCGAATGTGATTCAAAATTCCTTGTCTTGGCTTTGGTTCTGGTTCGATGGTCCTCATCAATATAATTAATCTTCAAGTTATATCGCTTATTTAATTAAAATCTTTCATACAAACTTATGAGGCCATCCATAGAGAAAAACCCTAAAAACATGACTCAACAAAAATAAAAAAAAAGGATTGGTCACAAAAACCTTTTCTTGCACCCAACCCTTTCTCTTTATGACTTATTCGGTTATGATCTTAGTAGTATTCTTCCACTTCGATATCCGAAAAGAAAAAAAAAAAAAAAAACCGAAACCCATTACAGAATATACAATACACAAAAAAAAAAGAAGACCGGCCGATCCATCCGTGGCTGCTGCAGCTTGCTAATAGATGCGCATAAACACAGCTCTTTGTAGACGGATGAACCAGATTAGTGCCAAAATGTTACCTACCATTGGCATGACACTAGTCAATACATATATATCATAAGTCTTTTTAGGTAGGGTTAATAGACAATGGTCGGGTCTATAAAAGCTCGTCCCATGGCCATCGTCTTATTAGCTTCCTTCTTGTTCAGAAGATCTTCTTTAAAGATTCGTGCGTAACTATGCACGAATCTTCCAAGTCCTCCTCATCCATCATCATCATCTCCTCTGAACGACACTCTTCGCTGCAAAACGCTTTCTCTCTGCAATTCATCACCACACAAACATCACAAGTTTCAGATTTTTCGAAACCCCTAAAGCTTTTCGGTTCTTAGTATTCTAACTTAGGAACCATTCTCCTCATACTATTTATGCATCTGAAATTTCGAATCAGTACTATAAATCCTATAAGTATATTGGAAAAGGAGCACGCACCTATACATATATATGTCTTCCCCAACTTCAAGTTTCTTGTTGCAGAAGTTACATACGCTGAGGAAGTTATCCATGGGAAACATGGAATCTAACTCTGTCTCAATTATCTTCTCTTTGTTATCAAACTCATTCTTATGACACTCTAAAACTCGGTCACCATAAATATGAGTCGTTTTCGGGTTAGGACCATGCGCAGTGATACAAGTGTAGTCCTCTGACATCTCCATCTCATTCTCAGATAGACAACAGGAGAATGCAATGTCCGAGTTCCCATCTGCGCCGAACTTGGATCGAGACAGACCTCGGGTTTTTCTCGGCTCAGTCTCACCGATTTCGAATACAACACCAGATCTTTCCTCCTTGATCTCCAAGGACTTAGGCTCTGGGAACAACTTGGGATGTTTGTCCCTAATCTCAGAAGACTTGATCCTCAAGGCTGGTCCAAACACGACCTCTGGTGATAAAACCCGATCATCACCGAGAGAATCCACAATGCTTAACCCAACTTTGACAGGGCCACAACAACAGTTGAGATGAGCAGTGAGTGATGATCTAGGAGATCTGAGGAAAAACGGCTCAGCCATTGTAGACAACACCCTGAATTCAAGAGGAGATTTAGGGCTCCTGACAAAATCAGAATCTGAGATGCACTTGTTCTTGTTCAGACCGATCAAGAGACTCAGAGCCAGTGGGTTAGTGATCGCTTTGGTGTTGTTGTGCCCGATCTGATCTGATTGCGGATTCACAGACTGAGACATTGTTTGATCTTTGTGGCGAAAGTTTGCTCTTGTCTTCAGCATTTTTACGGTTATGGTTCTTTAATCTGTTCGTAAATCAGAGACAAATATAACTTAAGGTTTTCATACCAAGATTCATACAAACATGTATATATGTATGTATAATCACTTAATTATGCCGATAAATTAGCATCAGATTAGTTTAAATCAAAAGTACCGTACTTTTTGGTATTCTGGTTACTCTGGTTTTTAGTTTCTTTTTACAAGAAAAACATATATGAAATATTTAGAAGGAAACCAAAGAATGAGAGATTAGGTTTCAAGAATATGCCAAAATATTCTTTAAAAATGAGGATTAAGCAGCGGAGAAATATTTGCAACGGACAAAAGAAAATGGAATTTTTTGGTGATAATTTTTAGCCTATAAATAAACCTTAAAAAATAAATATTAAATAACCTCAAGTTATTCCAAGGAGAATTAAAGAAAAAAAAATCCGGAAAAAAAAACCATGCAAACTTTATATAGACAAAAAAAAATTCTAGGGAAACAAAATCCAAAGAAACTACAATTAAACACTAAGCTTTTACAAGCTATATATCAAAACAAAAACTTTCTGATTAAGACGGGAAAATTAGCTTCTGGTTAATCGAAATTTAATTTCTGAGATGGGTTTCTTACATGGATCTTGCAATCTCTCTCAATCTATAAGGATAATTTTTGGGGGAAAAAAAAAAAACCAAAACCAAGAAACACCAAGAAGCAGAAGAACAAAGACACTGATGAAGGAGAAATCGGAGAAGAAGAGATTGGGAAATTAAAATAGACTGACCCGAGAGGATCCTGGATTCGGATCTTTAGACGGGTCAGGAGAAGGATCCGAAAGCGCGTGAGAAACTGAGTTTCCGGTGAAGAGCTCTTTTCTCTCTCTCTCTCTCACTCAAGTTCTTGAAGAAAGAGAAAGAGTGAGCTTTTTGAAAGACTTGGCTCTCTTCTCACTCTTCTCTATACCATTTTTTCGTCATTTATGCACTGTTTCTTCTCTGTTTTTTGTTTTGTTTTTAATAATAATATTTAGTTTTGTCTCAGAGGTGTCGGTTTCATACGCTCTTCTTTCAAAAAAGAACCAAGAAAATTAAATTACTAAATTAACAGTGCCTTTTCTTTTTATTTTTTTTCTACCAAATATGAATAAATTAAAGTTAGGTGAAAAGTGTCTATCACAATTTGGGCCTTTAACCCACTTTGAGAGCCGACTTGAAGAGAGAGAGAGGAAACAAACATTACATTGGAAACTAAAGTTTCAATAGAAGATTATGCACATATGTTTGCCTAGCTATAGCAGCATGTGGTGAAATGAATATGTTCAAACTTCTACATTTAGCATTTTATGTTTGTAATGATCGTTTGCATATGAAGATTAGGTACTCTATTTTGAATTGTGTCCAGTATGGTCTTCACATCTCAATCCGTTTTTAATTGAGAAAATTGGAAATAAAAGATGTTTTTTCTATAGTTTTGTGGCTCTGCATCTTTATTTATCTAAGTATAATTGTGTCTAAACTACCCTCAAAATCATATATTTTAGTATTTTATTTATTTTTAATACCAATTTAAATATTAAAAAAGAACAAATGTATTTATAGAAACAAAAAATTTCAAATATTCCAAAACATAACAAAACAAATATGTACAAAATCTTTTTGATATGTTATGCAAATTTTAGAACATGTTTTATGCGATTTCTCTATGTTTGGCGAGTTTTAGAACGTGTCTTCTGTAGTTTCTTTATGTTTTGCGACAACATAAAATATATTATGCCTAATCCAAATGTTCTACAAGGTTTCGAATGTGTTTTCTGCGGGTTTTAGAATAAAAAAAAACATGTGTTCTTCATTTCTCCAAGCCATCTTCTTCATTATACTCTTTGATTTTTTTTTACATCTTTGCGAAAATCACTGGCTTAAATCAAAAATTTTGGGAGACATTTCACATGTGTTCCGGTGAGTTTATCGAATTTATTGTTTATTTTGCCACAAATTGATATGTGCAAATTCTATTTGAAAGAATTTATTGTATATTTTTGTGTATCACAAAAAAATACGCTGAAAATTTATGTGATTTGCGTTGTTTGGAGATCCTTGACAACAAAGAGTGGAGACTAAGACGACATAGAGGGATATGGATATGTTTTTAAGAGGATGTTTAAGAATTTTAAAACAATCAGCATATATATATTTTGTGTGGAGAAAACCTTTGAATAATCTTTGTAAATCTCTGAAAGTTTGTAACTAAGAAAACGTGGAAAATATTTTGGTGAGGAAAAAACAGAAATTGTAAAAGAATTGGTTTTGGATTTTTTTTACTCAATAGATTGTGTTATAAATATTTTAATTACTTATAAAAAACAATAAATTAATAATTTAAAGGATATAGTTGGATTTATATTAATGTAAAGCCTAATTCACCAAGAATGACTTAGGAAGATATAGAGGCACCCGGGACAAGACTAAAAAAATGTTATTTATTTCTAATTTTTCCTTTTTAATTCATTACTTTTTTTAATTTTTATGATTTTGTTCTTGCAAAATTTGGTATATCCATTTCGGATATTGGGACATAAAATAATGGTTAAGAGCCGGCAACGACTAATTCAGATAATAAGAAATATTGTTGGAAATATTATCGATAAAACAGGGAAAGAAAATTATAGGATAACATGACGACTTTGGAAAATTCAGATAGTGAAAAACACTACTTAAACTCTCATTAATTGGATGTAGCCGTGTAGGTCAATATCAGATGTATGGATATTTCGGGTAACTCATGTAATTTTTGAAAATTTGAAAAAAGAAAGAAATGTGGGATATATTTCATTAACTTTTTTAAAAAAAATTGTAATATCTAATCAGATAATTTGATATTCCGTCTCATATCTAATATGTTCCTTTACCCGGTGGTCGTTGGACCATTTTAACAACAAGTCAGTATGTATTTGATTTGACTGACTTGTTCAATAGATTGTCATGGTTTAGATCAAAGAAGGCTAAATTTATTGAAGATTTCGAGATTGATATTAAAAAAAAAAAAGAGATTTTGACCTCTAATTATCTTATTATATAAAGTTTAATATTTGAAAGTTATATATTATATTTTTTTGTGTGGAAGCTCCTTTAATCTATTAATTGAATAAATGATTAATTAATGATTTTACACTAAATATATGAGGTTCAATTCCCACAATGGTTAATTAATGATTTTACACTAAACATATGATGTTCAATTCCTACAAAATGCGATTTATGAAGATTAATAGAGGCAAGTTTATCAGGGAATCTCCAGCATGGTATAAATAGAGTTGATTGTCGTAGGAAAAGACGGACCTACGTTGGGTGCAGCTGACACCTCTTAACTTTATAAAATTTATTTTCGCTTATGTACGAAACGTTTCTTCAGCTCATTTGGCATTAGTTGACCCCCTTTAAGTTATGTGGTATACGTTCGATGTCACCAGTCCTCAAAGCCATATTTTATTCTTTTAAAATATTTTAGTTTAGTTAACGCGTTTTTCTCATACAAATACTGTTTCTTCTTTGAAAATCATTTCAAATCCAAGATTACAAAGCAAAAAAAATATATATATACAAACACAACCATAAACAGAAAAAATATTTGAGAAAATCTATAACTAGATTATACTTTATTTTTATCAAATTATACTTTTTTTATTTACTATTTTTTCAGTTTAAGAGTTAAACTTCAAACATATTAACTTTGTAAAATGTTATTTCTGTGTATTTAGATAAGTAACAAAATTTATAATATCATAACAACAAATAATTTTCTACAAATCTATAGATTGTTATATACAAATATAAAAATCTATAGATTATAAAATTACGAGCAAGTGTTTGATTATTTATGTGATTAAATATGGTAAAATGATGTCTATTTTAACATCACGTTCCAAAACAAATTATTATTTTTTTAAATATATTTTAATTTTATAGATATATTGCAAAAAAAAAATATTGTTGTTATGTATATATATATTTTAATTGTTGACAAGGGTAAAAACAAATTCTAGGCCCGCCACTGGTCGTAGGACTGCATGTCTGTTGTGGATGTTTGTGGAAAACATAAATTGTTCGTTAAAATTTGTCTTTGTAATTGTACTCCCAATTTGTAGTCAAAATAATTCGATTATAGTTTGACATATATAAAAAAAATTTTTACCAATTAGATTTTGACACAGATCAAACAAATTTTATTAGTAAAATAAAATAAATATAAAAAGTATTAATTTTTTGTTTAGTCAATAAAACAGAAAAAAGAAACCAATAAAAAATTGAAAATGTAAAATTTCTATTTAGAATGAATAACTAAAAAAGGAAACAAAAAAAGAATTGAGAATCTAAAATTTTTATTTGTATTTTTCACAACAAAAGAAATAAATAATCTATTATATCATACATTACATTGTGAGTTTTACTTATTTAGTTTTACCATTATGTCGACACGAATGTTTTTGCAAAATTGATGTTTAAGAAGAAATTTATATTGAAAGTTTCTCACGTTGTAAAAATTGTAGAGAATTATAAACTAAATAATTAATTTATGGTCAAAAGAAAAATGACATGCAGAATAAAAGAAAAGAAAAGATAGTCAAGTAAGATTAAAAAAGAATGTTGACAAAAAAAGATTAAAGAAGAATAAATCTAATTAAGATAGAATTATGAGAATAAATTTGTCAAAAAAATTTAAAAATATATATATGAGTAAAAAAAATAGATCTGATTCAAATAGGAATTTTAAAAAACTAAATACTTAGAAATATATGATGAAATTTAATTGAAAACCAAATACAGAGAATCAAATTAGGATATTTTATTAGTGGTTTTCCTTCGTCTTTCTCAATCTTATTTTATATAGTTATATTTTTTGTTTTTTCACGGATTATAAAATAGTAAATTATAAACCACCGTATACGTGAGTTCTAGTGTAAATTAAAATGATCGCGACAAATGTGAGTCAGCCGATTAGATTTCGACAAATGAATAAACTTTTTTTATCTACAAAAATCAAATCTAGTGAAAGAAATTTCCAATAAGAATAGGATAATCAATTTTTTAAAGTTTTAGAAAAAATAAAAATAAAAATAAATAATCAAATATAAAAGTTTCCAAATACGAGCCAAATTTCAAAGAAATGTAAAAGATCGATCTGGAGAACTTGCACAACAAGACTGACCATTCTAATCACTAGATCGATCAATCTCCTCGGCAGATCAAATACATAATTTTTCGAGGAGCTGCAATGATTGATTAATTTCTTCCTAAAATGATCAGGCTCGAAGTTTGAATCAATGGATGATCCGATTAGCTTGATGTAGTTGAAAAAATCCCATGAGCTAAAATATCGCTCGAACTACCGATGAGATCAATCATCCATACGTGACAACAAGTATTGTTGGTTTTAAAATAAGTGGCATTTACAGGAGAAGGCACTTTGCCAAGATTAATTACAAAATAAGGCACTTTGAAGGGGTGAGGTACTTTGGTTGTACTTTAGGTATATGAACTGACGATTTTCCCCTTAATGAGAGTAAGCGTGAGTTTTGAGCTGCTGAGAAATAGGTTTTTTCTTATTCAGTTCATCGAAAATAGACAGAGAGAATTTGATTGAGAGATTTGGGTTTGTGTGGCAGATTCAACAGTTGCAAAAGCTCTCGTGGTGTATGAGTCTAGAATCGATTGCAAGTTTTAGTTGAAAGCGTATATGGTGAAAGCAATCGAAGCAAGCTTCGGTGATTTTCAAGAATCTCGATGACAAAATTGGAGGATTCCATAGCTAGGATAAGTGAATTCTGTAACGACAGAGAGATTCCAATAGATTGTATGGCAGTTGGAGATGCGATTTGTGGGGAGACTTTTGCTAGAACTTAAAATTCTGAAAGCAACGGTTGGAGTGGATGATGATATTGGGCAATGCAAGATGGATGTAGATGTGTGCGAATAGATATGCGTCGACGAGTAATCGTGGATGCAATGAATCTATGTGGAGTTGTAGATGTGAATCATGGATGAATAATCATGGATGAAGAAACGCAAGGTGATGAACGACCATGAATGGAGGAGTGGACTATGACACCCTAATGAAAAGGTGGTAATCGTGAATGTTTTCGTGTGGATAATAAGTAGAAAACACACTGCAACTGTAAGGCATTCTTTCGCGTGAGCAAGGATTTGTGGATAAGTTATGAGAATCGTGGATGTGTAATATTTTGCAGTGTACGACGATAGTGGACGAGGTGAGATGGATTGGGATGCGTTCGTAATTGAAGTTGTGCAGTAAAGTGGGAGAATAGATGGAGGTTGAAAGATATGGATGGACATGTAATCGTGGATGGGAAGATCAGTAAACCAATTAATCGTAGATGGAAGATCATGGATGAGGAACAATGGATGAGGTTTGTTGGACGGAAAGTGATGGATGTGCCGCCCACAACTAATATAGTCTATTATTATATATTGGCATACATCGTTCAATCCATATTTGAGATAATTTTGTTGCTAAATATTTGCAACATACAATGTAATTGTTCAATCGTAAATGGAGAAACTATACACCATGTACATTAAAAGTTGTCCATAAGTAATTGGACACACCATACACAATGTACATAAAAATTGTCCATACAACATGGCTATAATTTCCCAAATAAAATTAGTATCATCATTGAAACGCAATGATAAGATGTAAAATAAAATCAACATAAGCTGAACTTTTATTCAGAGGGTAGGACTGATTGTGGATCCTATGAGTTGTTTTAGAATCGTCTTTTCTTCATACAACATCCATTTGAAGAGCTCACGTTATTGCTTTTTCGGTATTGATCACGTGTTTTAACCACCACTTGCAAGCGTAAAAAAAATCATATAAATGAAAAAAACTTGCAGTGAAATCACTAAGCACCTGCAAACACCATTAGCTCATCAACCATTTACACAACCATTTAATAGTGTCGTGGACAAAATATCATGGACAAGATTTCATGGATAGATTGTCGTGGACAGCATCATTTGATATACTAAAACAACTTGTTTTGCAGCAAAACTTTTACAGACGCTCTCCAAGCCGTTGGAGCTAAAATCGAGCTTATTATATATAGCCGAAAACACGTAATGATTTGTTTCTTCATGTAAGCTACAGAAGCTAGCTTACATGATAGCACACACAGAAAAGATAGGCGCTTAGCTCAATGTTGGTCTATTAAAAACATGAGAGTATTTGTTTTTAAAATCCCTTAAGTGGCAAGCAAGTTTGTTGGTAGCCTGTTTTTCCAGTCAGTGTTGACTTTAGATTCTGCAAAGGTCATCAAGTGAGGACACGTAGATTAGTGAACTTAGTGAACGTGGATGCGACAAAATGGGGCGGAAGGTACTAGCACGTTTGAGTGTGGATGGCAAATATGGACGAGAACGTTTACGGTTATGTCAATCAAATGAATAAATGGATGCTGAAAAATGGATGGGTTATCGTGGATCACGTATGAGTGAACAATGTGAGAAGATGGATGAGCAAACGTGGATCATGTATGAAGTTAAGTCAAAAGAAACAAACAATATGGATGAGTTGATCACCGGCGTATATCACGTTTGAATGATTACTGAGAATGGATGGTGTGGTATGGATGCAGATTTAAATGGGTTCTATGTAGCATGATAACAGTATAGATGAACATAATTGGATAAATTACGTAATTCCTGAGAATGGATGGTGTGGCATGGATGCAGATTTAAATGAGTTCTATGTAGCATGATAAACGATAGGGATGAACAGAAATGGATAAATTGATCGTGGTGAGTAGAAAAATAGAGATTTTGGAACATTTGTAATAGAAAAAAACAATGGAATGTTTGGTGTATAGTAATGGTGGGAGCGCATTTGTGTTACCTTCCATGTCGGTGTGGCCGCTGGAGTACGAACACAATCAAATCGAAATTCAAGTGATCTGCATTAGTCAATTCGATTCAGATCGAAGATCTGTGTGTGGCACTAAGAGATGAAGAAAGATGAAGACGACCTGGAGATTTTTTTAAAAAAGAAGATCAGAAATCATAAAGATGAATTAGGAAGAAAAAGATAAAAGTTCAATTTTAGGGTTTGTAGAAATGGAATTGGTGAGAAGCTCAAGCTGACATATAGGGGTCAGAATTATTGATTAGTGGTCGACGAAATTTTTGGATTCTCGATTTAGGATTTCGATTGACTCGGTGGAGGAGGAGGGTTCTTTGATTTCGTATGGAATGGATAAGAATTTTTCTACGTCCTCATAAAAATGTAATTAGTTTATTAACGAAAGTAAAATCTTCTATAACCAAAACTAGAGAACCCAATAAAAGGATAATAGAGTCTTTTCCCATATCCAAAGTGCCTGAGTATCTAAGACCATCATCATAGAGTTTTTATAATAATAAAAAAATGATTTTTGAAAAGAAAAAAAGAAAATACGATTTAAAAAAAAAAATATGTGACGAATCGCGTCGTGACACGTGTGATAAGACACCCTAAAACAGATCTTAAATAAGAGACGGTTCTTCCACTGTTCATTGTCATGTCATTATTATTATTTTTTATTTTTTTTTTGGACTTAAGACACCCAAGTGTTACCATTGGGTTGCTCTAAGTGCCTTTCTTTGTAATATTCTCTTAAAATAAATCTCTTATTTTCTTGTTTTGTCCTGAAATCACCAAATCTTGATCTAATCCGACCTCATACATTTATATACTATTTTTAGCTATTGTTTAGTTTATGTATTTTGGGAGATTATTATATATTTCCTTAGAAGATTTTTGAAGTTTTTAATTCTATTTTGTAGATTTATTCTGTAACCCTTAATCTTTATAGATTTGATTATTATAACGACTTTATTTACAGTTGTGTACTTGTAATAGTGTTATATGTTAAAATTCGGTGTTATAAAAGATGCTCATATGTTATTGTCAAACCCCTTCGCAATCGAAGTAGGTCGCGACTCGACACTTATTTCTGCTCAGCAACAGAAGTTGCCTTTTTTAGTTTTATGAGTTGAAGTAACTAATACTTGTTGATTTGTGGCAGAGCCAAGTGAGGCCTAATATTAAATAATATTTTTTTTTGTGCAAACACTTTCTTTTCATTACTTAATCTTCCAACATACAACAAGAGGGAAAAACCCATCCTCTTAAGCTAAGAAAGTACAAATTAAAGATAATTAAGCTTAAAGCAGATAAAGGAAGATAAGGTGACAGCGAATTCGAACCTAAGCTCAAATGCGTCGATAAGATCATTCCGGCCAAGCCGAAACTAGTCACTTTAACTTGTGACATTGAAGTTGAAGCTTTATCTTCGGGGTTCGTCTTGACGGTCCCGATAAAAACTTTCATAAAGATGCCCGGCAAACAGCTCGGGAAAAATTCACCTCTCAAAGAGAGGAAGGTTGGCAAAGTTCTCTTAAGGGGAGAAAGAAAAATCGATATCTCCCAGGGATTTGCTGAGCACGACATCCCTACACCAGAATCACACTTGACTATCCCTGTAATCAAAACAAGGAAGCCAACAGTAGAATTGGGACTTGGGGATGGGCAAGAGTTGGGTGCAGACTTTGGGCTGAGAAGCCCCGTTGACAAATAATTATCGGCCCAACAATTCTCTTCACCAATGGAGCACCGAACCTGCAGTATCCATACGGGAGGAGGCAGCCTTATCCGATAGCTGAACCGGAAGAGTGAAGGAATGGCAATACTGGACCGGAGACGCGCCAAAGTAGCTGTGGAGAATTAAATAATACTTAACAAAGTAAATTTTATTTATTATATCCAGTTCAATAAACATGGAAAATCGAGTACGTTAAAAAAAAATGGATTTAATGATCTGTTAACGAGTAAGGTTTATCTATGGAAAGCATCGTTATTTTCATTTTTTGTGGCTAAAAAAAAATTTCCACTTATTTTCATTATATAACATATATATCTGCTAATGTAATAATTTATTTTTCTAAAATTCTATATACTATCTTTGTAATTATGATTCGATATCAATGAAATTATTAGCTGGAAAAAAAGACACTTCATATTTCATCTTCCATTAATTAGAATATTATTGCAACAAAGATATATCAATACAAAAGACAAGATCTGTTCCAATCAGGACGAGAAACACAATCACCGTACGTGTACCTGACGGACCCTGTTTTTGGATTCACACAGTCCTGATAACACTCACGTGTTCCAAAATTTGATGTACACGGAAAACCGCAAACTCTTAGTTTGAAGTTTGGGCTGTTCGCTATATGTACAAAAAATCACCACATTATTTATTATTGGGATTAGTAAGGATTAATGGGTCATGAAACTTTAATCTTTAAAGAGTGTGTGTAAGATATGTCTCATATCGAAAGTTGGGATGGACATTGACTAATATATAAGGGACTTGAGCCAATCCACTCATTGTGAATTAGTTTTGGGTTGGAAGCTCAGGAATCTTAACATGGTATCCGAGCCTGATCTGCACACTCTCGTAATCCTGGCTCAAGAATGGTCTGATTAGAGTTTATCTCGGCCTATAAGTGGCATTTGTCCATCGACCCGAAACTGATGGTCATGGCGAGATTAATGGCTAGAAATGTCATTTTTTCGAGAGGAGGTATTGAGATTAGTAGGGATTAATGGACCATGAGGCATTAATCTTTAAAGAATATGTGTAAGATATGTCCCACATCAGAAGTTAGGATGAACCTTGACTAATATATAAGAGACTTGGGCCAATACACTTATTGTCAATTGGTTTTGGGTTGGAAGTTCTGAAATCTTAACAAATATGTACACATAAAAACCTAATTAGAAATTAACAACAGCAAAAAGAAAAAGATATATCCGAAACCAAGGCGTTGTAACCAGACAACGAAGAAGCTGCCATTATTATTAAGAGAACTAAAGTCGTCCAAGTCTTTGTTATGCACATATTGTCTTGCTCGTAGTATCAACAATGAAGTGTATTGAAAAAATTAATATGTTCTGTAATTGTATAGATCTTAAAGTAAGAAGCTGTATTTATAGAACACATTAGGTATTGTGATTTAAAAACAGGTCCAATTTTTTTTTTTTTTTTCTTACTGTTGATGGATCTTCCATGTATACTACCAATTATATTTTGCTTTGACTAAAAGATATATTATTATTGATTACTATGGTCAGAGGAAAATATTTACCAATTTTGCAAAAGTATAAATAATATTCTCGTCAATATTTTACAGTAATCAAATCAACTAATATTTTTAGTTTTGATTACAAATTATTAGTTTTCCAAGAATTTGAAATGAAACGTAAATATCATATTTAAATGAATAGTGAAGAACTCTCACAATTGTTCTCGCCAAGGATAATTATTTAGCAACTTTTAGTGAAACCAAAAAATAAAAATCCATATTTACAAAAAAAGAGATTTTAACCGTTATTATCTTATTATATAAAGTTTAATGTTTGAAAGTTATATATTACATTTCTTTTGTGGAAGCTCGTTTAATCTAACAATTGAATAAATGGTTAATTAGTGATTTTAGACTAAAAAGTATAAGGTTTAATTCCCACAAAATGCGATTTATGAAGATTAATGGAGGCAAACTTATCAGAGAATCTCCAACGTGGTGCAAGTAGGACGGCATGTCAGTCATGTATGTTTGTGGAAAAATATAAATTGTTCGTTAAAATTGTTCTTTGTAATTGTACTCCAATTTGTATTCAAAATAAGTCAGATTATAATTTGACAAATATAAAAAAAAATTTTTTACCAATTATATTTTGACACAAATCAAACAAATTTTAATAGTAAAATAAAATAAATATAAAAAGTATTAATTCTTTTTTTTAGTCAATAAACTGAAAAAAAAAAGAAACCAATAAAGAATTGAAAATGTAAAATTTATATTTAGAATGAATAACTGAAAAAGGAAACTAAAAAAGAATTGAAAATCTAAAATTTATATTTGTATTAACAAAAGAAAAAAATAATCTATTATATCATGAATTATATTGTGAATTTTATTTATTTAGTTTTACACACCTATTTCAAAGCTTTTCCAAACTTCGTTACTGGAATTCGTATCCCAATCTCTCACTTCTTCTCTGCCTTGATCTCTCACTTCTTCTCTGCCTTCACAACATTCTCATATCGCATCCAGGACCAATAACACGTTTGTAAAATAGTATAGACTTGATCAGTGGAATTAGTTAGAGAGAGGAAAAGAATACAATTCGTGAAGATGAAGCTCACGAGATCTATCCTCTCTAAGATTAGCCTTTGGAAATTATGTTCTTTTCTGGTGTTATGCATCAATATTTTTAATATTGTTTTATTTTATTACATAGATGGTCTGGTTTTATTTTCTATTTTTTTTTTTGCTTTTTTACATATTATAAAATATTAAACTATAATTATCTATAAAGTTTATTGAAAATAAGTATACGTTTTTTAATTGGGTTGATTTGAAAAATATTTAGCTATATTTAATAAATATTGATAAATAAATATTGATAAATACGTAAATATATGATTTTCGTCCACTAATTATATGTTAAAATCAAATTGTTTAGAACCGCATGACTATATAAAATAAATTCTTCTAATTTGAATTTAAAATATATATATATATAATATATATATTTGTAACTATATATATATATATTATTCTCCTCCGCCAGAGTTGCGTCCGTCTCTACCTCCAGATAATAATGTTGATTTACCAGCAAATGCATCACCGCCATTTTCTGTGGATCCCACGGGCTCTTTCGGCTCGTAAACCCCAGTTTTCTCTGACGGCCAGTCCCAGTATGCTACTACGAGGGATTTGCAATACTAATCTTGTAAATTATTATGTGATTTTTTTCATATTTTATCCTCACTCATACGGTACAACAAATCACTTCGAGATAGTCACCTATCATTAAGTTGCTTTTACTCTAACACATTTAACTTTTGATTTATTTCTAGACAAATAACAAAGAAATAAATGCATTTCAATAATATATATAGCCAAAACAATTATTTTAATCTTTTTCACGTGCACCATCATATTCTAAAAATTGGAGTGTTAGAGTCTGGTTTTGATTCGACTGACTTGTTCAGTAGATTGTCATGGTTTAGATCAAAGGAGGCTAAATTTATTGAAGATTTCGAGATCGCGTGAAGAAATTTGAGCTGGAGATGGAGAAAAGGAAATATTGAAACAACGATGCTTTCGTCAAACCCATTTCGTTTTTGCCGTTCTTCTGTTTTCATGTTTCTTTTTTTAATTTGTACACCGACTTATTTAGGAGTATATTTTAATATACTTTTTCTGGTGGAAAAAACTTTTATATATTTGGTTTAAAAATTTGATCAGAAAGCGCATGCTAGAAGCTTTTTTGTTGTTCATTAAAAAAATTAAAACTAATATAAATCGTACTTTTCTATTCTTTTTTGTTAATCAGGCTAAGACCAGACTAATCTCCGGAGATCCATTGATAAAAAAAAAATCATTCTCCCTTAATATTTTGTCTTGGAATTAAAATTTGTTTAACAAAGATAAATTTGTATAACACTTCATATTTCATCTTCCATTAATTATAATTAATATTATTGCAACAAAGATATATCAATACAAAAGACAAGATCTGTTCCAATCAAATGAAGCAACAACAAGAAGGTTTAGGAAAATCAGGACCAGAAACACAGTCACCGTACGTGTACCTGACGAACCCTTTTTTTGGATTCACACAGTCCTGATAACACTCGCGTGGTCCGAAATTTGACGTACACGGAGAACCGCAAACTTTTAGTTTGAAGTGTGGGCTGTTCGCTGCATGTCCACAAAGTCACCACATTATAATATCATCATCGTATCTATATGCATCATATATGTATACATAAAAACCTAATTAGAAATTAACAACATCAAAAAGAAAAACATATACCCGGAGCCAAGCTGGCATTGAAACCGGCAAACGAAGAAGCTGCCAATATTATTACGAGAACTAAAGTCGTCCAAGTCTTTGTTATGCACATATTGTCTTGCTTAATATCAACAATGAAGTCTATTGAAAAAATTAATATGTTTTGTAATTGTATAGATCTTAAAGTAAGAAGCTGTATTTATAAAACACATTAGGTATTGTGATTTTAAAACAGGTCCAACTCTTTTTTTCTTTTTCTTACTGTTGATATGGATCTTCCATGAATACTACCAATTATATTTTGCTTTGACTAAAAGTTTTTTGATTAAAAGATATATTATTATTGTGTTACTATGGTCAGAGGAAGATATTTACCAATTTTGAAAAAGTATAAATAATCTCCTCGTCAATATTTTATAGTAATCAAGTCAATTAATATTTTTAGTTTTGATTACAAATTATCATTTAAGTTAAAAAAAATATTAGTTTTCCAAGAAATTGAAATGAAACGTAAATATCATATTTAAATGAGTAGTGAAGAACTCTCACAATTGTTCTGGCCAAAGATAATTATTTAGCTACTTCTAATGGAACTGTTTAAAATAAAAATCGATATTTACAAGAAAAAGAGCTTTTGTCCGCTAATTATTTTATTATATAACGTTTAATGTTTGAAAGTTATATATTATAATTTTTTTTGTGAAAGTTCCTTTAATCTAGTGATTAAACAAATGGTTAATTAATACCTTTAATTACACCAAGGAGTATAGGGTTCAATTCTAAAAAAATGTGATTTATGAAGGTTAATATAGATAAGCTTATCAGAGAATATCCAGCGTGGTGCAAGTAGACTTTCTTGTCGTAGGACCGCATGTTTTCATGAATTTTTGTGTAAATTATCCGTTGAAAAATTGTCCCTCTAATTGTACGCACAATTTGTAGTCAAAATAATATTTCAAACGACAAAAAGATCGTGATACGTATCAAGTCAGTCGATTAGAATTTGATAAATATAAAAAACTTTTACCAATTAAATTTTGACACAGATCAAAAAAAATTTATTAGTAAAATAAAATAAATATAAAAATTATGAATTATTTTTTTGTTTAGTCAATAAAACTGAAAAAAGGAAATCAATAAATAATTGAGATTGTAGAATTTTTATTTAGAATGAATAACTGAAAAAAAAAACCAAAAAAGAATTGAGAATCTAAAATATCTATTTGTATTTTCCACAACAAAATAAAAAAATAATCTATTATATCATGCATTATATTGTGAGTTGTGTTTATTTAGTTTTACCATTATGTCGAAACCAAAAAAATTCCAAAATTGATGTTTAACAAGAAATTTATATTGAAAGTTTCTCACATTGTAAAAAATGTAGAAAATTATAAACTAAATAATTTTCTGATAAAAGAAAAATGATATGCATAGTTAAAAGAGAAGAATTTATAGTCAAATAAGATTAAAAAAAATAAATCTAATTAAATTATAATTATGAGAATAAATTCGTCAATTGTTTTAAAAAATATATATATATATATATGAGTAGCTAAATACAAAATAAATAAAAAATCTAATAACTAGGCATATAAAAAAAAAAACTAAATATTTAAAAATATGTGACGAAATTTAATTGAAAACCAAATTAGGATCTTTTATTAGTGGTTTTGCATCGTCGTTCTTAATATTATTTTATATAGTTTTTTTACAGGTTATAAAATAGTAAATTATAAACCACCGTATACGTGAGTTCTAGTCTAGATTAAAATAATCGCGACACATATGAATCAACGGATCAGATTTTGACAAGTGAATAAAAACAATTTTAGTAAAAAAAATCAAATATAGTAAAAAAGAAATTTCCAATAAGAATAAGATATCAATTCGTCAAAGTTTTAGAAAAAAAATAAACATATAAGTAAATAATTAAAAATAAAAATTTTCAAAAAACAAGCCAAATTTCCAAAAAAATTAAAAGATCGATCGGGAGAATGTGCACAACAAGATCGATCATTTTAATCACTAGATCGATCAATATCCTCGGCAGATTAGACACATAATTTTTTCAGGAGTTGAAAAGAACGATTGGTTTCTTCCTGAATGATCAATCTGGAGGTTTGAATCAATGGATCAACCGATCCTTAGAGATGATCGACCAATACATTAGCTTGATGTAGTTGCAAAAATCCCACGAGCTAAAATATCGCTCAATTTATATCAATCCATCCATACATACGTGACAACACATATCGATGGTTTCACGGTTTCACCCCATAGATCGATTAGTCTTAACCCTAACGACAAAAAATAAATCTTTTACTTTCGTGTTTTGTCTTGAAATCACCAAATCTTGATTTAATCCGATCTCATACCTTTATATACTATTTTTACTTTTTTAGCTATTGTTTAGTTTATGTTTTTGGGAGATTAAGCTCTGATTCTACATGTGTATAAAAGATTTTTGAAGTCTTTAATTATATTTTTGCAAATTTGTTGTGTAAAACTTAATTTTTATAGGTTTGATTAGTATAACGACTTTATTTACAGTATTGTGTACTTGTAGTAGTGTTATAAGGTTAAAAATTTGTCACAAAAGGCCCCTAAAACTTACAGTATTGTGTACCTGACCATTGTCTATTAGTGTTACAGTATTTTATTAGTTTTTTTTACTTAGGTCTTAAATTTTCAGAGCCAGCCCTGATTTTGTGTTATAAAAGATGCTCATATGTTATTACTTTCTGGATCATAAGAGCAAGAACAATGGTAATTTTTATAAGAACTCTTAATATATATTAAACAAATAAAAATTATTATAATAATGAATGAGGTTCTTAAGAACTTAAAGTTCTTAAATAAGAAATTTTCTTAAGTTTTTAAGAACCAATTCATTATTATAATAATTTTTATTTATTTAATATATATTAAGAATTTTTATAAGAACTACCATTGTTCTTGCTCTAAGTTGTTTTTTTAGTTTTATGAGCTGAAGTAACCAATACTTGTTGATTTGTGGTAGAGTCAAATGGTGAGTTTGGTGAGGCATAGTATTTAATAATACTTAACAATGTAAATTTTATTTATTATAATCAATTTTAAATAAAATATGGAAGATTGAGTATGGAGAAAGAAATGATCACGAATAAGGTCTACCTACCGAAAGCATTGTTAAATTCACTTTTTTTTTTTTTTTTCTTTCTCACTAAATGAAGCATATAATTTGTTTTTCTAAAGTTTTGTATACTATCTTTGTAATTTTGATTTGATATTATATTAGTCGGAAAGAAAAACGTGGAAGAACTCTTTAATTCTTTCTCGACCAAAATGTCTTTTCTCTCACCTTTTTAATATGTAGAGGAACTAAGCTTTTAAAGAATTTTTCTTTCAAACACTAAACGATAAAAACTCGAGAAGAAAAAAATGACAAAAAAGTGTTGTATTTGTGGGAAGACGCGTATACGCGGAGAAAGGTTCACGGGCATTGTCAGGACTCAGGATCTCTTTCATGATTATACATAAATGTTTTTGGTAAATTTGTATTATTAAGATGCAAGAAAATTGAGAATTGAACATAAATGCATCAGAGATTAGTCATAGTCGTTGAAAAGAAAAAAAATAAGACATTAGGATCAACTGCATTTTTAGGCTTGCTCCTGTGGCAAACACAAATAATAAACATTTATGTTTAAAGCATTAGGTTAGAAAATCAGCACAACATTTTATTTTTCGTCGAGGAGAAGGTTTGGTCAAACAGTAGGTCCAATTGTATATATTTAAAGAACAAAAAATTGGTTGAATTAAGCATTTTTCTATATTTTAGTGATTTATGTTGAATTAAATTTGGTGGAACTAAACATATTTTAAAAATTTTACCATTAAAACATAAAAAAACAATCCAGCTAATTCCTCTAAAAAAAACTAAACAAATAAATAAAATTAAAAGAAAATATTTTTTTTACTATTTTGTAATAGAATAGGAATTTTTTTTATTCTAATAAATTATATTCCATTTATCCTTACTTTAATAATTCTACTAGTTACTACTATTTGAATTCAATATGGTCATAAAATAAACAAAGATATAATTTTCCCGTCGGTAGATATATTTGTTTCCATTTTAATATCCACGATTAAAATTTAAAAACATTGTTTTAAATTTTGAAATAATTTTTTTTCCTCAGACTTCAGGTGAATCAATGATTTAGACTCTCCCATTTTATATAAAAATGTTTGTATAACTATATAATAGACTCGATATTTAGTTTTTGTAAAATATTACTATTCTAACTTTTTATTTAACATTTTTTTATTTTTACGATTTTCTTATTTTCTTTTTCATAACCATTTTCTTTAATATAAATTACTTTTGGAGAAGTTGATAAAATAAAACTCTTAGAAAGTAAATTACATCAAACAAATTTAAATGTTTTAAAGACTTAAAATATTTGAAATACATAGTTTACACTTTAGTAAAACTAAAATTTCAAAATTATTGAATAATTCTGCATATTTAAAGAACCATTGTTTTGTTCATTCTATGTTTTATAAATTCAAAAGCCAACTATTTAGTCTGTAATGGTAAAATTTGTTTAAATTAATTTGTTTATGCGAGCTTTGTTTTCTGATTTCTCTGACCGAAAATATTGTATAATCTTTTTAACAAAAGAAAAACAAAATACATAATACTAATTATTTAGGTTAATTTAAAAATAAATTATCAACATGTCTATTAAATTGACGGTCACATGTCAAATTTTGTAAAACTATCCTCGTGACGATGTCTGATGCATATTTATTCAAAATTTTGTATTAAAAATATAAAACGAATTTTTATAAAACAAAAATAAAATTTTAAAACAATACTGTTTTATGAATATTAATTTTGGTGAATTTTAAAGAAAATATTTTTTCCGTGTAACAAGCACTTTGTGTTTTTCTCGAATTGAGACTTTTTTTGCCAGAACCATGCACCGACACAAGTCAGTATCACTATTCTCGGTGGTTAAGAAGATCCAACGACGTACAGTCAAAAGTCTCAGTAATCAACGGTTACTCTTTGCACAATTTTTTCTAAAGTGCGTTCTTTAACGCTCCTCCACGTCACGGTCCTCTTGTTGGACCCCAAAATCTCCACACGTGTGATTCAGGTGTCAGGCTGTCATCATGTCTACTAGATTCTTTTTTGTTTTTATTTTTAAAGATTTTGGTATTGAAATATTTTTGTGTGTTTTTGGATTTTACAATTTACAAAACAAGACAATAATTTAAAAACTAAAATTCCAGAAAAAATAAAAATAAGAAGCCCTATCAAAATCTCCTATTGGACTCGATTTGATGATGAACTAGAAAAAAATGTTACAAAACCGACTACAACTAGAAATCGGAAATCCTAAACGCAAAGCACAACGATCCTTACAGCTGCCGCAGCCACTTTCGCGAAAGAAGAACCGGATTACCGCTGAAGCCAGAGCCTTTTAAGCCGAAAACACTGCTACCGACTCGGAGAGAAGCCAAAACACCGGAGGATAACCGAAGTGGGAGAAAAGAGCCAACCACGCCTCCAGAACCGAAGTGGAAGAAAAGAGCCAACTACGCCTCCATATCCTCATTATACGACGCTGCCGCGAGAAACTTTTCGGAGAGAGCTTGAAAACGCAACTCAGGGAGAGGGAGCATATCTGACCACAAAAAGAAAAATACAAGTGTGAGGAGAGTCCATACCACACCTCGCGCCTTCCAGATGCAACGCCGCCAAAACTCTTTGCAAGAGTCGTCGCCGTCCTCAAGAGCCACGACCTTACTCGTGAGCTACTGGCAGTTCATGCAGTCAAACCCTTCCTCGACGCTCCACGCTAATGCTTCGGATTGCAACCCCACAACTTAGCCGGCGAAAACAGAGACAAACCCTAGACGGAGGACTGAGACGAAGACCTCGAGCGATGACCCTTGAGGAAGCTTCCCCAGATCTTGTCCTCATGAGTTCCGGTTTTTCAAAGAGCCGCCGCCGTCACCCACCGCCTAGCCGAAGCAGAATCCCTGGATAAGAGAGACCCGCCACCAAATCTTCGCTGGAGCACCACCAAAACCAAGGAGAGAAGCATCGGGGCAAGGAGAAGAAGAGAAAGCATCGGGGCAAGGAGAAAGAAAGAAGCATCGGGGCAAGCGCTTCGTAGTGCAGTGGTTTGAACAGAACTCAACTATTTTTTGGCATCCGAGGTTTATACCTTACTCTTTTTTTTTTTGTAAAGAATTAACTTTTTTGTGAGCAATTAACCTTTTTTTCTGAGGTAAAAAATATTGGGATTAGTAGAGGTTAATTGACTATAAGGCTTATAAAAGATTTGGACCGATCCACTTATTGCCAATTGGTTTTAAATTGAAAGCCCAAGAAATTTAGCATGGTATCAGAGTCCAATCCACACTCTCTCGTAATCCGGCCCAGAAGTGACTTTGGCTCCTTGACTCGAAATTGATGATCTGGCGAGATTAATGGCTAGAAGAGCCATTATTTCGAAGAGGGGTATTGAGATTAGTAGAGGTTAATGGGTCATGAGACCTATAAAAGACTTGGACGAATTCATTTATTATCGATTGGTTTTGAATGAAAGCGGATGAAACTTAACAAAAAAATCGGTGGCATGGTCGTTGTGGTCCACAGACAAAAAAAAAGTTATAAGTATGAACGTGATGTACACGATGGTGGTAAAATATCAGCTTAGTTTGGTGAAGACGAGAACCAAAGTTTTTTTTTTGTGTGTGTGGTAACAGACGAGAACCATATATATATAGTTGAAGCATCTTAGAGACTTGAATCAGATTTGAATCTATGTATCTTGAGCATCTGTTTCGGATTGTTGTGTTAATGGACCAGAGAATCAAGTTTGCAGATCTGAATTGTTGCCGGTGAAGTCTCATGTTTTTTTCTTATAGATTTGAGTAGTTCACGTAGATTATCTATTTTTTTAAATTTAACAGTAAGTTTTATACAAATTTAAATTTATATGGTAAAAACAAAAAAAATACATGGTAAAGTTTTAACCATATCAAACCGCACTAGTTTATATATCAGTCATTTATTTTAAATTTTTTAATATATTTTAAAATTTAAAATTTATTTCTTTGTTTTCATCATAATTGTTTTTACTTGACGATACCCAAAAGTAAAATAAACGTTAAACTTAAAATAAAATTTCGTCTTATTTTCTTTTTTATTACGAAAACAGCATATTTTTTATAAAGATAATCGTCGAAAAAATATCATGTTTTTAGCTATTTTACTTATGGTTTTCTAACACTATAACAAGTGTTTTATTCAGTTTTCAAGATTTTATTAGTGTTTTCATTTTTTGAGATATTTATAATGTCAATACTCTTTATAGGTTATCAGCACAAAAAGAACACAAAAAAGCAAAACTCGTTTTTGGACAGATTCAAAAGTTTGACATCCAGTGAAAACTTTTCCACCACGTGATCAAACTCATTTTTAGAGATAGTGATCAATCACATTTCATATGATAATAGTTTGAGAATGATCCAACGGTTTGATCTAAAAACCATGAATATTGAATATTACTGAAGTTATGTCTAGCTGCCTTAAAGGAGAAGCAAGTGCAGACGCAAGCCAAGGTACGAAGACCATCCACTGTGTCATAGAATGACGTGCCCGCGGCCAGAATCCCTCATCACACGGCCAGATTCTCACGCCCAAGATCAAGCCCATTTGCAAGTCCGCTTGAAGAATATTTTCTTTTCTCACAAGGAAAAATCCTAGGCCGTCCAAAGAGAGCTCAAAACCTATAAATATATTGTTTTTTAGAGATTTTGAGACATACTCGATAGAATTCATTACCCACGTAATTCTTTAGCCACCTCGTTTTTTTTTACTTGTTGTTTATTCTTAGTTTTTGGGAGAAAAATATCTTTTGTAGAACTCTTTTATTTATATTTGATTTATTGATTATGCATTCATCATCATGTGTTATGACTTACTTAGTCATGTCTGAGTAGTTTATTAGTTGGGTTAAAGGATTTATCAAAGGAGATTTCGTGATTGAATAGGATATGTGGCGATCGAAGAGCTCACTAACCGAAAGCCCTTCCTCTTGCCAGTATGCCTTTTAAAATGACAATTAAGTCCTTTCTCTTATAGAAATCATTTTTTACAAAAGGGCATACTAAAATAGTGCAAGGAAAAATATTGCAAAATAGAATTCTACGATATACTAATACGGATGATTAGAGAATTGGATGTGCGGAGTCAGAGAAAAGTCTACTTCCTTAACTAAAAATTTACCCCAGAGTGCGACGGTTCAATAATGATGAGAGTCGCATGATACAACTGCAACCTTCAAATATGTGTGTATTCTCATAGAAGAAATTGTAGAGGTTTTGATGTTTTGTCCGAAATGAGAAAGGAAGAAGAAAGACTCATTCTTATTGCCTTCTCATGGAATCTTTGGAGATTTTCAATTAATCATGGCATCAAATGCTGAATTAATAACAAATGTGAAGACTAGAATTTATGGCTTAACTAGTTCAAATTATGTAGTGATTAATTACATAATCAAAACATGCATGTAGTAAAAAGGATAGTGGTCAAAAGCCTATATATCCGAATCCAAACCTAAACTCGAATCTAAGTTCAAGCCCGTCATGTTCCGGCTCTGCTCAGCGTGCATGTATGTATGGTTTAGTATGTGTTCAAATATCTTTCTTTTACATCTAAGTTCAAGCTCGTCATGTTCCGGCTCTGCTCAGCGTGCATGTATGTATGGTTTAGTATGTGTTCAAATATCTTTCTTTTACATCTAAGTTCAAGCTCGTCATGTTCCGGCTCTGCTCAGCGTGCATGTATGTATGGTTTAGTATGTGTTCAAATATCTTTCTTTTACATCATAATGTATCTAAATTTCAATTGTTGTTAGCCTAAAAAGTTAAATATTCCCACTTATATATTTGGGAGATTTTTATCCAACTTTGAACAACCATTTTTCATTTAACCAAATTCCAATTCTGATATACAGTAGAACCTCTATAAATTAATACTCGATAAATTAATAATCATTATACATTAATAAATTTTGCTGGTCCTGAGTCGGGCCAGTGTAAAAATTAGCAAAATTCGATAAGATAATAAGATAATAATTTTTTTTAAACTCTTATGTAAATATATAGTCCCAATAATAAGATAAATTAATAATTATACATCTAAGCATATATATCTACATATAACTAAGGTAATATTGTAAAATATGATTAAATTATTATTTTAAGTTTATAAACATTATTGATTTATATTTAAATTCTTTGATATGATATTTTATAAATGAATTTTATAATTTTGAAAATATTTTTGTGTTGTTTTTGATGAACGTTAAAAGTTCAAACCGAAAATATCTCTATAAATTAATAAATTATTAATTTATTGATAAATTAATAATTATTAATTTATAGATAATTAATAACTCTATAAGATAATAAAATTTTGAAGTCCCAATATTATTAATTTATAGAGGTTTTACTGTAATAGTGGTTTGTGGAATGAATAATTGCTTTCATAATCCGATAATTCCGTCAAAAATATTTTTATGACAGTTATCTGACAAAAATAAAACCGTAACATATTTAAAAATGAATTTCAATATCTCTCACATTATTGAAAAGAATATGTGAGAGATATTGGATACCAATTTCTAATTTAAACGAATTTCAATTTTGATATATATGAGTACACTATATTATAGTGGTCATTATACGGTTTAATAAGATAGATTAACATATTTTAATTTTGACTTACAATATAATATCTCTTACATTATTGACGAGAAAATCATACAATTGGAGGTTGTAGTCTTAAAACCTGACTAATATGGTAATCTAATAAAGTTAATGTTTGATGGGGAAGCTAAAACTTGGGATCGTTCAGTGCATGCGCGAAGGACTAATATTTACAGATAAATTTAGTTTGGCATATATAATAATAATATAAATCAGTCATATTTGAATATATATTTTTATTTATATAATTCCGAATATATATATATAGAAAATGAGAGATTAATTAATAAAGATCTGACTGGAAATGGGAGAATCTTGAGATTCCAAATTGACTACACAACAACAATATTTACCATAAACTTTCATCTCACAACCTCCTGTTTTGTACCCTAGAGCTATGCATTTTTGATTGCATCCTTCTTCGCTTTGACATGGTGGTCTTCTTTCCGGACATATGCGAATTTTTTCTAATTGGTTCATGAACAAAAATATTGACAAACTTTGAAGTATAAAAATGATCAGTTTAATATGTTAGCATGTAAGTAACCATAAAAACACAATGAAATATATTTATTTATGACTCTGGCTCAACTAGACAATTAGTAAAAGCATCTCGAATTTTATAAGAGAATTTTAAATATGAAAAACAATTTTTTTTTTTGCGTTTGAGACAATCTTTGAACAAGTAAAATGTGTTACCTGTAATTATGGACAAAGAGATGAGAGCAAAAACCATCAAAAAAGATAATAAAAGAGTTGAAACTTGGCTGCCATTACTTATGTTTTTGGAAGTCAACAATTTTTCGAGAGATCTTTCAGTTACATGAAACAACAAAACCAATAGAAAAAATAAGATACAAAATAAAACTTAGAATTACGAAGTTTCGATACAAAAAAGACTTATGTTGTTTTATCGGTACATTTTCTACAAAAATAACATATATATAGTTCAGTTACCTTTTAACTATATGATATTTCGGTAACTATAAAAAACTGGTTGTATTGATCTCGTGTGCATGTATATATATAATTTTAATGGATTTTCCATATTATGTAAGTAGTCAACATTGTGTAATGGACTTTCCCACTAACATAAATTCCGACTAGCAATTTGGTCAAAGTTATCATAATTTATTATGTTTCCATCAGATATTGTCAAAGATGTCAACGATTTCATAATTTATTATTCCTTCCATTTTATATTAGTCGTCGTTTAAAGTTTTTTTATACATATTAATAAAATATTTAATTTTTACGTGATGAAATTAAATTGAAAACAAAATATAGGGGAAACAATAAAAAAATAAGAGAATCAAATTAGGATATTATATTAGTGGTTTTGTACCGTTGTTCTTAATCTTATTTTATATAGTTTTTTTTTTAATTTTGTTTTAACGGGTTATGAAATAATATATATTCTAATACAGTAAGGTTTTTTTTAGAGTGAGCTTTGACATGCTGCCAAGTGGCATGTGATGTGTCACCTACATTTAAAGAAAAAAAAACCCATAAATACATAAAAAATTGATATGTGTACTTCATAATTGTAAAACTTAATTCTTTTATCTCTTTATTTTGTTGTTCTTAATTTAATGATATGAATATATGGATGAATAACAAAAAAAACTATAATTAACTACATAACTATAGAAAAAAATGTGATATTATATAACATATAATAAATTTTTTTCATCAGGAGCCCTGAAAATTTTGGGACGGGTTTTCCGTTCCCTCCTGTACCGTCCCAAATTTTCCGTCTCATTCCCTATCCCGTTTAAAACAATTAGCCATTCGAAACCATTTATTTTATTAATACGGGTATGAGAAGGGAATGAGTATTAGATCGTGTACCCGAATTATCCGTTTAAAAATGAAAAACTTGAAAATTCTATATATTTTTTTTTCAAATTATTCTGAAATTTCCCGGGACGTTCTTATCATATTTCCTTTTGAGAATTATTTTTCAATTCACAAATTTTCTGTTTCTGTCCCATAGCCGTAGATTCCCATCCTGAGTCCCAAAATTTTCAGAGCTGACATACCTTCATTCTACACTTTTACATTTGAAAGAAAAACTTATCCACAAAAGAGAATAAAAAATCCAAATACACTAAATAATTAAATACAATCCACAAAAAAACAAAAACAAAAAACTGCAATAGAGATTCTATAACAATCTATAAATAGAAAGAACAATACAACAATTTACAAACGCAACTCACTTTTATTACCACACAAATTTCCAATAGAATATATATATATATTACACTATCGTATAATTTCTTTCACACAATCAACCGGAACAAACTGCGTCTCAAAATCACACATCCACTCCATCAAAAATAGAACATCAACTACATAATCCGTTTTAGCACCGATCAAATACTTCAAGCAAATAACACAACCTTCAAAAATATGATTAACTTCTACCTCACTTATCATGATACCGAAAGTTTAATAAACTTTATTCGGACATCTATGCTATCACGTAGACCACATAACACACAATGTTTCGAAGTGTCTTTTGAAATTGAAGATTCAACCCAAATGCATCAAGAAAAGTATATGTTGATTTGTAATTGGAGACTTAGAGAAAACACAAATTCAAGCTACACAAGAAGAATATGACAATTGTGTTATATATCTTGATAATCTACAAGCACCGAAAAATATCTTAACATTTTATTTTACATTCACAAATTTTTATCACAAATGTATTTCAGATTGGTTATACTATAAAACAACATGTCCTTAATTATTGTCAAAAATAAATAATTTGATATTTTATATGCTTACGATGAATAAAAGAAATTCTCATTCACTATAGATATTATTATTCCATCAATCTTTCAATACAAAATTATAAAACTACATGATATTCACAAATTAAAAATTAATATTTATCCACAAGCTTTTACTAACAAATATTATAAAATAAATTTTAAAATTAAAACATTTAAATTTTCACAAATCTGTGCAACGCGGGGACCTTGTCCTAGTAAATTATAAAATACCGTATTTGTGAGTTTTAGTCTATATTAAAATGATCGCGACACATGTGAGTCAGCCGATCATATTTTGACAAGTGAATTTTTTTACCTTTTTATGTTCAGCAATGAAAGTTGCCTTTTTTCGTTTTATGAACTGAAATAACTAATACTTGTTGATTTGTGGCAGATTTAAATGGTGAGTTTGGTGAGACCTAGTATTTGATAATACTTAACAAAGTAACTTTTATTTATTATAATCAATTCAATAAACATGGAAGATTGAGTAAGTTAAGAAAAATATTGGATTTAATGATATGTTATTGAGTAAGACTTATATACGGAAACTATTGTCAAATTCATTTCTTCTTTTTTTGTAGCTAAGATTTTTTTTTCTTTTCATGTATCTTTCTCATTAGGGTCAATTTGCCAAATAAGCATAGTAATAAAAGAAATTAAACATATAGCCATAACGTTTGAATAATACAACAACTAACCAAAAACCCTAACCTCTATAATATTGTTGACCAAAATACCCTTAATGACCATTTTTCACGGAAAGAGAGAGACATATTTCGTACTATTTTATCTTCATCACATTTCTATACTATCGGTTCGATATTATCATGAAAACTAGTATAAACTTGAGTAGAGAATTGAGAAAATAGTATAAAATTAGGTACTATTTTATCGTTTTGATTTTATTTGTATTTGATAGATTTTTCTTTCCAAATCATTCTTTCTCCTTCCAACAAAGAAGAAACAGAATCGCTGATCGATATACAAATTTATCTGTTTGAATTCAGCAAAGTTTAACTTTTAATACAGTAATCGCAGAAGAAATCAGCTTAGCGAACATCTTCGTTGATTACATACATACTACATAGATTAATTACGAAACATAAAAAAAAGTTTACATAGTTAAATTAACATTAACAAAATAGTACATCACAAAACTTAACACACCAATATAGCATATCATAGTTATCTAGTACAGAAAATAGTATAAAACTTAAAACAACCAATATAGTATAACTTAGCAAAGCCCCCAAACGCAGGTGTCTGGCTCGAGAGGCATCTCGTACTGCAAAGCCATGAGCCGATCTCCCATGAACCAGAGCTGCTATATGTTTGCACGCTGGGAGCATTGAAAGGATTGTCACACGGTTTGTCTTCACCCCATCAAGCTGCAATTTTCTTAACAACAAAATAATATAGTACAAAACTTTACACAATCAATATAATATAACATAGTTAGCAAATCTGAGATAGAACAGTCAGATTCTAATCTAATCGATACCCAATTTGGAAATTTTTTTTTTAACGAAAGCTATAAAAAGGACGATAGAGAAGAAAGGTCGGAAGGGAAGCGACAACCACGACGAATGCCATGGAGGGAGGAGAGGAGAAGTGGCGGAAGGGAAGAAAGAGAGAGAGAGAGAGTCAAGGGCAGTTTCGTATATATTGTAACTAATACAAAGAATATAATAGCCACTCTTTGTTATGGTTAGTTGATAGGTTTTCATATGGTCATTGGACCTAATTTCCCTTCTCATTATATAACGCAGATATTTGTTTATGTAAAATATTATTTTCCAAAGTTTGTATACTGTCTTTGTAATTTTGATTTGATATCAATAAAATTATTAGTTGGGGAAAAAAAACATGGAAGAACTCTTTAATTCTTTCTCGACGAAAATGTATTTTTTTCTCTCCTTTTTAGTATATAGAGGAACTAAAGCTTTTAAAGAATTCCTTCTTTCATTTGACCAAAAAAAAGAGAGGTTAATTTGCATACTAACCATATTGAGGTTTAAAATGAAGCTTATAGCCATAAGGAATATAAAATAGAGAAACTAACCAAAAACCCTAACCTCTCTAATTTTTTAGACGAAAATACCTTTACTGACAAATCTGTTCGCTGGAAAAATAGAGAGTCGGAAATTCTATACTATTTTGTCAATATCAAATAGTAAGTAATTATCATTCTATTATATTTTTCAATACAAAAACATAGAATGCTATTTCACATGGGATGATTTTGGTATAGATAATACAATAATATAGAATGCTAATAAATATTCATTTCAAGAAGAAAAAAACCATTTGACGTTATCCAACGTACGCCCTAATCGGTTATAGACCCCTGAAAATAAACACATATAATTTAAAAATATACCCTAAACCCAACATACTGAGCGTAAACCCAACTATTTAAATTATAAATCCTTAGAAATAATTTTTAGTGTTTGTGGTATTTTTAGTTTAAAATCAAACTATACTATATGAATATGAATGATAGTATATACTTTTTATTATTTGAAAACATAATTGACATATCTTTGGTTTCAAAAATCCAAACCACGTTATATACATCAAATTCACAATTAAATAGACGAATCAAAATATAGATTCAAAATGGAATACAATCATTAATACGTAGAAGAGTTCAACCAAGAAATTCGCTTGAACCACATCCTTTTGGCAAGCTTATCTACTTCATTCCATGGATCATGTATACTGCGTAGTACAAGGGGTGGAACATGAAAAATAGTATAACCCTATACTGCTTTAGCTCCACAATTGATAAACTCCATGATTTCCATACTAACAAAAACAAGTAAGCACCGACGAAAAGGACCCAACACATTTTACACCGACAATCCATTCCATGTTACTGGATTCCTCAAGGAAAAGAGACTAACGTTGAGATCCCTGACTTCCCAAATGCATCATAAGCTTGGCGTTGTGCTGAATCACTTAGCACTTGATAGGCCTCTCTCCCAACACCTGAATAAGAATCTACTCTTTGTAAAACTACCCAAGACATCCAATATAAGATGATCGTAATAGAAAGAAAAAAAAACCTATGTGCCAAACAATAAGATAAACCTAAAAACTCCAAGCATCTTGCAGATAAACTTGGTAGTAATGATTCCAGGTAGCATCATCTATGTTACAATACACAGGCTTATCGCACAGTGTCAATACAAAAGCTTATCAAGTTTTCCAGAATCTGATTCAAACAATGAAAATTGTTAGAGCTCTTTCTCTTCCAAACTTTGGAAATCAGAACTTGACTGGAAATTGTGTGATGCTTGAGGACAGTCCCTTCAATCGTGTGCATGTGTACAATAAACAAACGAGCCAACAATAATCACTATACTTTTTTCACATCAAATTTCAAACTGGAATTGGGCAGATTAGATTACAAACCCATGAGCCGATCTCCCATGAACCAGAGCTGATATATTCCTGCACGCTGGGAGCATTGAAGGGATTGTCACACGGTTTGCCTTCACCCAGCAACCTGCAATTCTCTAAACAACGAAATAGTACAGTACAAACCTTAACACAATCAATATAATATAACATAAACCTGAAATCGGTTGGGAAAAATCAGCAAATCCAATCCGAGAAAAACAATTCGCAATAAGACGACGAAGAAGAAGGATCACAATTGGAAAATCGTTGCCCAGTTTGAAAAAAAAACGGCGAAAGACATAAAGAGGACGACGGAGAAGAAAGGTCGGAAGGGAAACGGCAACGACGGCGAATGCCATGGAGGGAGGAGAGGAGGAGAAGTGGCGGAAGGGGAAAAAAGTGGAGGGGGATCTAGGAGGGCGACAGAAGTAGAAAGAGGAAGGCCAGATCGAAAATGTTGGAAAGTAAACTTGATTTTGGATCAAGATTAAGTTTGGAGTAATGGTAATTGGGCTTAAACCCAAAACACTTGATCCAAATTCTAGAGTCTTCCCTAGAAATATCTCAACTACTTCCACCTCCTTAAAATGATCTAGAGAGTTGTAGAAATTAATAAAATCAAGACACTTGTCTAGTTAATTAATGAGTAGAAATCTCTATATTAGGATTAAAATATTTAGATATTTTGTATGTTGGAGGCTATAAATAGCCATCCCCTCACGTTGTAATATAACCAAGTTTATAAAGACAATAAAAAAGAAGTTTATAAAAGATCTCTTAAAAGTTTATAGAAGGTTTAGAAAAGCTTATAAAAGAGAGCTTATAAAACACTTATAAAAAGCTTATAAAAACCTTATAAAAGGTTTCCTCTTCCAACAAAGTGGTATCAGAGCCAGGTTATTCTCTCAAAGATGGCGAGTAGCAGTGTTCCCTTCCAAGTTCCTATGCTCACAAAAGGCAACTATGACAACTGGAGTCTAAGAATGAGGGCGATCCTAGGAGCTCACGATGTGTGGGAGATCGTCGAGAAAGGCTTCGTTGAACCGGAGAATGATGGTGGTCTATCTCAAGCTCAAAAGGATAGCTTGAGAGATTCAAGAAAGAGAGACAAGAAGGCTCTCTACCTAATCCATCAAGGATTAGATGAAGATACGTTCGAGAAGGTCGCAGAAGCAAAGTCAGCCAAAGAAGCATGAGAGAAGCTTCGAACTTCTTACATAGGAGCGGAGCAAGTTAAGAAGGTACGTCTTCAAACTCTAAGAGGAGAATTTGAAGCATTGAAGATGAAGGAAGGTGAACTAGTCTCCGATTACTTCTCAAGAGTTTTGACGGTTACTAACAACCTTAAAAGAAACGGCGAGAAGTTAGACGAGGTGAGAATCATGGAGAAAGTTCTTAGATCGTTGGATCAAAAATTTGAGCATATCGTCACCGTCATTGAAGAGACGAAAGATTTGGAGACTATGACGATAGAGCAACTTCTTGGGTCATTACAAGCTTATGAAGAGAAGAAGAAGAAAAAGGAAGATATTGGAGAACAAGTACTCAAGATGTGCATTGATCCAGCTAAAGAAGAAGGTGGCCGAAGTCATCCAAGACGAGGTGGCGTTCTAACCCGAGGAAGAGGTCGTGGATATGGTTATGGACGAGGTTGGAGATCTTATGAAGATAACACCAACCAAAGAAGAGAATACTCATCAAGAGGTCGTGGAAGAGGAGTTCCAAAATCAAGGTACGATAAGTCAAACGTTAAATGCTACAATTGTGGGAAATTTGGACATTATGCTTCCGGATGCAAGGCTCCAAACAACAATAGAGTTGAAGAGAAGTCCAACTATGTTGAGGAGAAAAATCAAGAAAATGATATGCTATTAATGGCATACAAGCAAGATGAACGAGATGAGGTCCACAAGTGGTATCTTGATAGCGGTGCAAGCAATCACTTGTGCGGGAAAAGAAGCATGTTCGTTGAGCTTGATGAGTCGGTGAAAGGAGACGTGGCTTTAGGAGATGAATCAAAGATGGAGGTAAAAGAAAAAGGAAATATTCTTATCCGAATGAAGAATGGAGATCACCAATTCATCTCCAACGTCTACTACATTCCAACCATGAAGATCAACATCTTGAGCCTAGGACAACTCATAGAGAAAGGTTATGATATTCGGCTAAAGGATAATAGCCTTTCAATAAGAGATCAAGCCAACAATCTCATTACCAAAGTGCCGATGTCAAAGAATAGAATGTTTGTTCTTAACATTCAAAATGACATCGCACAATGTCTCAAGATGTATTACAAGGAGGAGTCTTGGCTTTGGCATCTACGTTATGGACATCTCAATTTTGGAGGTTTGGAGTTACTCTCCAAGAAAGAAATGGTGAGGGGACTACCTTGCATCAATCATCCAAATCAAGTTTGTGATTGATGTTTACTTGGAAAGCAATTCAAAATGAGCTTTCCAAAGGAGTCAGAAACAAGAGCACAGAAGCCATTGGAACTCATTCATACAGATGTTTGTGGACCAATCAGACCAAGTTCACTCGGTAAGAGTAACTACTTCCTTCTCTTTATTGATGATTTTTCAAGAAAAACATGGGTTTACTTTTTGAAAGAAAAATCAGAAGTCTTTGAAAATTTCAAAAAGTTCAAAGCCTATGTTGAGAAGGAAAGTGGTCTTGTGATCAAAGCCATGAGATCTGATCATGGAGGAGAATTCATGTCCAAAGAATTTCTGAAATATTGTGAATATAATGGCATTAGAAGACAATTGACGGTACCGAGAACCCCTCAACAAAATGGAGTGGCGGAAAGAAAAAACACGACAATTCTCGAGATGGCGAGAAGCATGCTCAAAAGTAAGAAACTACCAAAGGAGTTTTGGGCAGAAGCAGTTGCATGTGCGGTTTATTTATCAAACCGATCTCTGACAAGAAGTGTTTCCGGAAAAACACCACAAGAAGCTTGGAGTGGAAGGAAGCCCGGTGTTTCATACCTACGAGTATTTGGGAGTATTGCTCATGCTCATGTATCGGATGAGAAGCGGAGCAAACTAGATGATAAAAGTGAAAAGTACATCTTCATTGGTTATGATGCCAACTCCAAAGGCTACAAGCTCTACAATCCTGAAACAAAGAAGACAATCGTTAGTCGAAATGTCATCTTTGATGAAGAAGGAGAATGGGATTGGAGTTCAAATGATGAAAACTACAACTTCTTTCCATTTGTTGAAGAAGAGAATATGGAGCAGCCAAGAGAGGAGCCTAGTACACCACCAACTTCGCCAACATCAAGTTCTCAAGGAGAAGAGAGCTCGAGTGAAAGGACTCCACGTTTTAGGAGTCTACAAGAGATTTACGAGGTAACCGAAAATCAAGACAATCTTACTTTATTTTTTCTATTTGCGGATTGCGAACCCATGAACTTCCAAGAAGCAATGGAGAAGAAGACATGGAGAAACGCAATGGATGAAGAGATTAAGTCAATACAAAATAATGAAACATGGGAGTTAGCCTCACTTCCACATGGACATAAGGCGATTGGTGTAAAATGGGTGTACAAGGCAAAGAAGAACTCTAGAGGAGAAGTTGAGAGATACAAGGCAAGATTGGTAGCAAAAGGCTATAGTCAAAGAGCCGGAATCGACTATGACGAGGTATTCGCTCCTGTTGATCGATTATAAACAGTTAGACTAATCATTTCATTGGTAGCCCAAAAGAGTTGGAGGATACATCAAATGGATGTAAAATCAGCCTTCTTAAATGGAGATCTTGAAGAAGAAGTTTACATTGAGCAACCACAAGGGTATAAAGTCAAAGGAGAAGAAGACAAAGTCTTGAGGTTAAAGAAGGCACTTTATGGGTTAAAACAAGCACTAAGAGCTTGGAATACTCGAATTGATAAGTATTTCAAGGAGAAAAGCTTCACCACGTGTCCATATGAGCATGCACTATATATCAAAAATCAAAACAATGATATATTGATTGCATGCTTGTATGTAGATGACTTGATATTCACAGGCAACAATCCAAGTATGTTTGAAGAATTCAAGATGGAGATGACAAAAGAATTCGAGATGACCGATATTGGATTGATGTCTTACTACCTTGGAATTAAAGTGAAGCAAGAAGATGATGGAATCTTCATTAATCAAGAAGGTTATGCTCAAGAGGTGCTGAAGAAGTTTAAGATGGATGAATCAAATCCAGTTTGTACTCCAATGGAGTGTGGAGCGAAGTTATCAAAACAAGATGAAGGAGAGAGTGTAGATCCAACAGTATTTAAAAGCTTGGTTGGAAGTCTACGTTATTTGACATGTACAAGGCCCGACATCCTACATGCGGTTGGAGTTGTGAGTCGATTCATGGAGCATCCAACAACCACTCATTTCAAAGCAGCTAAGAGGATCCTTCGCTATATCAAAGGTACCATTGACTTTGGCTTGTATTACTCTATTTCTGATGACTACAAGCTTGTTGGATATAGCGATAGCGACTGGGGTGGAGACTTAGATGATCGGAAAAGCACAAGTGGTTTTGTGTTTTTCATTGGAGAAACAGCATTCACATGGATGTCGAAGAAGCAATCTATTGTCACTCTTTCAACTTGTGAAGCGGAGTATGTAGCGGCTACTTCGTGTGTTTGCCATGCTATTTGGCTACGGAACTTGTTAAAGGAGTTGAGTTTGCCACAAGGGGAGCCAATGAAGATTTTTGTGGACAACAAGTCAGCAATAGCCTTGGCAAAGAATCCTGTCTTCCATGATCGAAGTAAGCACATTGACACTCGTTATCATTACATTAGAGAATGTGTCACCAAAATGGATGTGCAACTGGAGTATGTGAAGACGAATGATCAAGTAGCCGATATCTTCACCAAGCCACATAAGCGTGAAGATTTTATCAAGATGAGGAGTTTGCTTGGAGTGACAAAATCAAGTTTAAGAGAGGGTGTTGGAAAGTAAACTTGATTTTGGATCAAAATTAAGTTTGGAGTAATGGTAATTGGGCTTAAACTCAAAACACTTGATCCAAATTCTAGAGTCTTCCCTAGAAATATCAACTACTTCCACCTCCTTAAAATGATCTAGAGAGTTGTAGAAATTAATAAAATCTAGACACTTGTCTAGTTAATTAATGAGTAGAAATCTATAAATTAGGATTAAAATATTTAGATATTTTGTATGTTGGAGGCTATAAATAGCCATCCCCTCACGTTGTAATATAACCAAGTTTATAAAGACAACAAAAAAGAAGTTTATAAAAGACCTCTTGAAAGTTTATAAAAGGCTTAGAAAAGCTTAGAAAAGCTTATAAAAGAGAGCTTATAAAACACTTATAAAAAGCTTATAAAAACCTTATAAAAGGTTTTCTCTTCCAACAGAAAATTGTGTTAGAGAAGAGAGAAAGGTTCGACAACGGCGGAAGGAGGTGGTTAGGTTGGAGCGAGAGATTGCGAGGGAGGAAGCACCGTGGCGACCGAGTGGGATTTTCGGTATGGATTCAGAAGCGTTCTTATGGCTTGGCTAAAATGTCGGGAGAGAGATAAAAGAGAAAGAATGAAAAGAGGGCAATTTTGTCAATAATACATATTACACACAGCATATTCTAACCACATGTTTGCTATGGTTACTTGTTTAATTTATCTTACAATATGATTATAGAGTGCAATTTCCCAAAAAAAAATCCTTCTTTCAAACACTAAACGATAAAAGCTCAAAAAGAAAGAAACGACAAAAGTGTTGTATTTGTGGGAAGACGCGTATACGCGGAGAAAGGTTCACGGACATTGTCAGGATCTCTTTCATGTTCTTAAGATGCAAGCAAATTGAGAATTGAACATAAAAGCATCAGTCATAGTCGTTGAAAAGAAAAAAAATAAGACATTAGGATCATCTGCATTTTTAGGTGTGCTCCCGTGGCAAACACAAATAATAAACATTTATGTTTAAAGCATTAGGTTAGAAAATCAACACAACCTTTTATTTTTCGTCGAGGAGAAGGTTTGGTCAAACAATAGGTCCAATTATATATATTTAAAGAAACAAAATTTGGTTGAATTAAGCATTTTTCTAGATTTTAATTATTTATGTTGAATCAAATTTGGTAGAATTAAACATATTTTTTAAAATTTTACCATTTGAGTTAAAAAAAGTAAAAAAAACAATTCAGCTAATTCCTCTAAAACCTAAACAATTAAAAAAAATATATATATATTTTTTACTATTTTGTAAGAGAATAGAAAAAAATGATTTTTTATTCTTCTAAATTCTATTCCATCCATCCTTATTCTAATAATTCTACTAGTTACTACTATTTGAATTCAATATAGTCATAAAACTAAGTAGGGATATGATTTTCCCGTAGTCGCTAGACATATTTGTTTGCATTTTAATATCCACGATTAAAATTTTAAGAACATTATTTTAAATTTTGAAATAATTTTTTCCCTCAAACTTCAGTGAATCAATGATTTCCGACCCTCCCATTATATATAAAAATGTTTGAATAACTATATAATATACTCAATATTAGTCTTTGTAAAATATTACTATTCTAACTTTTTATTTAACATTGTTTTTGTTTTCATGATTTTTCTAATTTGTTTTTCATAACTATTTTGTTTGATATAAATTGCTTTTGGAGAAGTTGATAAAATAAAGCTCTATCTACATTGGTTGTAATATAATAATTAACACGTGGCGTACTCTGAGATGCTGAAGTCAGTGAAGTGGCAGATCATTTAGACAGCCATTAAGCTTTCATATAGTAGAAAATAAGGACACTCAAAAAAATATAATGATATATTTAAAATTATGTATTATATAAGATTTATATATTTATTATTTTTTAAAATTAAATTAGAATTTTATCTACTTATAATAATTTTTAAATAGTTGTATTCAAATTTAGTGATTTTATGTATAGTTAATTGTACATATGTTAATATTTATTTATGTTACTTGATGTTTAAAAAAACATTAATTGCTTTTTTCAATTTATCATTTTGAGGTTTTTTTTATTTATACATTTGGGGCATAAGTCTATAATTGATATACATATAAATTAAAAAAGTGCTTATAATTTAATATGTAAAACATAGAGACAATATCATACATTTTTAGAGAGGGTTGTCAAAGAGTGTCCATGGCAGAATGAAAAAAATGGTCTTCTTTAATTGGGAGGGTTATGGGTTCAAATCTCCATGAATGCAAATAAGAGGATAAAAGTATTTTATTTGGTTCAGATTTAATTCAAATAAAATAATTTTTAAAAAATTAAATGAGGAAGTGTCATGTGGTGCTCTTTCATGTGCTGACGTAGCAGAAGCAGGAGAGAGCCCTTCTGCTTTCATATAGTAGATTAATGACAATTAATTATCGATTGAAATTAAATTAATATAAGTAAGAGTTAACTAATTTTATATAATATTTTTTTTTGTTTTTATTATATATATATATATATATATATATATATACTTTTTTTTTTAAAGTTGGAAGTAGTAAAGACGAAAAATAGAGATAGTCATTATTAAAACACATACATTGACGAAAAACTTAAAATGCAATATAATAACCACACAAAACAACTAATGAAACACACATAACTTAATTAGTACAATAGACTTAACTCACAAACTTATAAATCTCATTAACCACGAAACATTCCGAATTGTGTCAATATGTGTTTGACTAGATCTGCTTGCAATTTGTGATATACATTTGAATCACGCAACTCGGATCCTCTACACGCACTTGGAGTGGATTCATGAACACCGCTCATATACCACTAATAGCTATTTGTGTATAAAATTCGAGAAATTCAGTTGCTCCAACATTCGAAATAATTTCATTACCTGTTGGAGTAGAAGAATATGGAGGTGCTTGAGATGAATACGGCATCATCGATCCGTAATATGGAGGATAGTTTGAAATAGCTAACGGCATGAAGATATTTGGTGGATAACCATAATTTGGTAAATGCTAGGGTTGGTTGGAAGATTGATTTTGAAAGGGATAATTGTTGGGATTTGGATAGTTAATAGGGTAATTAGAATACTTTTGGGTGTTAAAAAGGTTATTGTTGGGATCCATTTAACTACAAACAATGTTTAAAGCTAAAATAGAAGTTTATTGGAGACTAATAGAAAAAGTATAATAAAAAAGACGAGTTTTTTTTTGCGTCCAAATCAAATGAAACTAGTTTTTATTTATACAATATGAAAATGATGAATTTTGGTACAATATATATATATATATATATACCATAAGGAAACGGAAGTAGATATAAAATTTAATAATTAATATGGACGGTTAAACCAGCCACTTAAACATATGTAAATGAACTATAAATTAAAACATAAATATAAATTAGAACATAAATAAAATTAAAATTAATATAATGGGCGGTTAAACCAGCCACTTAAGCATAAGATTCAAGTACACAAATTTAAAAGTACTTAAATAAAAGTAAACACAATTAAGAAGTACATTTATATAAATAAAACTTACTTAGAGGAGATTGATACAATGAAAGAGATTGCAAGAGAGAAATATGGTAGAGAGAGGATGTAAGAGAGAGAAGGGAAAATGGTATAATGAAAGCGTGCCTTACAATTGAAACAAAGACTCCTTTATATAGGAGTTTACAAGGGGTATATTACAAATTAAAATAAAAATAAATTAGACTAGTAGCATCTTTGGATGCGATATCACTCATAAAAGCTGTCCCCATTACTGGAAGTAGAGATGACCTTTGTCTTCATTGCTACTGGGAGTAGCACTCATTTGTACTCAATTTTATCCGTTGGATTTTGTCAGGTATTGTACTCAAAGATTCGTAACAATGTCTTTGTCGGGTTTTTGTATTTTGGTGGAGGAAAATCATACTCCACTGTTGCCAAATATTTCTTCATCGATTTCGGGGACGTTGGAATCTGTTTCACTTCCCGAGGCTTGAGATATATGATCAGATATCAAAGGCATAAATTGTAAGGAGATTGCCTTGATTTCTTCTTCAGATTTTGCTCCTGCAAGCATTGATAGCATCTTTGATTTTTGCGCCAAAAAAAGTGTTGTTTCCGGTGATTGGTTGAGTGAAGGTGTTTGGTCTGGTAATATGGAGGTGTTTTAATTTTGTATTTTAATCCAGTCTAGGATGTTGGACGGATAGAGGTTTGAGGGGATTTTGTATTTGTCCCACCATTTGATCTGAATTTTCTTCTGATAACTGGGATTGTATCTGAAGAGAATTCAAGTGTCCAGGAAAAGACCCATGGAAAATGAAATTTAGAATGGAAAAGGGCTAGCGGAGGAAATTTCTTATTTCTTTTCATTTTCTGAGGGAAGGAATTTTGTTTTGAAGATTTGAAAGGATTTTTGAACGTTGGGTTTGAAGATTTCGGTGACAGAACCAACATAGTTCCACCACGGTATGAACCAATAGGGGGGGCTTTGGATAGGTCACAAGTGGTGTCAAAGAAGATCAGCCAAGTGTATTTGTATTTGGGAGATTGGATTAAAAAAGAATTGTACCAGGCTTGGCAATAGTCCCAGTAGTTGAAAGGAACATTGTAACAAGGGAGATTGTTCAAATTTTCTAGAAAGTTTAGGTTGTCATTTAGATCATATTCCCAATCACTTGGGGCAATGATTTTATGAATTATAACAATAGATTTCAAACTCTTTTAATAAAGAGATTGTAAATACAAGAACCAATAACATTAGATTTTAAAATCTGCTAATGAAGATATTACAAGAATCAATAACACTAGATTTTAATAAAGAATTTAAAACCGATCATTGAATAACATTAGATTATAAAATCTAAAGAATTAACTTCAAATCCATTATTGAATAACACCCCCATATGTTGTTTTATCTATACTTTTTCTACAAAAATAACTTATATATATATATATATATATAAGTTCAGTTACCTTTTAAATATATGATAAAACTTGTTGTATTAATCTTGTGTGCATGTGTTTATTATATATATATATATATATATATATATATATATATATATATATATATATATATATATATATATATATATATATATGTGTCTTGATTGGTTCTCCCACTAACACCCGCAAACGCAGCTTTTGCGGGTGGTAGCGGTTGTTAGCGTTTGACAACAATCATGCAAAACGCTTTCTACCGCTTCATACCGCTTTTAAACCCTCAAAATCAAACTCCTTCCAACTAGCGTTTGCGGTTGTGGGCGATTGCGGGTGGATAACTAAATTTTTATTCTTTTTGAAAACAGAAAACTTATTTAAAATCAAGATATATATAATAATTTAAATAAAATAAGATTAGAATATTATAATTAAAAATAAATAAATAAATTTGTCACTTTTTAACTAATATTTATTAACAAATTTCATAATTTTATATGTATAAGATCTTTAAACTCTAATTATTTTGATAAATTTTTTCTTCATCACTAATGTATATATATAATAACTAAAATTATTTTCATCTAATATCTTCATAAAAAAACAATTTCTCTATTGAAATCATAACTTTCATCCAAACTAAAAAAAAAGAAATAAACGGAAGTATTATTATACACATACTATTTTATAATTTTTATAAATAATTATGTTTAATTAATAATTTTATAGTTTTTAATAATAATATGGTTTTTGATGTTTTTTATAGTTAATTTATTGTTTAACCGCTACTGCACTCGCAAGTTAACCAGTTGTAAGTATCCCGCAAACGCACCAGTTTCCAATCGCTGTGCCTGTCGTATAAACTGCTTAATAACGCTGTTAACCGCAATCGCCCGCTTCCGCAAACTCCCGCAACCGCAACCGCTGCGTTTAAACCAGTCAGGCCCATAGTCAACATTGTGTAATGGACTTTCCCCACTAAGATAAATTTAGACTAGCAATTTAGTCAAATATTTCATAATTTATTATGTTTCCATATTGTCAAAGATGTCAACGATTTGGTTAACGATGTCAATGATTTCATAATGTACTACTCTCTCTGCTTTATATTAATTGTCGTTTAAAATTTTTATACATATTAAGAAAAATATTTAAATTTTCTTTTTTATCTCTCATTAATATATTATTTTATTTGATATCATTAATTAATGAGCAAATAAAATCTATAAATAATAGCAAAATAATTTTTGGGAACTGGTGATGTCAGCATTTTTTTATAGGAAAAAACTAAATCTAATGGTTATATTTGTTCGGATTAGTTATGATTTGAAAATTTAATGGATATGATGAGTTTGCTGATATCATCATTTTTTGTAGTAAAAAGAAACTTCAATCTAACACTTAATATTCTTTATTTTAGGATTGAACGATGAAGATTAGATTTTTTTTATGTACCGAACATATACACACTCGAAATGTTGCAACTTTTGTGAGTCACTGTGATTCTTCGTCATAAGATAACAATGAAGAGACCCAACTCTTTAAAAAGTCAAATCACAAATCATTGTGACTTTTCACGGTAAGAATTTATATATTACCAAACCTGCTTGCTTTTCTTCTTGTTTACTTTTTTCTTGTTTATTTTTTGAAAGAAATTTCTTGATCAATGTTGGTAACTTGTTTCTAATGCTTTTGAATAAATAATTAATTAAAATGATCAGAACTTAAATTTAACAATTTAAGCTATTTTGATTATGTGTTGCAGATAATGCCATGACTTCAAAAAATTAAAACGAATAGTTTTATAATACGAAGTGAAGATGATATGTCAAATAATGAAAAAAAGAAAAATGAATTTTGAGAACTGCTTATGTCAGCATTTTTTTATAGAAAAAAAAAATCAAATCTAACGGTTGTATTTGGATCGGTAGTACATCCATTGTGGTCTCGCTCCACCTTACACCAGCTTAAATGCAACTACGATGCAACGTTCAACCTACAAACTCGACAAGCTAAAGCTGGCTGGATTATACGCGACTCTCAAGGAAACAACAAATACTCGGGGGCTGCCGCTTTGGGGTCAGCAATATCAAGCCTTGACGCTGAAGGGAAAGCACTTTTGGTTGCTCTGCAAAATGCATGGAGTATGGGATATGATAATCTTTGCTTCGAAGGGGATTGCCAGACTTCAATTCATCTGCTCAACAACAACATTCAAGATATTACTGTTCTAATTTTGCTTCACGATATCAGGCTTTGGCTATCCAAGTTTTATCGTGTTTCTATTAGTCATGTTAAACGAGAGTGTAACAATGTAGATCATTCTTTAGCTAAGCATGGCCCTCCGTATAATGCGTTTTTTTCCGATTGTAATTATCCACCATATTGGATAACACACTTTGTATTCAGATTTTATCAATTATATATAAAATGATATTTTTCGACGAAAAAAAAATATAACGGTTCTATTTGTTCTGATTTGAAAATCTAACGGATAAGATGGGTTTGCTGACATCATCATTTTTTGTAGTAAAAAAGAACTTTAATCTAACGGTTAATATTCTTTATTTTAAGATTGAACGGATTAGATTTGTTTTATTTACCGGGCAGACACACACTCGAAACGTTGTAACTCTTGTGAGCCATTGTAATGAAGAGAAACAACTCTTTAAAAAGTCAAATCACCAATCATTATTACTTTTCACAATAAAAATGTATATATTACCAAACCTGTTTACTTTTCTTCTTGTTTAATTTTTTAGAATTTTTTTTGATCAATGTTAGTAACTAACTTCTACTGCTTTTGAATAAATAATTGATTAAAATTATCAGAACTTAAATTTGACAATTTAAGCTATTTTGATTATGTATTGCAGATAATGCGAGAACTTCAAAAAACTAAAACGAATAATTTTATAATGCGCAGTGAAGATGATGTGTCAAATAATGAAAATAAAAATGTATTAATGCTAGAATTTAAAAACAAACAAGTTAATGATTTTATTTGCTATTTTCAAGCTTTTAGTTGTTTTAGGTATTATATATATAATTATTATATGTTTTTTCTTTTTTTAGGATGTCCATTAAAAGTATATGATACAAGTTATTATACACTTTTTTCTATAACTTTATATTAATAATTGTAATGACGTACTATAGTCTATATATCAATTTTTTTAAATACTAAACTTAGTAGTAATCGCACTTCAAAATCTGTATATATGCTAATGGACATTGAAAAATATGAAGCAATTGGTAGACAAAGTTATAATTCGCTTTTCTCTAATGGTTTGTTAAAATTTGCTTTAATCACTAATTTGAATTCAAATTTTAAGTTAATATTGTTATTTTCACAAATTTTTATTTATGGTATAATAGGTTTAAGAAAGCAAAAATATTGAGGAAGACTGAACAAAATAAATTAATGATGTGTGAAGATTGTAATGCTTTAGTATGGTTTGCTGAAAGCGCATAAAATATCGTATTACAAAATGTCCTTTATTTACTATTTGCTGTAAATAAGGTCGTGTAAAATTACCTAAGATACAAGAGCCTCCTCTTGTACTATTAAAAACTTCTAAGTGATCGATTTTTCATACTGTTGATGTTAGCATTTTTTTTATAGAAAAAAACTCTAATCTAATGGTTGAGTTTGTTCTGAATTTGTAATCTAACTGATAGAATATATTTTCTGATGTTACTATTTTTTATAGAAAAAAAACTTCAATCTAACGGTTAATATTGTCTTGTTGTATAATTGAAAGGTGAAGATTATATGTTTTCAAATGTTGAAGATTATATGTTTACAAAAAGATACATAATCGAAACGTTGCAAATCTTCAATTACCAAACCTTTCAAATGAATCATTGTAATTTTTTTTTTGTCTTAAGATGCCAATGAAACAAAAGAACTTTTTGAAACTTTCATCAATCATTGTGTCTTTTCACGTATCAGAGTCATTAGTTTTTGTCAAGTTATATATACAACCAAACCACCTTTCTTTTCTTTTTTTTTGTTTAGTTTGTTTTGAAAATTTATTGATCAATGACTTCATTTCTCGTAATCGTTGTTTCATCATCATTTGTCGCCACCATCCCTTCCGTTTACTTGTTTTGTCATCTGTTAATCGATAGAGGTAAATAACTTCTTGGATCGCTACTTTTCATATGGTAAACCAATTTGAGATATGTTGATTTTTTTAATACTCAATCTCTTCACAAGTCTTGTTAATCTAGAGAACTGCAATTTACAATCTCTCAATATGTTTCGCTTTATTCCCAATTCAAAAAGATACTTTTTGAAAAATGTAATGTTGTCCTTTTTACAGAGAGATTCATTTGATAGAAATAAAAAATTTAATTACATCATCTCACTAGACATTTACAAAATCTTAGAAAGCAAATAGAATACTCTTAGCTTTGTTCTTAAAACACATCCATTCAACTAATTTAGATAATAAATACATAGCCATGACTCCCAATATGATAATGATATTGTGACACCCCGACCCAGCAAAGCTGAAAAAGTCGGCGGTATCAGGACACCTGTCTCCAGCCACACGGCCCAGACAGCATGTCCTTTACCAAAGTAGGATCCCAGGATAATCTTTGACCAAAAACTCACCAACATGATCCGAACCTGCAAAAATAAAAGAAGAAAAGGAAAAGGGAAAAAGGAGGGGTGAGCATAACGACAAAAGCTCAGTGAGAAAAACTACGATCAATCATCATCACACAACACACATCATAATAAAAGTACCTAGTCAGAACATCCAGTAAAGCATAAGCAATCAACAAAGACTGTGGCTACACGTGACCCGCGCCACCTCAGTCGGTCACCACGCGTTCACACCCCTATACCCCACAGGGTCTACACGTGACCCGCGCCACCTCAGTCGGTCTCCACGCGTTCACGCCTCTACACGGAAATCAGTGTCCGCACAACTATCTTTGGGCTCGCTGCTTGCCCCCTCCAGCGATGGGTCCAACGCCACCTCAGTCGGTACCCGCGTGACCCAACAAGAAAGACGATGCAACCCTGCTAGGAAATGCCATCCCAACAGGCCTTACACCAACCTCACACACAGACCTCGAGCCTCATCCTAAAACTCATACTTCCCAACCCACACGTGGCATAATCCCCATGAAATACACACACCCGCAAACATTCCTCATCATCAGCATATTCATTCTCAGCAACCTAAGTATAGATCTAGGGGTATCACACATCAACCATCAGCATAGTATATACACATATATATATATATATATATATACATATATATATATAGTTTTACGTACGAATATAGATCAAGACAACTACATGTATGCTTATAGATACACATATGTATGAACGAACTACCTAGACCCTTCTACCATGATATACGGTGTATGAGGAATTGATCGGAACCACCCTCACCTTAGCAAAATCCGGATGATTATGGTTCTGAATTCTGGATGCTCAAACGGACGTCAAATCTGAAATCAGCACGAAAAATCGAGTGAGAACGGCTTTCGAACGACGGAAAACGGTTTACGGGTTGAACCAGTCAAAGTCAACGGTTTAAACTGGTTAGACCTGGTTAACCCAGACCCGAACCAAACCGGACCCGACCCGATAACCCGACCCAAAACTCAACCCATTAACCCGACCCAAACCAATTCGATAACCCGACCCGATAACCCGAACCGGAGCAAACCGAAACAAACCAGATCGAACCGGACCGAACCGGTCACCGGCGATCACGGCGGTTCTCCGGCGACGATCACCGGCGGCGAGGGAAGACGGTGGCTTACCGGCGACGGCAATGGCGGAAGGTGGTGGCTGACGGCGGCGGTCGACGGCGAGGACGGCGGTGCGTGAAATGCACGCGCCAACTTCAAGAGGCGCGTGGAGGCGCGTGAGGCGGTGGCTCCGGCTGATTTTGGTGGCCGTGCCTTCGTTTCGTCGTCTAGAAGCTAATGGTAGCCTCGGACTTGCGAAACTAGAAGCGCACAAAGCTTTAAAACAAGAAGAAGAAGATTGGTGTTTAAGAGAAGAAGAGTTTGGTGTAAGGTTTTATGATGATGATGATGGTGTTTATATAGGAGAGTTTTTAAGGGGAAAACGTGGGTATTTTGATGGTTTTATTGGTGAGAGCGATAATTACGTGATGGTGGGGACATGTACGGAGAGGGAGAGAATGATGAGTTGGGGTTGTTACAATTCTTCCCCACTAACGAGGAATTCGTCCTCGAATTCAGACAAAGTCCGAGGAGAACTCAACTGCTTCGAAGGGAAGATGAACACCGAATTGGAAACAAGTGAATCGGCTGAAAGAACTGAAAATGAACCAAATGAGCAAAAGACAGAGGAGGAAGGAAACACAACTCTTGGAACTTAGACTTGGAAACACCACATGGACTCTTCTCTGGGGCGATGAACAACAACAAAGATTAAAGACAGGCCAACTAATTTAATGGACAAGAACTTGGTTCATATCGTGTTGGTTTGAGTTGAGATTGGCCCTCTAGGATAGGACTAGAGAGCTTTCCCTGGGCTCTGATACCACTTGTGATACCCCGACCCAGCGAAGCTGAAAAAGTCGGCGGTATCAGGACACCTGTCTCCAGCCACACGGGCCTGGACATCATGTCTTTTACCAAAGTAGGATCCCAGGATAATCTTTGACCAAAAACTCACCAACATGATCCGAACCTGCAAAAATAAAAGAAGAAAAGGAAAAGGGAAAAAGGAGGGGTGAGCATAACGACAAAAGCTCAGTGAGAGAAACTACGATCAATCACCATCACACAACACACATCATAACAAAAGTACCTAGTCAGAACATCCAGTAAAGCATAAGCAATCAACAAAGACTGTGGCTACACGTGACCCGCGCCACCTCAGTCGGTCACCACGCGTTCAC
>JAHZTW010000003.1:7186470-7276023 GCA_020283515.1 Alliaria petiolata | reverse complement strand
CAAGAAGTGTTAGTAAACATGATTAGATGAATAGAAAAAGAAAGATTAGAAGAAACAAGAATCAAATTGCATTAAACATAAAAAAAATATCAAAATCTCCTCAAAACCCCAAAGGGGCGTTTTTTAGGTTTAAGCCCAAGAGAAGATACATAAAAATTAGGTTTTTAAGTATTTATAGGGAAGGAGGTCAAACCGGGTCAACCCGGAACAAACCGGGTTTTGACCCGGGGTAGCAGTATTGCGGAAATCGCCATATCTCCCTAACAACAGCTCATAATGACAAGAAACCACCTCCAAATGAAAGATGATTCAATTACCTACAACTTTCATGAAGAGCTAAAAGGCTGAATCGGAATGAAAAGTCTTCGACTGATCCGATTTGTACCCGGAAAAAGTCTTCTTGGTTTGGATCGACGAGCTCGTCGAACCAAATCGTCGAACTGAACCCCTGGTGCTGTGGTTCGAGCTGCTCGTCGATTCGTGTCGTCGAACCGAACCCCTGGAGAAGTGGTTCGTGCTGTTCGTCGATCCGTGTCGTCGAACCGAACTAAAATCGATGTAACTTTCTAACCACGGGTCCGAATGACTTGATTCCAACGGCACTAGAAAGCAATCTGGATCCTCTACAACTCTTAAGAGGGTTTCCGAGTCTGAATCTAAGTGCAAGGCCTTCTTACGGACACATACATTTCGCGCCTCCAAATGCTCGATATGCTTCTAAAAGACTTTTGCTTATCATTTGGCTGCTTCTCTTCCTCCTCTTGATCATGCCATCCTTCTCCAACTTCAAGCATGCCTCCATAGCATCCATATTACCTGATAAAGACTCCAAAAGTGCCAAAATATGCAAAGACTATGCAAGGACATCCTAGACTACTAGATGAATGAAATGTGGTGCAAAGATGCCTAAATAAGTTCCTAAATGAGGTGAAACTTACACTAAATGGAGGGAAATATGATGCAAAATATAGACATATCAGGTACCTGCGTGACCCAACAAGAAAGACGATGCAACCCTGCTAGGAAATCGCCATCCCAACTGGCCTTACACCGACCTCACACACAGGCCTCAAGCCTCATCCTAAAACTCATACTTCCCAACCCACACATGGCATAATCCCCACGAAATACACACACCCGCAAACATTCCTCAATCATCACATAACCATATTCATTCTCAGCAACCTAAGTATAGATCTAGGTGTATCACACATCAACCATCAGTATAGTATATATATATATAAATATATATAGTTTTATGTACGAATATAGATCAAGACAACTACATGTATGCTTATAGATACACATAGGTATGAACGAACTACCTAGACACTTCTACCATGATATACGGTGTATGAGGATATGATAATCCTTGCTTCGAAGGGGATTGCCAGACTTCAATTCATCTGCTCAACAACAACATTCAAGATATTACTGTTCTAATTTTGCTTCACGATATCAGGCTTTGGCTATCCAAGTTTTATTGTGTTTCTATTAGTCATGTTAAACGAGAGTGTAACAATGTAGATCATTCTTTAGCTAAGCATGGCCCTCCTAATAATGCGTTTTTTTCCGATTGTAATTATCCACCATATTGGATAACACACTTTGTATTCAGATTTTATCAATTATATATAAAATGATATTTTTCGACGAAAAAAAAATATAACGGTTCTATTTGTTCTGATTTGAAAATCTAACGGATAAGATGGGTTTGCTGACATCATCATTTTTTGTAGTAAAAAAGAACTTCAATCTAATGGTTAATATTCTTTATTTTAAGATTGAACGGATTAGATTTGTTTTATTTACCGGGCAGACACACACTCGAAACGTTGTAACTCTTGTGAGCCATTGTAATGAAGAGAAACAACTCTTTAAAAAGTCAAATCACCAATCATTATTACTTTTCACAATAAAAATGTATATATTACCAAACCTGTTTACTTTTCTTCTTGTTTAATTTTTTAGAATTTTTTTTGATCAATGTTAGTAACTAACTTCTACTGCTTTTGAATAAATAATTGATTAAAATTATCAGAACTTAAATTTGACAATTTAAGCTATTTTGATTATATATTGCAGATAATGCCAGGACTTCAAAAAACTAAAACAAATAATTTTATAACGCGCAGTGAAGATGATGTGTCAAATAATAAAAATAAAAATGTATTAATGCCAGAATTTAAAAACAAACAAGTTAATGATTTTATTTGCTATTTTAAAGCTTTTAGTTGTTTTAGGTATTATATATATAATTATTATATGTTTTTTCTTTTTTTAGGATGTCCATTAAAAGTATATGATACAAGTTATTATACACTTTTTTCTATAACTTTATATTAATAATTGTAATGACGTACTATAGTCTATATATCAATTTTTTTAAATACTAAACTTAGTAGTAATCGCACTTCAAAATCAGTATATATGCTAATGGACATTGAAAAATATGAAGCAATTGGTAGACAAAGTTATAATTCGCTTTTCTCTAATGGTTTGTTAAAATTTGCTTTAATCACTAATTTGAATTCAAATTTTAAGTTAATATTGTTATTTTCACAAATTTTTATTTATGGTATAATAGGTTTAAGAAAGCAAAAATATTGAGGAAGACTGAACAAAATAAATTAATGATGTGTGAAGATTGTAATGCTTTAGTATGGTTTGCTGAAAGCGCATAAAATATCGTATTACAAAATGTCCTTTATTTACTATTTGCTGTAAATAAGGTCGTGTAAAATTACCTAAGATACAAGAGCCTCCTCTTGTACTATTAAAAACTTCTAAGTGATCGATTTTTCATACTGTTGATGTTAGCATTTTTTTTATAGAAAAAAACTCTAATCTAATGGTTGAGTTTGTTCTGAATTTGTAATCTAACTGATAGAATATATTTTCTGATGTTACTATTTTTTATAGAAAAAAAACTTCAATCTAACGGTTAATATTGTCTTGTTGTATAATTGAAAGGTGAAGATTATATGTTTTCAAATGTTGAAGATTATATGTTTACAAAAAGATACATAATCGAAACGTTGCAAATCTTCAATTACCAAACCTTTCAAATGAATCATTGTAATTTTTTTTTTGTCTTAAGATGCCAATGAAACAAAAGAACTTTTTGAAACTTTCATCAATCATTGTGTCTTTTCACGTATCAGAGTCATTAGTTTTTGTCAAGTTATATATACAACCAAACCACCTTTCTTTTCTTTTTTTTTGTTTAGTTTGTTTTGAAAATTTATTGATCAATGACTTCATTTCTCGTAATCGTTGTTTCATCATCATTTGTCGCCACCATCCCTTCCGTTTACTTGTTTTGTCATCTGTTAATCGATAGAGGTAAATAACTTCTTGGATCGCTACTTTTCATATGGTAAACCAATTTGAGATATGTTGATTTTTTTAATACTCAATCTCTTCACAAGTCTTGTTAATCTAGAGAACTGCAATTTACAATCTCTCAATATGTTTAGCTTTATTCCCAATTCAAAAAGATACTTTTTGAAAAATGTAATGTTGTTCGTTTTACAGAGAGATTTCATTTAATAGAAATAAAAAATTTAATTACATCATCTCACTAGACATTTACAAAGTCTTAGAAAGCAAATAAAATACTCTTAGCTTTGTTCTTAAAACACATCCATTCAACTAATTTAGTTAATAAATACATAGCCATGACTCCCAATCTACTAATGATATTGTGACACCCTGACCCAGCGAAGCTGAAAAAGTCGGAGGTATCAGGACACCTGTCTCCAGCCACACGGGCCCATACAGCATGTCTTTCACCAAACTAGGATCCCAGGATAATCTTTGACCAAAAACTCACCAACATGATTCGAACCTGCAAAAATAAAAGAAGAAAAGGAAAAGGGAAAAAGGAGGGGTGAGCATAACGACAAAAGCTCAGTGAGAGAAACTACGATCAATCACCATCACACAACACACATCATAACAAAAGTACCTAGTCAGAACATCCAGTAAAGCATAAGCAATCAACAAAGACTGTGGCTACACGTGACCCGCGCCACCTCAGTCGGTCACCACGCGTTCACACCCCTATACCCCACAGGGTCTACACGTGACCCGCGCCACCTCAGTCGGTCTCCACGCGTTCACGCCTCTACACGGAAATCAGTGTCCGCACAACTATCTTTGGGCTCGCTGCTTGCCCCCTCCAGCGATGGGTCCAACGCCACCTCAGTCGGTACCCGCGTGACCCAACAAGAAAGACGATGCAACCCTGCTAGAAAATCGCCATCCCAACAAGCCTTACACCGACATCACACACAAGCCTCAAGCCTCATCCTAAAACTCATACTTCCCAACCCACACGTGGCATAATCCCCATGAAATACACACACCCGCAAACATTCCTCATCATCAGCATATTCATTCTCAGCAACCTAAGTATAGATCTAGGGGTATCACACATCAACCATCAGCATAGTATATACACATATATATATATATATATATATACATATATATATATAGTTTTACGTACGAATATAGATCAAGACAACTACATGTATGCTTATAGATACACATATGTATGAACGAACTACCTAGACCCTTCTACCATGATATACGGTGTATGAGGAATTGATCGGAACCAACCTCACCTTAGCAAAATACGGATGATTATGGTTCTGAATTCTGGATGCTCAAACGGATGTCAAATCTGAAATCAGCACGAAAAATCGAGTGAGAACGGCTTTCGAACGACGGAAAACGGTTTACGGATTGAACCGGTCAAAGTCAACGGTCAAAGTCAAAGTTAACGGTTTAAACTGGTTAGACCTGGTTAACCCAGACCAGAACCAAACCGGACCCGACCCGATAACCCGACCCAAAACTCAACCCATTAACTCGACCCAAACCGATCCGATAACCCGACCCAATAACCCGAACCGGAGCAAACCGAAACAAATCAGATCGAACCGGACCGAACCGATCACCGGCGATCACGGCGGTTCTCCCGTGACGGTCACCGGCGGCGAGGGAATACGGTGGCTTACCGGCGACGGCAACGGCGGTGGTTGGCGGTGGCTGACGGCGGCGATCGACGGCGAGGACGGCGGCGATCGACGGCAAGGACGGCGGGGTGTGAAATGCACGCACCAATTTCAAAAGGCGCGTGGAGGCGCGTGAAGCGGTGGCTCCGGCTGATTTTGGTGGCCGCGGCTTCGTTTCGTCATCTAGAAGCTAATGGTGGCCTCGGACTTGCGAAACTAGAAGCGCACAAAGCTTTAAAACAAGAAAAAGAAGATTGGTGTTTAAGAGAAGAAGAGTTTGGTGTGAGGTTTTATGATGATGATGATGGTGTTTATATAGGAGAGTTTTTAAGGGGAAATCGTGGGTATTTTGATGGTTTTATTGGTGAGAGCGATAATTAGGTGATGGTGGGGACATGTAGGGAGAGGGAGAGAATGATGAGCTGGGGTTGTTACAGATAGATATATTGTATGTTGATTTACCTTATGTATTGTTTGATTTTTAATTATTTATTGGTTCGAATCTGTATATAATTTATATCTTTAAACAAATAAATTTGGCTTTGTGTCGTTTTTTTGAATAAGTAGTTATTAGGCCTCCTATGAAAAATATGGAGCCTTAGTGCGAATAAAGCAAAAATCTTGTTGTTCGCCCTCTTGATTTTGTATTCTTTTTCTCTTTCCCAAATAAATTATGTATTTATTGTTTGATTTTTCATTGATACGTCAGCATTTGATTCATACATTTTTCTCACAGTGATACCACTACTACTACCAACATTTTTCAATATTTATTTTTAACCAATCTTTTTATGTGTATCGTTCGGTTTTATAATAAATAATTGATTAAAATGGCCAGAACTTTAAATTTGACAAATACAGTTATTTTGATCATGAATTGCAGATACCGTGAGGATTCAAAAAATAATTTTATAATGCAAAGTGTAGATGATTAATTTTAATATCAATTTAGGTCAAATAATGAAATAAAATGAGTGGAATGTTGGAAGTGAATCGTTGCAAAGACTGTCAAAAAGAGTTGGAGCTTAATCATTCAAGGAGATACAGACATGACACAAGGCCCTTAAATTCCAATAACCACTTTGTAGCTTGCTCTTCTGCCCCTGCACACAGAGAAAGCCAATATCAGCAAAACATCAGGGATTCTGGGTACCAGCGAGAGCGCAGTAGAGAACCTTCGTACCACTCTGAATACCGTGCAGTCTCAACCAGATATCAACATGGAGATCACCACATTTCCTCCAGATGGGTGGAAACTGGCATTCGCATATCCACTTCTGTTAATTCAGAGAACAGAAGCCAAAACAAAGGAAGCCACATAGACTTTACTCCTTGTCAAGACAGAGTAAATGACATAAGACCATCCATCCACTCTTTGGGGCCAAGGAGCTCACCTGCTAAGTCATCTGAATTAAGAAGAACCCCACTCCCTGAAGTGCACCTACTACAAAATGAACTCCCAAAAGAGGCCTTGATGGAACCAAGGGAAAAGCTCTGTGATGTAATGGTCCAATATTCTTCCTGTGTTGACCCTATCGAAAGCGCTGCAAGAAAAGAGAGATTCAGATTAGCTGAAGAACAAGGAGAGGTGGAGGACACTGCAGCCCAAATCGTCCTCTCGGATATGAAAGCACAGCTGTCGCAAGAAGCAGAGGTTAATCTACCTACTTTATCACAGGAGCAAGTGAGGATCCCGGCCACCCAAACGCTTGGACCGCTAAACCTAAGTGAAGTCCCTATCTCTGAGGTCTCCGAAATCCCAATCCGAATTCCTGCAAAAAGCAGGCTGGGAAGGCCACCTGCAATTAAGAATGCAACATTGGGTCCCTTAACAATTGCTGGCTCAAACTCAAGGAAAAGGAAGGTTGCCCAAAAAAAAAGCCTCACCTAAAAGACGACCGGTGACTAATAAAGTCATCTCGACAAAGAAAAACTCTAGAGCTTCAAGCTCTCATACGAATATCCCTCCACCAGTGGTGAACCTTCTCACATGAGACGATCCTGTGTGTAATATTATCCCGGCTATTTCGAAACAGAAGACGAGGAACCCTAGAAGAAATAATACTCCAGCAGTAAAAGAGTCGACCAGCGGTCCTTCAGTACCGATATCGAAAAAGTCAAGGAAGAAGACGGATTTTCAAGATTCGGACTCTGCTCTTCCTTAAAGATGGCCTGCTAGATCTGTCAAGGTTTGGGGGCTCCCTTGACAGTTCATCGTCTCCAGGAGATCAAGCTGAATATTGATCCCGATATTATTTTCCTCTGTGAAACAAAAAACCCCGATGACTTTGTAATGTCAAAGTTTGAAAAGTTAGGCTTTCTGAATAATGATCTTGTCTCGCCTCATGGCACTGCGGGTGGGGGGGCCTAGCCCTTTTCTGGAAAAGAGATAAGTTTAGAAGTGTTATCAGCTTGCACCAATTATATAGACACACGCATAACTTATGAAGGCAAAAGTTTCTACTCTACCTTTGTATATGGATATCCAGACAGAGCGATAAGAAGACAAGTTTGGTCCCACCTGGCATGCTTAGCCGTTGACCGAGATGCCCCCTGGTTCCTATTTGGTGATTTCAATGATATTTTAGACAACTCAGAAAAGGAAGGAGGTCCAACAAGAGCAGAAAGAACTTTTGGAGATTTTAGAACTTTTCTCTCCGAGTGTGACCTTTATGATCTCCAGCATTCGGGAGAGTCTTTATCATGGCGAGGTAACATACACGATCATAATGTTAAATGCCGCCTGGATAGAGCTATGTCCAACTGTGCATGTGCAAAGGAATACCCAGCCGGAAGATGCGAGTACCAGCGTTTTGAGGGATCGGATCATAGACCAATAATTGATGGGGTCTAAATAGTCGTCCGAGATTGGAGGATTTATTTGCGGACTCGTCGAGCTTTAAATTTGTAGGACCCTAAGCTGCAAGTGGACAGCGTGCGTTGTAGTACTTAGGGTATTGAACCACAGTGAGGAGGTCAACTGCAAAACAGAAAATCAGGGTAACCAAAGACGCAGGAAATTGGTGTTTTGGGGATTGTGTCACGGTTTTTGCAGAAAAGAAAGAAAGTAGAATCATGTCTTATATAGAATTTTATAACCAACAGAAAAAGGAAAATTAACTTAAAAGCTTGTAAAGAGGAAATCAGATGAGCAGTGCAGAAAAAGTAAATATTGAAGTGCATAAATCTCGATTGAAAAGCAGATGGGGGAAACACATTGGGGATCTTCTCGGGAAATCTATGAGGTTCTAACTAGAAATCAAACTCACAAAAGCTGATTTTCCCTAAACTGATTCACTGGTTTTAACGACCTAACTCTGACAAGCAAGATCGATTTGTGAACGTCTATTTCGCAGGTTTACTGTCGTATCATGCATCCTAGACGAACACACAATAGGATCGGGACAATAAACATTCAGACATCTTTTAAAGGATGCTCTCTACCCTAGTATAGTCTGGATCTGAGATTCAGGATGTTAGTCGCTCTCAAGACCCTGCGATCAGACTTCTAGTTCATGACGCTAGACTCATGCAATAAGAACGAGTATGGTGAGACAGAAAACCCTAATTTTCGGCCTAAACAATTGGTTTAAAAACAGTTAATGAAATTCCCCATAGATTCCCTTAAAGAACACCCAACGAGAATAAACTACTCAGATATGAAAGAAGAAGTAGAAGACGTGATTGATGAATGCATAACTTATATAAATCGATGAGAAACAAAGAGGGTTCAAGAAGAAATCAATCTCCCTCGAAGAACAAAAGTGAGAACCATGAATCAGAGATTCGCGGCCACCAAAAGAATTCTGTAAGTTATAGTATTTCGTGATGTCTAAAAAAACCCTAAACAACGAGTATATATAGGTCTTCAAGTCCCATTGGTCGTGGATTAGGTCTTGGCTTGCATAAGATGGCTGCGGGTTTAAGTTGGGCTTCAAATGGGCTCGGGAACCGCGAGTGGCCTGGCTGCGCGAGCGACCGGCAGTGGCGCGGCCACTGGTCGTCTGGCTTGGCCGTGGCGCGGCCAGCTTGTCTTTCCGGGTGCTTGACGGAGCTTCTTGCTTCTTCCATATCTTGAGATCCAACCGTGGGATTTTTCTCAAACCAATTCGAGGTGAAAGACAGCTGGTAAGGCTACCTTGTCTCCAAATATGAGCTTTATCTTGTGGTGGGAAGGCCTTCGTTTGATGTTGAACTTTTGTCCTCGAGCACTGTTTCCGGAAGTGTCCATTTTGCTCCAAAATATGCGTCTTTTGCTAAGATTACCTGAAAAGAGTCTTAAACAACCAAATACTCGAAATCTAGTGTTTATGTATTAAAATCTTTGAGAAATGCTTATTAAAGCACTCACTTATGATAGTAAAAATGGGTAAAATATGCATGTTATCAACTCCCCCAGACCTAAACCTTTGTTGGTCCTCAAACAAAACAGAAATCTAAGTAAAGAAAAGAGGTTTGAAAACGTGGAAACTTACCAATACTTGGGAACTCATCAAGTCTACAATCGACCTGTTTGAGCCATGTAACTCGGAATTCAGCTTCAAGATGTTTGGGTATAGTTACCTTGAGCTTTTCATCCTTCCCTGATACGCTTCATGGTCCCTTTGAGTATTTTGAGCTCTCTTTTGTTGACCCCTTTATTCATTTAGACGTGCGGTCTCTATCGAGGGAGTATTGGTCGACGAGACATTATAGTCTTCTCTTCCAAACATCTAGACAAAGACATTTCAGACACAACTCTCCTATTTTCTCTTCCCTTAGTCGATTTCTCCCTACTTTTCTAGGGTATCATTTTATTTTTTCTATCTACTTTCTTTTTATATTTTTCTTTTTCTTTTTCTTCTTAGCTTGAGAATGAAAACTTCTTTGAAGTTTTCATGATGTCTGCGAACCGTCATGGTCTTTTAAGGAACTCGGGTTGCCATCCTCAAACTAAGACTTTTCTTTCTATTTTTTTTCTTTTCTATAACAAGGGAAGATCAAGGAGAGGTTGCATTGCATCTACTTAGTCATGCTAGAGTTTAAAAGAGGAGCAAAGTTCGAAGTAACTCAAGCCCCTTGACGAGAAGTTTTGATTCATTAGGTGCGGAGTCAACGTAAGATCCTTCGAGTACTCTAGAGATTAGAACTTTCTCCGTTGGAATGATCCACTCGCAGTGTTCAACTTAGTAAACCTTGCTTATAAACCCGTGAGAATGGTCATTAAGGTTCCTTGTTCGAAACGACTTGTACCTAGCAAAGTTCATAGTTTCCGACTAAAAGAAAAAAAGTTTTGACTCTATAAAAGGACTCGATAAATGATGCATGTATGCTTTAAGACTCATCAAATCAAAGCATAGTTAGTAGTATAAGAAACCCCCCCCCCAGACTTAAATCAAACTGTCCCCACTTTGTTTAAATCGAGTTGAGGTGAAAAAGATAGGTAAATTTAAGTACAAGCTTGTGAAGACTTACTTGAAAGTGGCGTTGGGTTTGGTATGGGTGGATGGGCGTGTGGTATGATTGAGCTAAGGACTTGATCATTCTCCTTATGTCCTTGCTTAGAACCGATTTAATTGAACTAAAGAAATCGAAAACTTAGCTCGAAAGGAAATGTATTGCGCGGTTGAGCTTCCTTGCTTCGTTTGGTGGTGGTGGGCGTGTGGTGGTGATAGGTGTTTGGTGGTGATGATTGGCTCGCCTTTGTCTTGGTTCTTTGACCTTTGTGAAACACCTTTAATGAGAGATGGAAAATCATCCGTCCTTGCGTCTTGAAGATTGCATCACCTCAGAAACTTGAAGTTTGGGTTTATGCTGGCCTATCCGGTGATGTGTTCGGGATCCCGGAAGATAGGTGTTGCTAGTTTGAACTTCAATGCCATATGAAATCCTTACTTGGCTTCGGTAAAGGTCTTTGTCGCGGAAGAGAGAAGCTAGTCTTCAGGAACTTTTCACTTCGCGGTTTGGTTGAAGGAAATTGCATCTTCTTCCTTCTGAAGCTTGCACAACGGTTTTCATCCTCTAGAACCGTTGTATTCTTCTTCGTCTTCGTGGATACAGGTTCGTTGATCGTACAGGAAAAAGTTGAATGAGATGGAACATCGACTTGACTTGACTTGGATGGAATCTTGTCTTGTCTCGCCGTCTTTGATGCAACAGCAACATACCGTGGTTGTGGAAGTTGTCTTTGCGGTCTTTAGAACGTGTTCAAGCCTTGGATCAAGGAGGAAGCTCGAAAGGCTTGACATGACACAAGTTGAAGGAGATCCGGTTTGGTGAAGTTCGGGATGTAAATCATCTCAGAGGACGGCCGGCCGCGCAACGGGTTGTCGTGGCCGCGGCCAGGCATCCTGCCTCCGCGCCATCGTGGCTCGTGGCGCGGCCAGGCTCCTTCTGGCCGGCCCACGGGCAGTTCATCGCCCGGTGAGTGTTCTGCGAAACTCCTTCTTCATATTTTTGGTTTTTTCTGGTTTTTCTGAATTTTTTGTGCTTTTGGGGTTTATGTAAATGCTGTAAACTAAGAAGAAACCAAAACTAAAGATTAGTATGGTTAAGGAGATGAGAAAGAGAGTACTTAAAATGGGTTGTCTCCCATTGAGGCGCTCTTGTTTATAGGCTTTTAGCTAGACTTTGGTAGTTTGGGAGCTTAGTTGGAGGTGGAGTTCGACCTTAGGCAAGGTCTTTTTGCCTTCTGTGCGGCATCTTCTGCTGAGGGCTCCTCGAGTCTCTCCATGATTGCATTTTCGTCCCTCTCAAGAAGATGTTTCTCCATGGTGTATGGTATCGCAGGATAGAACTTTTTACCATCGATATTTGCAAATGAGACTCGCCTATTGGGCCAATCCATGATGGCTCCTACAGTGGCTAAGAATGGCCATCCCAAGATGAGAGGCGCAGCTTCTTCTTGGCGAGTTTTGACTATGTAGAAGTCGACCGGGATTCTACAATCACCAATGATGACCGGGAGATCATAAATGACTCCTTTCGGGGTTGTGAGCGACTGGTCCGCCAATCTAATCACCACTTCTGTCGGGTGGGAGTGCCTGATCCCGAGTTCTCGCACCGCATAACTTGGTAGCACGCTGATAGTTGAGCCGAGATCACATAACGCGTTCTCAACCTTGATCCCCTTGATTTCGCATGAAATGAGAAATCGACTAAGGTTTCGCGTTTTGTGCAGGCTGCGAAGTAGTCTTTCCGATCTTTCTCTTGTGAAGAGATCTTGTATTTCTAGCATGGTTTCGTTGCTTTCGCAGAAATACTGGCCGATAAGATGTTCTGTCCATGCTTCAATGAACGTGGTACCCGATGGAAGACCTCGAACTGCCTTGTTGAACTCGTTCAGGTTTTCTCGAGTGATCATGTTGGTGTAGCTTTCGTATTTCTCGGCGCGGGAGAAGTAGGCGGCTCTGGCTGAGGTAATCAAACGTCTGGCTTGACCACTTCCGTCGCGTGGGAGTGCCTGATCCGGAGTTCTCGCACCGCATAACTTGGTAGAACGCTGATAGTTGAGCCGGGATCACATAACGCGTTCTCAACCTTGATCCCCTTGATTTCGCATGAAATGAGAAATCGACCAAGGTTTCACGTTTTGTGCAGGCTGCGAAGTAGTCTTCCCGATCTTTCTCATGTGAAGAGATCTTGTATTTCTAGCATGGTTTCGTTGCTTTCGCAGAAATACTGGCCGATAAGATGTTCTGTCCATGCTTTAATGAACGTGGTACCCGATGGAAGACCTCGAACTACCTTGTTGAACTCGTCCAGGTTTTCTCGAGTGATCCTGTTGGTGTAGCTTTCGTATTTCTCGGCGCGGGAGAAGTAGGCGGCTCTGGCTGAGGTAATCAAACGTCTCGCTTGACCACTTCCGTCACATGGGAGTGCCTGATTCCGAGTTCTCGCACCGCATAACTTGGTAGCACGATGATAGATAAGCCGGGATCACATAACGCGTTCTCAACCTTGATCCCCTTGATTTCACATGAAATGAGAAATCGACCAAGGTTTCGCGTTTTGTGCAGACTGCGAAGTAGCCTTCCCGATCTTTCTCGTGTGAAAAGATCTTGTATTTCTAGCATGGTTTCGTTGCTTTCGCAGAAATACTGGCCGATAAGATGTTCTGTCCATGCTTCAATGAACGTGGTACCCGTTGGAAGACCCCGAACTACCTTGTTGAACTCGTCCAGGTTCTTTCGAGTGATCATGTTGGTGTAGCTTTCGTATTTCTCGGCGCGGGAGAAGTAGGCGGCTCTGGCTGAGGTAATCAAACGTCTGGCTTGACCAAAGTGAACTTTAATCTCGTTCCTACTCTCCAAGCTGTCTTCAAAGTATTCTTTTAAGCCATAGCTTTCCCATGCTTCATCGAATCCTACACTTGCTGGGATTCCTTCTTCCTTCTTGCGGAATTCCACCAGTCTTTCCCTCTTAATATGCAGCGTAAGAGGTCTCTCCTTGTTTGTGGTGATAGCTGTGGTAGGTCCTTCTTCAGCAGGTTCGGGTGACTCCTCTCGAGGGGCGGGTTCACGCGCCAGGTGGGGTTGGATGAAGAAACGAGGTGCTTTCTCGACTCCCGAGGCCAGGACTTCATACTCCATCTTATCTCCTATAAGTTTGTTGATGAGCCCGTCGAGCCGTTTCTGCTCCTTGGATAGTTTTGCCAGGATGGCTTCGTTCTTCTTTTGAGCCTTTGTCATGTTCTGAACCTCATCTCTCAAGTCCTCGACTTGCGATTCAGCCTTGTGTTGGGCGTGTTCCATCTCATGGATGTTCTTCTCCGTTCGACCCATGATGTTGTAAGTGGCTCCGCGAGTTTCCTCAAACTCCTACTTCAGGGCGCGGATGTCTCCTAATCCGCGGTTCAGAGTACCCTTGTGATCCGCCAAGTTCTCAGAAGTTCTGGATAATTTGTTGATGTTGCCAAAAGTGCGGTTCTCCACCACCTTCACGTTGTTGGCGACTTCCTGGAGCTTGTGGAAGACATCACCCTGGATAGAGTCCATCCGGGCGTGTAAAGATCTCTCAGACTTACCTTGATTATCAATCATCACTGTTATCGCCTCGATATGGTTCTCCACTTGCTGATATAAGGGAGCAGGTGCGATTATCTGATCGTTCTGGGTAGGAGGTGGCGTATGGAGGTGAAGACTTTCACTTCCATGGGTAATAGGAGGTGGAAATCCTCCTTGAGGGCGAGGCATGAAGCTCTCGTTTGGCGGCATCGTCGGATGCGGTCTCCGAGAATGGTGCAGGGATTCTGCAGGTGGGTGTGTGTTAGGAGGGATGTAAGGATCGCTCCTTGTGTGCTCCACGGTGTGGTAGTTCCTGAAACTCATAGAAAGAAATCTAGAAGATAGAGAAAAGGAATGTCTTTGAGTTGTGATCCTGACCTTTGCTTTGGACAGCGAAACGCAACCTCCCCGGCAACGGCGCCAAAAGCTTGATGGGGTCTAAATAGTCGTCCGAGATTGGAGGATTTCTTTGGGGACTCGTCGAGCTTTGAATTTGTAGGACCCTAAGCTGCAAGTGCACAGCGTGCGTTGTAGTACTTAGGGTATCGAACCACAGGGAGGAGGTCAACTGCAAAACAGAAAATCAGGACAACCAAAGACGCAGGAAATTGGGGTTTTGGGGATTGTGTCACGGTTTTTGCAGAAAAGAAAGAAAGCAGAATCACGTCTTATATAGAAGAGGTTGTCAATCAATTCTATAACCAACGGGAAAAGGAAAATTAACTTAAAAGCTTGTAAAAAGGAAATCAGATGAGCAGTGCAGAAAAAGTAAATATTGAAGTGCGTAAATCTCGATTGAAAAGCAGATGGGGAAAACACGTTGGGGATCTTCTCGGGAAATCTATGGGGTTCTAACTAGAAATCGAACTCACAAAAACTAAGCAAACGAGACTAGACGATTTTGCCTAAACTGATTCACTGGTTTTAACGACCTAACTCTGACAAGCAAGATCGATCTGTGAACGTCTATTTTGCAGGTATATTGTTGTATCTTGCGTCCTAGACGAACACACAATAGGATCGGGACAATAAACATTCAGACATCTTTTAAAGGATGCTCTCTACCCTACTATGGTCTCGATCTGATATTCAGGACGTTAGTCGCTTTCAAGACCCTGCGATCAGACTTCTAGTTCATGACGCTAGAATTATGCAATAAGAACGAGTATGGTGAGACAGAAAACCCTAATCTTTGGCCTAAACAATCGGTTTAAAAACAGTTAATGAAATTCCCCATAGATCCCCTTAAAGAACACCCAACGAAAATAAACTACTCAGACATGAAAGAAGAAGTAGAAAACGTGATTGATGAATGCAGAACTTGTATAAATCGATGAGAAACAAAGAGCGTTCAAGAAGAAATCAATCTCCCTTGAAGAACAAAAGTGAGAACCACGAATCAGAGATTCGCGGCCACCAAAAGAATTTTGTAACTTAGAGTATTTCGTGATGCCTAAAAAAACCCTAAACAACGAGTATATATAGGTCTTCAAGTCCCCTTGGCCGTGGATTAGGTCTTGGCTTGCATAAGACGGCTGCATGTTTAAGTTGGGCTTCAAATGGGCTCGGAAATCGCGAGTGGCCTGGCCGCACGAGTGACCGGCTGTGGCGCGGCCACTGGTCGTCTGGCTTGGCCGTGGCGCGGCCAGCTCGTCTTTCCGGGTGCTTGACGGACCTTCTTGCTTCTTCCTTAACTTGAGATCCAACCGTGGGATTGTTCTCAAACCACTTCGAGGTGAAAGACAGTTGATAAGGCTACCTTGTCTCCAAATATGAACTTGATCTTATGGTGGGAAGGCCTTCGTTTGATGTTGAACTTTTGTCCTCGAGCACTGTTTCCGGAAGTGTCCATTTTGCTCCAAAATATGCGTCTTTTTCTAAGATTACCTGAAAAGAGTCTTGAACAACTAAATACTCGAAATCTAGTGTTTATGTATTAAAACCTTAGTGAAATGCTTATTAAAGTATTCACTTATGATAGTAAAAATGGGTAAAATATGCATGTTATCAATAATCACATATCTCGAACCTTCCAAGAGGAAAAGGAAAGGCATGTTTTAATATGATAGACGCCTAAAAGAAAATGAGGAGGTTACCAGATTGATAGCTCAAATGTGGATGGAGGAAACCAGCTTGTCAGTGAAGGGGAAAATAGATAAATGTCGTACGATCATCATCACCTAGAACAAGCTTCAATATTCAAATAGCAAGACCCAGATTGAGGAGCTAAAACAAGGGTTAGAGTAAGCTATGGTTAGTCAAACGCCAAATGAAGTGTTGATCCAAATAATAAATGACGAATTAAGGATTGCTTAGAGCATCTGCATTGGTTAGAGACTCATTTGAGTCTCTCTTCCAATATAATATTAATATTATAAATATAATTTAATTTAACAATTAATTTTAGATACATAAAAAAAACTTAACCAATTATAAATAGACATGTGTTTCAAGAGTCTTTCAAGGGTTCTCATTTGAGAGACTCATCTCATTCTCTCTCTTCTCTTTATATTATTTTTCTTTTTTTTTAATACTGAGAGACTCGTTGAGAGACTCCCAATGCATATGGTCTTACAAGTCTGAGGAAGAGTTCCGGAGGCAGCGCAGTAGACAATTATGCCTCTAGCTGGGGGACCGAAACTCAGGGTACTTCCATGCTGCAACTCAAGGGCTGAAAACAATAAACAAGCTTACTGCCTTAGAAGATGCGAATGGGATAGCAGTTTACTCGGAAGAGAAGATCTCAGAATCCATCTATGCGTACTTCAAGAACCTTTTCACTTCAAAAGACACCAACCAAGCAACCACCAAAGCAATAGTGGAAGATGCTTTAAAACCTGTCATATCAGAGGAAACTAATCAACGTCTCATTCAAATCTCTTCTGCATCAGAAATAAAGGAAGCTCTATTCTCAATTCACCCGGATAAGGCCCCTGACCCTGATGGATTCTCGTCTAGTTTTTTTTTCAAACAAATTGGAGTGTGGTGAGCCAAGACATTATTAAGGAAGTACAAACCTTTTTCTCTTCCGGCTACATGCCGAGAACCATTAATGATACCTTTGTAAGACTCATCCCGAAAATTACAAGCCTTAAGAAAGTGGCGGACTACCGGCCAATAGCATTGTGCAATGTGTATTATAAAGTGATCTCCAAGCTCCTCTCCCGGCGGTTGCAACCTATCCTGGGACCAATAATATCAGAGAACCAATAAGCTTTCGTGCCCAAAAGAGCCATCTCGGATAATGTCCTAATCACTCATGAAGTTCTACATTATCTAAAGAAGTGCAAAGCTAAAAAACAATGCTACATGGCTGTGAAAACTGACGTGAGCAAGGCCTATGACAGGTTGGAGTGGGATTTCATTTACCAAGTTCTTCTGAGACTAGGATATCATGATCACTCGATCTCATGGATAATGCATTTCATCAAAACTGTTTCTTAGTCATTTATTGTTAATGGATCCCCGAGAGGCTCAGTGAAACAAAGTAGAAGAATCCGGCAAGGAGACCCTCTTTTCCCTTACTTGTTTATCATGTGCAGTGAAGTGCTATCTGGCCTCTGCCACAAAGCACAAGAAAAGAACAAGCTACAAGGCATCCGTGTGGCGACAAACAGTTCCCGAATCTTCCATCTCCTTTTTGCCAACGACACGATGTTCTTTTGTCAAGGCTCTACTGAAAACTGCAAGGAACTAAAGACAATCTTGTCAAATTATGGACAAGCTTTGGGACAGACCATCAATGGCCAAAAATCCTCAATCTTCTTCTCAAAACAAACCCTGCAGTACCTAAGAGTGGAAATCAAGCAAACCCTTCATATAAACAAGGAGGGAGGGTGGAAAAATACCTAGGTCTACCCGAACTGTTTGGCTGGCGTAAGAAGGATCTATTCACAGCTATTGTGGATTAGATAAGACAAAAGGTGGTGAGCTGGGCTTCAAAGTGACTTTCAGTGGCAGGAAAGCTAGTTATGCAGAAGAGTGTCATGTCTGCAATTCCTACATATTCGATGACTTGCTTCAAACTGCCACAGTCCCTCTGCAAGCGCATCCAGCGGCTCTAACTCGCTTCTGGTGGGACTTGGACCCTGATCACAAAATGATGTGTTGGATATCGTGGGAGAAAATGGCAAAACTAAAGTCAACAGAGGGTTTGGATTTCAAAGACAATAACCTTTACAATGACTCTCTACTTGCCAAGGTAAACTGGAGATTGCTTAACTCCCCTGATTGTCTTCTGGCCAAAGTCCTCTGCGGCAAATACTGCATAAAATCCCTACTGCTGGAATGCAAACCGCCAGCTTCAGCCTCCCATGGGTGGAAAATTATCCTAATTGGCCGTGATCTTCTTGCTAAGCATTTGGGATGGGCGATTGGAGACGGGACCTCCATTAACTTCTGGAGTGATCCCTGGCTATCCATGTCAGCCCCTCTTCACCCCTTTGGTCCACCGCCTGAAATGTTTAAAACACACAAAAGTTGCAGATCTCATAAATCCCTAGACAAAGGAATGGGACCAAGGTATTTTGGATCTAATCCTACCGGAGTACAAGGATGTCATCCTCACTTTGAATCCGAGCCTCCTCGATGCCCCTGATAAATTTCGTTAACCCCTCCGAAGACTACTCGGCAAAATCAGGATATATTGCAGCCTCATCAGAGGGCATTACGGACCACCAAAATCGGAGTTCCCCGACAGTCAAATGGTATCCTCAAGTCTGGTCTGTCAAAACAGCCCCAAAAGTCAAGTTGTTCCTCTGGAAAGCTCTACAAAACGCACTCCCAGTTGGTGAAAACTTAAACCGTCGAGGCATACCTGTGAACACAAAGTGTTGCCACTGTGATGAACCAGAAAAAGTACTCCACTTGCTTTTTAATTGCAGATTCGCCAAAGAGGTGTGGAGAAAATCCCCATTTACGCAACCGATGGAAAATCCAAACATCATCTCGGTACAAACTGGACTCCAACTCTCAAAATCCTGCTTCCCCCTCCCTCCGATTGGATTCGAAGGTGAAACCTTATCATCGTGGATTTGCTGGAATCTCTGGACTACCCGCAATCACAAGATCTTCAGCAATCGCTCCTTCACAGCTGAATATACTATCCAAAAATCCTCTCAAGACTCGAGAGAGTGGCTCCTAGCCCAAAATCTATCTTCCAAAAGCAAAGAATCTCCAAACCCCGAGATCCGATCCACCTCTTTAGCACCTGCCTCTATATATGCTACCCCCTGCTTCACTGATGCAGCTTGGTCTACAAACTCAAAGAAGGCGGACTAGGATGGATCCTCACCGACGGATCTAGGGAATCTTGTTTCTTTAGCTCTCACCGATTCGTCTCCTTTGCGCTAGTTGCTGAAGCCATGGCTATCAGATCAGCTCTCCTAAAAGCTTTCGAGCTTGGTTTTCGAAGATTGACTGTCCACTCAGACTCTCTTCAACCTGTCCGATCGATAAACGCCGGTGCTCCGTTAATGGAAGCGCATGCAATCCTCTCGGATATTTCTATCTGTGTCGTTTCATTTTCGTCAGTAGTATTTAAATTCATTCCTCGGGCCTCTAATGGGCCAGCAGATTGTATTGCCAAAAGGGCTTTAAGAGACTCTCTTTTAAGCACCAATTAAGAGAATGCAAAAGAAACCGTTTGCACAAGAAAAAAAGTGAATCATTGCAAACGTTTCAAATGAACCATTTTAACTGTTTGATGAACATTTGCAATTTTTTGAATCAGTTATTGTAAATGTTAGGTTTATGGTTAATTTTATTAACCATTGTAACTTCTGATGATCAACCACTGCAACTTTTGGTGATCAACCATTGCAACTCGCTTAACTATTATAGTCTTTGGTGGTTAACTTTTGCAACTCTTGATATTTATAAAAGGAGCTGTGTGCATTGACATAAAGACAACAACAAGAAACTGAGAGAAACGATCATATGTATCAATGACGATCCAATAAACCATCATGTGAGATAACATCACTTAATTTCAAATCTATTTTTGGCTGGATTAACAATTATATGTATCAATAGAAATTCAATAAATATTAAAAATGTATAGTAAATATATAAAAACATAGTATTCCATTTAATACATTATAAATGATAAATTATAAATTTTATTAATCATTTTAGTACAGTATTTCTTGACAAAAAAAATACCCAACATGATAAAGAAGATGCTAAAAAGGGTATCATTGCACTTAATCTATCAAAGAAGGAAAAACTATGAAGATAAGAATGCAGAATGTGCAAATAATTTTCCTCTAAAATTAAAAAAAAAAAAAAATCAACACTGAAAAATGATTTAACAACTATGAAAGAAGACCATCGTAATGATATGGAACAAAAAACTCCAATATTCAAAAGGGCACAAAGAAAAAGAAAGGCCATCAAAAATTTAACTTAATTATATCAAAAGTCCAAATGATAATGAAAAAAAAAACATTTAAATCATATTTGAATGTCTTAAAATATCACAAATGATATTCTATTTACCTTGTAAATACAAATTTATTAAATAGTCTAAATATGTTTCTTAGAAAGTTGATGATTGGTTTGATCGAAATTTTGAAAATTAAGAATTTATTTATTATTTTTTACTAAAAAAAATAATTGTCCGCGTGTTGAAAACATAAAACGACAACTAATTTAAATAAAAAATTAATCTTAAAACGACAACTAATTTAATCTAAGGGAGTAAAAGATTTGTATATCATTTATGTAAACCAGAAGGAAACAATGTCGTTTGCATTCGTTAATCTTATATATTTTGTTTTGACAACAACATAATAATTAGAATAATTTTGAAATCTAAATTAGGAATACCAAGTTTAGATATGAAAAAAAAAAATATAAATACGAAAACTCCGTGCTAACTTGTACGTATTTGTATTGTTTGCACGTAAAATAAACGAGATAGAGGAAAAAATAAACATCTCCTTATTCTTCATAAATTCTTCGAAATAAAGTGAGAAAGCATATCATTCATCTGGTGTAGATACAAGAGAAAGCTATCACTGTCTTCTCGCTACAAAAATATTGGGTTTTAATAGCAGATGAATATAGCGTTTTCGGTAATTGTGCTATGGTTAATTTACCCATGATCCTTTAACGTTTGTGTATTTATAAACGCTACGATATTAGTGTCACATTAAAAAATATACTCCCACGTATCGTTTTTCGCTACAAGGGTTTTTGTGATTAGTCTCTAATAGCAGACTCTTTATTGCAAACGTTATAACATTGTTAGGCGCAAAAATAAAAAAACTTTCCCTCCATGTTGCGATAATGATGACTCAACATCATTTTGTCGTTTAACATTCACCGACTTTGTTATTACGTGTCAATTAATTGTGTAAGGTTTTACACTATATAAAGGAACCTAATCATATTGTAATATGGACATGCATACGTACCCCAAAAGAAAAATCACTTCCATCTCTCCTTTATTATACGCTGTCTCTCTTTCATATATGTCACAAATATTTATCTCACCACATCTGTTATAATCTATAACACGTTATCAGCACGACCGTCTCTCGATCTATCTATATACCAGATTCGTCTGTGTACTATGAAGGTGAAATTTATTTGTGTTTAATTTATTTTAAATTTTACTATTTACGGGATGATAGCCTCTACTTTCCCCGTTTATTTGTTATGCCGGGATGATAGGCTTTGCCTTCTCCGAGCCGATCGTTATGATAGGCGCTGCTTTACGATCGAAAAAAATGATCACATGGTAGACTATGTCTCCTTAGATCATGTTTACGGAGTGGAAAGATAACACCTCCTCCTTATTTAATTTATGTCTATGCATTTAATTTATTTATAAAGTGGGAGGTTAAAACCCCCATTTTTGTTTATTTATTTATTTTGAAGTGGTAGTTTTAAAACTCCTCCGCAAGCAATTAAATGGTAGGCTCTGCCTTCTCATATTGCTTTAAATTATTATCTTTTATTATGCTGTTATTATGCCTAAATTTTTATAAATTAATTTTCATTAAATTAAATGGGTTAAGTTTTGTTATTCAGTTATTATGTCAAATTTGTCAAAGCTCGAGATCGCCGCCCTTGACTTATGTGGAAAAAATTATATGTCTTGGGCGGTAGGTGCAAAGTTGCATCTAAAGGGAAATGGTCTCTTGAGCACTATCGATAAGTCGATAGAGACATCAGATGAGGCTAAGAAAAAAGCCATGATCTTTTTACGCCACCATATCCATGATGGTTTAAAAGATGAATACATCACGAAAGAAGATCCGGCATATCTTTGGCTATCGCTTAAGAGTCGGTTTGATCACCAGAGGTATGTGATCTTACCGAAAGCGAGGCACGAGTGGTTGAATCTCTGGTTCCAGGATTACAAAAGTGTGAGTGAATTTAATTCCGCCTTGTTCGGAATCACCTCCAGGATGACGTTGTGTGGATAATATATCAGTGAATATGATATGTTAGAGAAAACTCTCTCCACTTTTCATCCTGGAAATGTAATCCTACAGCAGCAATACCGGGCAAGAGAATTCACCCTGTACTCGGAGTTGATGCAAATCCTCCTTGTAGCTGAACAGAATAATCAACTCGTGATGTTGAACCATCAGACTCGTCCAACTGGATCTATGCCAGTCCCTGAAGCGAATGCTGCGTCATTCAGTCAAACTGATAGGAAGCCACGACGTGAACGCAGACGCGGTAGAGGCCGTGGTCGCGGTCGCGATCGAGGGTGTTGACGAGGAAGGGTAAGTGATGATGGTCGAGGTGTTAAAAGAAAAGGTGAAAACCCTTGCTTCATATGCGGCATGAAAGGACATTGGGTACGCACGTGTCGTATGCCAAAACATTTAGCCGATCTATACGCAAAATCACAAAAGACCAAAGAAAAGGATGCAGAGACCAACTTCATCTTGGATGAAGTTGAAACTTCCTTTGATGGCTTAAGTGATGACACTCATCTTGATGTTGCTGATTTCCTTGTTGATCCTGAAGCATCAACGGAGTCAAATAAACTTAAATCTATAATAGTGTCTCCTTGAAAGACACCAAGAATAACGAACACTTAATCCGGCTTTTAGTATGTATAATATATTTTCGTTTTGGTAAAAGGTTTTTGATGTAATATATTAACCTTTTGGTGTAATATATTAACCTCTTTATAAGTTGATGTTTTTGGTTAATTATTGCATCTTTTAGAAGTATTGTGGCCAAGAAGATGTCACAAGTTGAGATTCCGGATGGAGATACATGTCTAGCAGACAGTGCTACGACACATACAATCCTTAGGGATAAAAAGTATTTCTCCTGTCTCAAAATGAAAGTCTCCGCCGGAAGCGTGAGTACTATAACTGGTTTTGCAAAGATTATACTAGGCTCTAGAAGAGCGAGTTTTTCAATGCCAAGGGGTACAGAGTTTGTAGTGCAAAATGCATTATACTCCCCCGAGTCTAAACGGAACTTATTAAGTTTCTGAGATATCTGGAGAAATGGATATCATATTGAGACTATTGATAAGAATGGCATTGAATATCTTTGCATTACAACGGAGAGGAAACATCAGTTGGAAGAATTACCAATGATGTCCTCCAGATTATATTGCACAAAGATAACCATGGCTGAATCACATGTTGCGGTAAACCAGAAGTTTACCAGCACTTTTAGAGTGTGGCATGAAAGGCTTGGCCACCCTGGTTCAGTCATGATGAGAAGAATTGTGCAAAATTCGAGTGGCCACCCATTGAAAAACCAGAAGATTTTTCAATTGGGGGAGTTTTCATGTAAGACATGTTCTCAAGAAAAACTCATAAGTAGGCCCTCGCCAGCCAAAGTTGGGAATGGATCCCCTGTATTTCTAGAGAGAATACATGGTGATTTATGTGGGCCGATTCACCCACTGTGCGGGCCATTTAGATATTTCATGGTATTGATTGACGCATCTAGCAGATGGTCACATGTGTGTCTTTTGACCACAAGAAATATGGCTTTCACAAGATTTATTGCCCAAATAATCAGGTTGAGAGCGCATTTCCCTGATTGTGCCATAAAGAAAGTCAGGCTTGATAACGCTGGTGAGTTCACTTCAGCGGCCTTTAATGACTATTGTATGTCTTTGGGAATCGATGTTGAGCATCCGGTTCCGCACGTACATACACAAAATGGCATGGCTGAGTCTTTGATTTACCAGTTACAGTTGATTGCAAGACCGTTAATCTTGAGAACAAAGCTTCCAATCACTGTGTGGGGACATGCTATATTGCATGTTGGGGCATTGGTCCAGGTAAGACAAAGTGCATATAATGAATATTCCCCTATACAGTTAGCGTTTGGTCATAAGCCAGATGTTTCCCATCTTCGTGTGTTTGAGTGTGCGGTCTATGTCCCTATAGCGCCACCCCAAAGAACAAAAATGGGACCACAAAGAAGATTGGGAATTTATGTCGGGTATTCGTCACCAAGTATAATTAGGTATCTTGAACCGGTAACTGATGATATGTTCACGGCACGATTTGCCAATTGCCACTTTGATGAAAGTGAATTCCCTGCGTTAGGGGGAGGATTGAGAAAATCACCAAATGATATCACTTGGTGTATACACTCTTTGGCTTATCTTGATCCTCCTACTAATCAACGCGAGGTGGAAGTTCAGAAAATTATACATATGCAAAGTTTGGCAAACCAGTTACCTGATGCATTTACAGATACGGGGAGGGTGACGAAGTCCCATATCCCCGCAGCTAACGCTCCATCAAGGGTAAATGTTCCTGAAGAACATATTGATGTAAGTAGAGCAAATGAACCGAGGGTTCAGCTGAAGCGCGGGAGGCCTATGAGATCAAAATATAAAAATCCCCGACTAAGAAAGAAGTTGGAAGCAAGGGTTCCGGAAGAACCAAATAAAGCCAAATGTCCGGAAGACATTTGTGTCAAATGTCCTGAAGACATTTTTGAAAAGGTTCCTGAAGAACCAAGTAAAGATATATGTCCGGAAGACATATATGAACCGGTTCCAGGAGAACCTGGTAAAGAGATTCGTCCTGAAGACGAATCTTGAACAGAAAAATATGAGATTTCCATCTCCGTCGCCCAAAATGGAAAATTATGGGCTAGAAGTGAAATAAAAGATGATGATGAAATGTTCTCTTTTTCTATGTCCAATGAGATCGATCATGAAAATGATGATCTAGATCCAAGTTCCGTGTCAGAGTGACAGAGAAGGCCTGACTGGAATAAATGACAACTGTACACCTAAAGATGTAATGCCGGTCGGATACAAATGGGTCTTTGTAAAAAAGAGAAATGAGAAAAATGAGGTCACAAGGTATAAATTGATAAGCGGTTTCTTTGTGGTACTTAACAATTACTCAAACCCACTCATGTCATTGTAGGTACTTGAAGATCAATCCATATGGATATAGTTAAGACACTAGGAATTCATACAACTTCTTAATCTAAGTTAGAAATAAAGGTTTGAAGTTTGACTAACAATCTAAGTGATCAAATCAACCAAAGCAAGCTAATTAACTACTAATCAAGATTATCAAAATACTAAAACGAATCCAAGGATGGGGTTATCAACCTAAGGTGTTCCAAGAATCAATCTTTGATACCAAACAATCACAATATAAGCTAATCTCTTGGCTTAGAACTCAATAGCTAGACTAATCCACTTTCATGGTACTAATCCCTTCATTAAACATCCTAATCAAGATCTAACTTTCATTAGTGAAAAGGAAGTTAACAAGCATTAGGAAACAGTTCTAAGTTGCCAATAAACACCCTAGACAATCATTTCCATGAGCTAGGAATGTAAATCCCTTGTTTAGTTGGTTGGAGAATTTCATCAAACACCTTGTGGGTGTGAAATTCCCTAAGGCCTAGTTTTAGCATGATCAAAGCTAAACTAGCATTTAGAACACTAAACAAAGAGGGAAATGAGAATATCTAACCTTAGGCATCTAGATTAATCCTTAAAACACCCTAGATCTAACCCATCCTTAGATCCTAAAGAAACTACTCACTAATCATGGTTAATCCCTCAAATCCTATGAAAGAGATAGAGATAAACATGATTAGAGAGATAGAAGATGGATTGCATAAACTTTAAGAAATGTCTTACAAAATCACTTAGAAGACAAAAAGGGAAAATTTTCTAAGCAAGAACAAGAGATTCAAAGATAATTGGAAAAAATTAGGTCTTTTCCTATTTATAGTGAACAGTGGACGACCCGGGTCAACCCGGAACAAACCGGGTATTGACCCGGTTTAAGCCTGAAAATCGGGCAGCGTATCGAGCTTGCTAGGTCTGTACGCAGCTCGATACGCTGCTAAAGCTTTCCTCAAGGAGTGTATCGAGCTTGGTAGCTCGACACAGATGCCCGATACGCCATTCTTCAATCTCCGGATGAGACGTGTATCGACCTTAGCAGTCCGATACGAATGCCCGATACGCACGCTCCGTCTTCCTGCCGAGCTATATCGACCTTGGTAGGTCGACACCAAGGTCGATACACTTCTAAAGATCGTCTGCTTCATGTTTTGGCTCCCTTCTTTCCTTCATCCTTGTCACCCAACTCTCCAAAGAGGTCCTCCAAGCCTCCAAAGTACCTAATTGGGACTTAATATGCACAATATGCAACAACCTAAGCTAAAACTTGCTAAACTCTAATATGGATGCAATTTGGACTAAAAGTATCTAAATGAATGCAAAGCTATCTAAAATGGGTGCTAAAACATGTTAATTTATGAGTATATCAACTCCTCCAAACTTGCCTTTTGCTTGCCCTCAAGCAAACAAACATGACAAATCCAAGAGAGAGGTTTGAAGGTGGGAGCTCATTATCCAAAAATGTCAACGAATACAATCAACTCAATGTCCTAGTTCTTAGTTCTAAGGTGCATTTGAATTCATCCTACTCCAAAAGAGTTAGCCATGACCATCTCAACAATCAAATGCACTAAGATCTCGATCTAGATAAGCCTCCCTATCAAACCAACTCTTTAACATTCATTAAGTTCAAAACCGTGAATCATGACAATGCAAGCAAGTGAAATCATTTGGATAAGGGACTGGGTTTTGAGATAAAAGTGATCTCAATTCATCAGGTTTCGCATTTAAATAAAGGTAACGCACTTCTTCTTTAAAACGTTGAATTTCAAACGCACTTCTTCTTTAAAAGCTCTAAAGGGGAACTTCTTCAACCTATTACTCATAGCGAATGGTGTAATCCTTCTTATTAACTCAGCTCCTCTTTTTATCTCTAGGTAGTCTTTCTCTTCTTTGGCCCTTTTTTGGCTCTTTTGATTTTCTCTTCTTCTTTCCTTAAGACTACCTAGAGTTTTTGACTTCGAGCTATTCCCTTTTTAAACACAAGATTCACCATTCCAAACTATGCTTCCCCTTATTTTTACCAAGCCCTCATTCATCACCTCTTTCTTTCCAAACTTTTCCACAACTCATCAAGTAATACCACTGCCAACAACCCCCAAATCCTAAGCCTAAAGCTAGCCTCAAAATGCAAGGCTAGAATCTACATGAAAGCCTAGACTTGTCGTCTCAAACCTAACACTTTATGCTAAGTTCAATCAAAATAAAGGCCTCACAAGTATTCACACAAGAAAAATTGGTTTCAAAGGAGGTAAGGTATGGTAGGGGTACTATTTGAGCTAGCAAGAGAATGGCAAAGTGAGTAAGAAAGCTCAAATATTTTCAATCCATGAATTCACTTTCAATGCAAGGCATGATATTTAATTGTCAAATTTTAGGTTCAAGTGAGTAGAGTTGATTATCAATTTCAAGGCCCTATTTCGACCAAAATCTAGTGGCTAGTGTAGTGGTCCAAGCATGGTTCTTCCTTACTTTCAAGATTAGCTCAAATGCAACAAAGAACTACTAACTAGGGCATTGAATTGATTACAAGAGTTGGCATTCTACAAGGATTAGCTCATCATTGCTCCCGATGCAAATGGATGCAATTCCTACATGCAATGCAACTAGACTCAATCCTAAAATGCAAATGCAACATCTAAATGACTTTCTTTTTGAAAAATTTTCAAATTTTTCAAATTTTTTAGTTTTTTTATGCCTTAAATGAATGCATGAGACTCAAGATGCATAAAAGGAAAATAAGACTCATAAAACACAATGTCAAATCTCTCAACCTCTCCCCCAAACTTAAATTACACAGTCCCTTGTGTAATAAAAGTCTAGAGGAGACCTCAATCAACATGACATTAAAACACAAAATGAAAAACTAAGAAAAATATTTACAAGGGAGGTGGAGGTACCTCAAAACTGTGAAGAGGAGGATGATCCTAAGGAGAGCGATTGGTTGCTCGAGGAGGGAGATCGGCTCGGCTTTCCCTTCCTTGGCCGTGCTTCGTAGGAGGAAGAGCGAGGTGGGTCTTCTTGGACCGGTTTCCTTGGGCGCATCTCGAATGAATGGCGCCTATCAAGGTCCGTTTCACTCTCTTCCTCATCCGCTTCTTCTGCTGCCTCGCTGGTGCCCTCTTGTCTATCCCTTGTTGAAGACTTTCTTCTTATGATGGCCTTTAGCCCCTTTACCGTTTTCTTCAAACCCTTCACAGTCTCACCGAGCTTCTTTATAGCCCGGTCTTGATGCTTGCTCCATCTCTTGAGGAGACCAATGTGTGCGTGGGCCTCTCTCAATGCCGGGCTTGGCATCGGATCTATGCAAGCGGCAAAGTAATACCTCTCGCTACCGTAGACCGGGCTTGGAGCTTGATCCTCGACCTCCATGTCTTCTTCTTCTTCAAGAACTTGGCTTGGATCAAAGTCAAATGTCCCTCTCTTGGCAATATAGTGGAGAGGAGGGCTAACGGCCGGATTGTAGAGGTCCTCATATTGAGGAGCAAAGTCGATGTGGGCAATGTCTTGGAATGAGGTGGCTTGCAAGTTTGGGAGAAGAATCTTTGCTTCGGTTTTCGTGTCCACGGCAAACTTGTAAGCAAACCGGCTGCCTAAGCTTCCTGAGAGAAACATGGTCCTCCCAAGGTAGAAGATGTCCATCCACTCGGGCTCTAGACCATCTGTCCCTAGCCGATGCCCACAAGCTTCAAGAATCGGGGTGATGATCCCTCCAATGCTGAGCTCGGGGTCCTTATCCTTCATGGTGACAACCCAATCTTGGTAAGAGAGCAGCTGCCTAACCAAAAGGCTAACCATGCCGGTTCCCGTCCTATCCCCTCGGACTCTCGTGCCTCCTCTTGTGTGAAACCCGATGAACTTTGCAAGACCCATATCTAACAGTTCGAGCTCCTCCTTGGCCACTTTCCCGGCTTCTTTTCTTGCATAGAAGGTGTGAGCAAGAGCTTTGTGTGCATACCTCAAGAGCGGATGCCTTATCAAAGTCCCCGTGCTTCCTCCCGGTTTGAACTTGCCAACCGCGATTGTCTCCCACAAACCCTTCAGCTCGCACTCATCAACAGTGAGCATCTTCATTCTCCTCTCTCCTTCTTGGAATCCAAAGACCTCGTTGAGTTGCTTGAAAGTCATAGAGTACATGGTCCTATGGATTTTGAAGTTGATGTACCCATGACCATGGGGCGGTGGCGAATCTTCACCATCATAGTAGAAGTGTGCGGTGAGGGAAGACAAGAACTCGCATGTTGCGACCTTGTGAGCGGGGCGAGCCACGGTGATGAACTTGGCCAAACCCATGTTCTTGAAGAGAGTTTGGAAGTCCTCATAGATTCCCAAGGCACGCAGCGTCTGCTCATGCGGGTACTTCGTTGCCTTGAACCGCATGCTCATGAATGCCTTGAGGAGTTCCCCGGGTGTAAGCTTCTTTTTAGGCCTCTCTTTTGTGACCTTGGCCTTCCCTTTGGAAGCTCTTGTGACTGGCTCCTTCCTTGCCCCGAGCGTCAACTGCTCCTCTTCACTACTAACCTCTCGATCCTCAGCTGCTTGCCTCTTCCCTTGGCTCTTCGATGGTCTTGCTTGAGAGCTTGCCGCTTGTTTTGTTGCATCTCCTTTTGTTCTTCCCATTGTTCCTACAAGATAGACAAAGCTTGTAGAGAGAGTAAGCAACTCATCTTGAACAACAAATAGCAGCAACTAGCAAGCAACAAACAAGGTGGAAGCCAAAAAAATTTGAAAATTCTCCCTAGTTTCATACTTAGCAAAATTTTGGCAAATTGGAAATTCTCAAAACTTTCAAATAATCCAAATTCGAATGCTACATGTTGGGAATCCATAAGCATGATCAATGCAAACTAATGCAAGTCAAAACCCCAAAATCTAACAAGGTTCAAGAATTGAATTTAAATTTTCGGATCATGAACCCTATATGTCAAATTTTCAAAAATTTACCATGGAAATCCTAATGTAGCACTCGAAACCTACTCCCTAACCATAATCAAGCAATGCCCAAGCCTCTAACAATAAATTCGAACATCCATAATAAAAAATCCTCAAACTTTCCACCATTAGAACAAAAGATGAAAAACTTGGTTTTTGGATTGATTACCTCGTAAGTGGCTCGAAGGATGAACAAAATTGACTTAGAATCAATGAGAGCACAAGAAATCTAGCAAGAGGCACTTGAAATCACTAGGGACGCTTGAAAATCGAGAGAGGGAGGGCCAAAAATCGCAAGTGTGTGTGAGAATGGGGCTATTTTCGTGTTTGGGGAAGAAGAAGGGGAAGAACCGGTTTAATTCGAGTGAATTAAACCGGTCAAACCCCATTGACTTACCTGGAAAAGGGGTGTATCGAGCTTAGTAGTCTGATACATAGCTCGATACACTTTCAGACGGGGCTTTTTAAAACTATATCGGGCTAGGTAGCTCGATACAGATGCCCGATACAAGAGTCAGATTTTTCCTGATTCATTTGTATCGACCTTCGTAGGTCGATACAAAGGCCCGATACAGCTCCGCCAAATTCCTTGTAAGAGTTGTATCGACCTTAATAGGTCGATACATAGCTCGATACAGTGCCAAGATTTTCTTGGCAAGCTTTTGCTCTTGGCTCAATCTCCTCAATCCAAACCTGTCATCCACAAACACTAGAAAACATATTACTGAATTAAAAGATGCAAATATATACAAAGATAGACATGGGAATGCCTCCCAAGTGCGCTTGTTTAAAGTCACTAAGCTTGACTTTTCAAACCCTTAGGCGTGGGGGTGAACAAGGAGTGGAATTGGTGTTCCTCCCCCTTTCTTGATGTAAATGGTGCCTGCTACAGCTTGCAGCACCTTCCTTTTCTTCTTAGACTTCCTTGGTGACTTAGCTTCATGCTCAACAACCTTGATCCCATCAAACATTGCTAGAAGACTCTCACCATCAAAGCTTGGCCCATCATACTCATTGTGATCAAGAGTTTCATCCTCACTCTTCATCACACTAGTGAGACCCATCAGCTGCTCCTTAGGTGGCTCTTCTTCAACTTCCTTAGGGTCACATGTGACTGTCCCACAAAGGCTCAAAACAGAAGGTTTCATAGGATAGGAGACCTTTGCATTCACATTCTTGAGGATCACCCTCTTGTTGATAAAGTCTAGGCTTGCACCAGCTGTGTTGAGAAAGGGTGTCCCTAGGAGAAGAGGTAGCCTCGCCGCTTGGACCATATCCATCACAATGAAATCAGTTGGGACAAGACACTCTCCCACTTCCAATGGATAATGTTCTACAAGGTCTAGAGGTTGCCTTGAGAAAGCATCAACAAAGGTGATGTGTGAAGAGTATTTCTTCATAATAGTCATCCCAAGGTTCTTGAACATTTCAAGGGACATCACATTGACACTTGAGCCGGAGTCACACAAGGCTTCTTCAACTTTCAAGTCCCCAAGAGAACAAGAAATCAAAAATTTTCCCGGATTACCCAGTTTTTGGATAACCTTGGACTTATTTTGCGCCATGCTTGTTGGATCTAAACCTTCTATCAGCTCTTCAACCTTCTCTATGTTGGCAGGCATCTCCTTGATGAACTTGATTTGACCCTTGACTTGAGACAAACTCTCCACCTTGGGTAATGGTGCACCAATATTTTCCATACTCCCTCTAAAGCTTGAGAGTACCTTCTTTTGTGCCTTAGTCAAAACCAACTCGGGAAAGGGGAGTGGTGGCTTATAGACAAGGAGATCATAAGCCTCAACTTCAGTCTTCTTAGCCACTTCTCTTTCCTTTTCAACAAGACTTGCTTGTGTAGAGATCACATCCTCCTTGAACTCCTCTTTCCTCATTGGTTTGTCATCAAAGGAATGGTCATTTCCAATGACCGTCTCCCCAACTTGAACTTCAATGTCCTCATTTAAAACAGCCTCATCATTAAGACACTCAAAGAGTTGCTCAAACTCAGCCACTACACGCTCATACTCTTCCTCATCAATAGAGTAGATGGCATTGCAATATTCTTTGGGGTTGGTCTCGGGTTTACCGGGCAAAGAAGTTTGTGCTCGTGTAGAGGATGAAGCAATGCCCTTCTTGTTCTCTAGTTGCTTGACCTTGGAGCTCAAAGTGTCAAACTTGGATTTGAGGTCATTGTAAGAACAATCCACCTTATTGTGGATTTCGGCAATCTTCTTGCTTACATCCATGACACTACTTGCTTGACCTTGGAGGATTTGTTGTAGAACATTCCTCACATCCAAATCTTCTGCAAAACCCGGTGGAAGACCTTGCTTAGGCTGAAAATTCCCTTGGTTACCTTGGTTGTTCCCTTGGTAGTTGTTCTTGGGAACATAACCTTGTTGTTTCTTGTAGGGAACAAAGGGCTTTGGTTGTCCTCCTTGTCCTTGTGGAGGGTAGACTTGATCTTGAGGATTCTCCACATTTGTACTCCTATAGGAGAGATTGTTGTTCCTATAGTTGTTGTTGTAACCTTGTTGATACCCTTGGCCACCTACATAGTTGACCTCTTCTTGGCAATCCTCATTCAAATCTTGTTGAACTCCTTGGCTCTCATCATAATCCCCCACAAAGTGAACATGCTTTTGTTGAGCTTGGAGCAACTTGTCCATCTTCTCATTAAGAGATTTCATCTCTTTCCTCATTTGGTCTTCATAAGTACCATCATTCCTTGATGACCTATCATAATCTTCACCATAGTTGTCATCACTTTGTGCTAAGTTCTCCACAAGTTCTAGACCCTCTTCTACATCTTTACCCAAGAAATTTCCATTACTTGCTGTGTCAAGAAGCATCCTAAATTTGGGGAGAACCCCACGGTAGAGTGTACTCAAAAGAGTCTCTACGGAGAAACCATGATGAGGGCATTGTGTAGTATATCCCTTGAATCTTTCCCATGTCTCACAAAAGCTTTCATTGTTCTATTGGGTGAAGCTTGACAGCTCATTCCTAACCCTTGCGGTCCTAGTGTTTGAGAAGAACTTTGCAAGAAAAGGCTTCTTGCATTGATCCCATGATGTGATGGAACCTCTTGAAAGTGACTTCTTCCACAAATGTGCCTTGTCGCCAAGAGAGAAGAGAAATAATCTCAGCTTGAAACCATCCTCGGATATGCCATTGATCTTGGTCATATCACATATTCTATCAAACTCATCGAAATGGTCAAGGGGATCCTCCAAAGCTAACACATGGAACTTGTTGTGTTGCACCATGTTGATCAAACCGCTCTTGATGTCAAAGTTGTTGTTCTCAACTGGAGGAGGTAGTATACCTTGGCGATTGGCGTGGGTATTGAGAGCATCTCCAGCCCCAATGTGCCTTGGTTGGCGTGGAGGATGTTGAGGCACTCGACGAGCTTGAGCCTCATTCCCTTGAGCTCCTTGTGGTGGTCCATTGCCATCTTGTTCTTGTGGATTATCCATTCCCAAACGCCTTAGATGTGCTAGGCATTCACTTTCTCTTCTCACAAAAGCTCCTCTTGTTACCCGATGAATGTTGTCTAGAGGCTCAACTAGATTGTTGTGTCCACTAGATCTCAAGTTCATACACCTAGAAACAAAGAGAAAACAAAGCAAGAGAGATTAGTAAGCAATAAGTGAAGTAGAAAACTTAGTCTCAAAAAGAAGTAAAATCCTAATGCTTAAACCATATATCCAAATGGCAACGGCGCCAAATTGATAAGCGGTTTCTTTGTGGTACTTAACAATTACTCAAACCCACTCATGTCATTGTAGGTACTTGAGGATCAATCCATATGGATATAGTTAAGACACTATGAATTCATACAAATTCTTAATCTAAGCTAGAAATAAAGGTTTGAAGTTTGACTAACAACCTAAGTGATCAAATGAACCAAAGCAAGCTAATTAACTACTAATCAAGATTATCAAAATACTAAAACGAATCCAAGGATGGGGTTATTAACCTAAAGTGTTCCAAGAATCAATCTTTGATACGAAACAATCACAATATAAGCTAATCCCTTGGCTTAGAACTCAATAGCTAGACTAATCCACTTTCATGGTACTAATCCCTTTATTAAACACCCTAATCAAGATCTAACTTTCATTAGTGAAAAAGAAGTTAACAAGCATTAGGAAACAGTTCTAAATTGCCAATAAACACCCTAGACAATCATTTCCATGAGTTAGGAATGTAAATCCCTTGTTTAGTTGGTTGGGGAATTTCATCAAACACCTTGTGGGTGTGAAATTCCCTAAGGCCTAGTTTTAGCATGATCAAGGCTAAACTATCATTTAGAACACTAAACAAAGAGGGAAATGAGGAGATCTAACCCTAGGCGTCAAGATTAACCCTTAAAACACCCTAGATCTAACCCATCCTTAGATCCTAATGAAACTACTCACTAATCATGGTTAATCCCTTAAATCATATGAAAGAGATAGAGATAAACATGATTAGAGAGATAGAAGATGAAAGATTAAAAGAGGTAAATACTAGATTTGCATAAACTTAAATAAATGTCTTACAAAAATCACTTAGAAACCAAAAGGGAAAGTTTTCTAAGCAAGAACAAGAGATTAAAAGATACTTAGGAAAAATTAGGTCTTTTCCTATTTATAGTGAACAGTGGACGTCCCGGGTCAACCCGGAATAAACCGGGTATTGAACCAGTTTAAGTCTGAAAATCGGGCAGCGTATCGAGCTTGCTAGGTCGATACGCAGCTCGATACGCTGCTAAAGCTTTCCTCAAGGAGTGTGTCGAGCTTGGTAGCTCGACACAGATGCCCGATACGCCATTCTTCAATCTTCGGATGAGATGTGTATCGACCTTAGCAGTCCGATACGAATGCCCGATACGTGCGCTCCGTCTTCCTGCCGAGCTATATCGACCTTGGTAGGTCGACACCAAGGTCGATACACTTCTAAAGATTGTCTGCTTCATGTTTTGGCTCCCTTCTTTTCTTCCTCCTTGTCACCCAACTCTCCAAAGAGGTCCTCCAAGCCTCCAAAGTACCTAATTGGGACTTAATATGCACAATATGCAACAACCTAAGCTAAAACTTGCTAAACTCTAATATGGATGCAATTTGGACTAAAAGTATCTAAATGAATGCATAAATGAATGCAAAGCTATCTAAAATGGGTGCCAAAACATGTTAATTTATGAGTATATCATGTGTCCAATGAGATCGATCATGAAAATGATGATCTAGATCCAAGTTCCGTGTCAGAGTGCCAGAGAAGACCTAAAAGATGTAATGCCGGTCGGATACAAATAGGTCTTTGTAAGAAAGAAAAATGAGAAAAATGAGGTCACAAGGTATAAAGCTCGCCTTGTGGGGCAAGGTTTTTTCTCAAAGACCGGAAATTGATTATGAAGAGACATATTCCCCGGTCATGGATGCAATCACATTCAGGTACTTAGTGAGCCTAACGGCCTCTAAGAATTTAGAGATGTACCTGATGGATGTTGTGACTGCATACCTATATGGTTCACTTGATAGTGACATATACATGAAAATCCCTGAAGGATTTAAGATCCCAGAAGGATCAAAGATGCCTAAAGCATCTAAAGAGCTATGTTTGGTCAAACTACAGCGATCACTTTACGGATTAAAGCAATCCGGACGCATGTGGTATAATCGCTTAAGTGAGTACTTGTTGAGTAAATGTTACGTCAACAATGTGATATGCCCATGTGTGTTTATAAAGAAATCTGCATCAGGCTTTGTGATCATTGATGTGTATGTTGATGACCTGAACATGATTGGAACTCAAAAGGAGATTGATGATGCAAGAGCTCATATGAAAGATGAGTTCAAAATGAAAGATCTTGGAAAGACAAAGTTTTGTCTTGGGCTCCAGATAGAGCATTTCCAAGATGGAATATTTGTGCATCAATCAAATTACACCAGAAGGGTGTTAAGACACTTTAGTATGGATAAAGCGACTCCTTTGAGTACTCTAATGGTCAATATACCACTCGATGTTGACAAGGATCCATTTCGGCCTTGTGAAGGTAACGAAGAAATATTAGGTCCTGAAGTGTCTTATATGAGCGCTATAGGTGGACTTTTATATCTTGCAAATTGTACTAGATCAGATATAGCTTTTGCTACTAACTTACTTGCAAGGTATGGTTCATCACCGACGCGCAGGCATTGGAATGGAATAAAGCATATATTTTGTTATCTTCAAGGTTCGGTTAATTTTTGATTATATTATTCTAGAAACCCCGAGGTTGGTCTAGTTGGTTTTGCAGATGCAAGATATCTATCTGATCCGCATAAAGCTCGATCGCAAACTGGATACGTTTTCACATTTGGTGGAACTGCGATCTCTTGGCGTTCACAAAAGCAAACTTTGGTTGCCACCTTTTCAAATTATGCGGAGATTATTGCGCTTCATGAAGCATGCAGAGAATGTGTATGGCTGAGATCCATAGCTCATCATATGCAAGAAGCAAACGGAATAATCACGGATAAAGAACCAACAAAAGTGTTTGAAGATAATGCTACTTGTGTCGCTCAAATTAAAGAAGGTTATATCAAGAGCGATAGAATAAAGCATATCCTTTCCAGATTTTTCTCTTATACTCAAGAGCTCGAGAAGAATAAAGAAGTGGATATTCACTATGTTCGTTCAAGTGACAACGCAGCTGATCTCTTCACAAAGGTGTTTCCTACTACAACATTCAAGAAGCATGTCCAGAGTATTGGAATGCGGCATCTACGAGATTTGTGAAGAGAAGATGAGATTCATCATTTCTAGGGGGAGTTTGCTGTTGTTGTACTCTTTTTCTTTGTCATGGTTTTTGTCTCACTGGGTTTTTCTATGGAAATGTTTTTAACGAGGCAGCGTGCAACTTCACAGTGATGGATACTCAAGGAGAAGCATTGCTGCACTCTTTTTCCCTTGTCATGGTTTTGTCTCATTGGGTTTTTCCATGATAAAGTTTTTAACGAGGCAGCACGTTAATACGATATTGATGTTGAATTAAGAGGGAGTGTTGCGATAATGATGACTCAACATCATTTTATCGTTTAACATTCACCGGCTTTATTATTACGTGTCAATTAATTGTGTAAGGTTTTACACTATATAAAGGAACCTAATCCTATTGTAATATGGACATGCATACGTACGTACCCCAAAAGAAAAATCACTTCCATCTCTCCTTTATTATACGCTGTCTCTCTTTCATATATGTCACAAATATTTATCTCACCAGATCTGTTATAATTTATAACACTCCACACTTAATAAAAATTAGGCTCCTAAAACAAAACTCCAAAAATATTTTTCCCCTTAATTTGGCTAGGCCTAAAATTGCATGCTCTCTTTCTCTCCCTTTTGCTCGATTCTCACAATCTCCCTCGCTCGAACAGAAAAAAAAACCATCAATTGAGGTGCCCTCGATCTTCCCCTTTTGCTTGATTCTCACAATCTCCCTTGATCGAACAGAAAAACCCATCGATTGAGGTGCCCTCGATCTTTCCTTTTGCGCGATTATCACAATCTCCCTCGCTCGAACCGAAAAACCCATAAATTGAGGTGCCCTCGATCTTCCCCTTTTGCTCGAATATCATAATCTCGGTCGCTCGAACAGATAAACCCAGCAATTGAGCTGCCCTCGATTTTTCCTTTTTGCTCGATTTTCCCCCTTTTGCTCAATTCTGGCTAAACCCAGCAAACCCGTGTGAATCAAATAAATCGAAGGTGAAATCTGTGTTAACTTTATGTATGCGTTATTTGTATTGATTTAGGGTTATGACATGTTCAATTGAGTTTCGATTGATTTGCTCTTTTGCAGGAAAGTTTTGTTTTAGCTTGACTGCTTCACTTAAAGGTATTATTGTTAGGGTTTTTCTGTTTCATATTGGTTTTCAATTTACGACTTTGGTTCATTGTTTGTCTGAGTTGATTCGATTTTTCCTTTTCCTCATCTTTTGTAGTTCGAAATCATCAAAGAGAAAACTCGATCTTGTCATGTATCTTAATGAGATTTCATTCTCGCTTCAGATTTATGTTCGGCGTTTTTGCTCTGGTTTAATCTGATTGTCTGTGATAATTATTTATATGTATATATGGTCGGGAGCTGTGGTGTTATTGTTGTATCATGGATAAGGCTTGGGTTTGGTTACCAAGGTATGAACTTGTTTGTAATTACAAAATCTTCATTGATTTCTTAATTTTAAATTTGAATTTTGTACTTTAAATGAACTTCAAGGGTTAGCCTTGAGTATGGGAAAGGAGCAACTAAGTTTGTGTATGAATCAGCAAGGCAATTGGGTAATCTTGCGCATATGTTCTGTCCATGCATTGTGATAGAGAGCAGAAGCTTAATAACGAATTCAAGACGAGAACTCCAGGAGAACTCGAAACGAAATCGGGTCTTTATTTATACGAAGGGGATCGATAAATCAAAAGGGTTAAAAGTATTCCTCTTAGTGCTTTAAAAACTCTAGTTTATAAGTTTAAATCTCAACCACGAATCTGGATCAATCATTGTCGCCATTTGACGTTGAACACATCATAGGTGCGAAGATGTTCGGATTAATGCACTCTACGACCTCAATAGGGCATATCTTATGCGACTTGGGCTTGTTGTACTCGCGCAACGGTAAATGATCCTTAGAGAAAATGATCCTAACCAAATCGCCTGGCTCAAACAGAACTTCACACCGTTTGACATCCGTAGCAGCTTTGTACTTGGCCGCCGTTTGCTCCAAATGTGTTTGAGCTTGGCGATGAAGATCCCGCAAGTCAGACACAAAGTCAATAGCGTCCCAATGATGACACGTTCGGTCAGGCAATGTTGTCAGGTCCAAGGGGCAACGCAGAACGATCCCATACACTACGCGAAAAGGGCAGAAACCCAAACAACGATTTAACGCATGATTATGGGCAAATTCGGCTTTACACAACTTGGTGTCCAATGTTTTCGTATTGTCGCCAACCAAACAACAAAGCAAATTACCGAGAGATCTATTAGTAACCTCTGTCTATCCATCCGTCGTCTGAGAATGATATCCAGTGCTCATATCCAAGCTTGTACCCAACATCTTCCAAAGGGATCTCCAAAAGTGGCTCAAAAAGCGAGTATCACGATCGGAAACAATCGAAGAAGGCAGCCCATGTAAACGATAAATATCCCGAAAGAACAAAACCGTGATGCTAACAGCATCCGTCGTCTTCTTGCAAGGAATGAAATGAGGCATCTTCGAGAAGCGATCAACCACCACAAAAATAGAATCATGACCACGTTGTGTTCGTGGTAACCCTAAACCGAAATCCATACTCACGTCTGTCCATGGCTGCGTGGGAATTGGCATTGGGAGGTACAGCTTGCATTCGAAGCTCGGCCCTTTTCTTGTTGACACACACGACACCGTTCGACAAATCTTACCACATCACGTTGTAAGGACGGCCAAAAGTAGGATGTAGTGACAAGCTGCAGGGTACGATCTTGACCTACATGTCCTTCATTGTAGAGTTCGGTAATGATCTGTAACCTCAAACTACACCCAGGAATGCAGATGTACAAACCCCGAAATAAGAAACCATCATGGATAGTATAATCCGCACAAAGATCCTTTTCCGCGTCAGAGAAAATGCGAGAAAAGAACGGGTCGGTGGCATACAAATCTGCGAACAAACCAAACCCCGAAATCGAAGTTTGCATTGTTGTAAGTAAACCGTGTCGCCTGCTTAACGCGTCAAGCCATTCGTCTTTCCCGATTAATGGCGAATCGAAAATGTAAACTGTTGCAAGTAAGAAATCAACGAAGTGTGTCGAGAGGACACTTTCGCCTGGCTATCCAAAGGGTGTAACACATCATGGTCCGTGAATAAGACAAAATCGCGATGAACCAAATAATGTCTCCAGTGTTTAATTAACACTCCACATCGTATGTGCTCTATCGACCACACGCTCCAGCAAGCTTCTCACTTTAGTAGGCAAAACGACAATTCTGTTGACTTAGGACAGCTCCAATGCCTAATTTCGACGCGTCACACTGGAGCTCTGTACGTAAAACATCAGCAATGTGACATCCCTGAACCCAACTCTTTGGCCAAAACCCAAGAAACTAAAGCTCTAAACTCATTTATGGGTAAAATGGTCATTCTCCCTCAATTCCTAAACCTAAACCCCCATTCTCCCACTATACAAATAGAAGGCACGAAATAGAGAGGAGGCAGAAGGGAGAACTTGGCGAAGCCCTGGCAAAACCGAGCCAGAACAGCCACTTTACGGGAGGAGTTACCCCGAAGGCCAAAGGAGACAGTTCTGACCCGTCTTGGTGCAGTAGAGAAACGGCTGGGCAAAAGAAGATTGTTTGGCGTGAAACTTTCAGGGTAAGTACTCCATTTCCAGATAGATCAATAGCAGAAGACGGTTCATCATTTGGAGTTTTATACTTAGAGTTTTGCATGTTTTCCCGAGACAAACTTCTGTAGATCGAACCTCCGAGCCGCCGATTTTGGAAGTATTTTCCTGACGATTCAGAGAGCTTCAGGAACCGATATAGATACCGTTAGAAAGCCCTTGCTGTCATCTTTCCAGATCATCTTTCCGACCGTGCTTCTCAGGTGTACCCAGAGAGTTGTCGCCATTTCTTTCCTGCGTGTCAACATGTTCGAATCGCATTTTCAACCAAAGGCAGATGTAAGGATTGATTTATGATTCCTAAAGATGCATTAGTTGGATTAGTAATACTTGTCTGCTTGATATAGGGATTAGATTTGATTGATGCTTGATGTTGATAAATAAATGTGGATTGCTGATTGAGCTTGAGTATTTATTTCGTATACTAGTCTTCGGTATTTGCACCGCTGATCGTTCGGTTCAGTGTTGATTGACGGCCGAAAACGAAGGACTATTATGAAGTTGTGGTGATCGGGAAATGGCTGACGAGCCGTTGTCAAACCCTGTAGTTGGCAGTGGCACCTTGTGACTCGTCAAACCCAATTTGGGCAGCAGCAAAGAATGAGTACCTTGGATGGCTGATCCGTGGGAATGTGATATAGACTTGCTAGGCTGATTGATGTATGGCAAATAGTTGAGTATGGAAATAATTGAGCTTGTTAAGTGGAAATGCTAGAAATTCTATGTAGGTTGTTTGTTTGCGTTTAATGTCTATATTTAGTATACTTATATTGCTAGTTTAAATGATGTATCCAAAGGATCTCACATGCTTTTTAGCGCGTCCTCACTGAGTATTGTTGGAATACTCACCCCTCTTTTTCTTTTTTCAGGTGAGTGACTTGAGTTAAAGTCGGAACGGTGCTATTTTCGGAAACCAAAATGGGCGCTTTAGTTTTATTCAAATATTTTAAAATATATTTTCGTTATTTATATTTTTAATTCCAAATTCTGGTTTTATTGTTTTGACGTTTTGAGTTTCCGGTTTGATTTTAATAAATGAATTTTAGTCAATAAAAGCGTATTTGATAAGTTCATTTTTATTTGGAAAAACAGTTTAACGCGTGAGAACCACTCTCGGCTAAGATAGCGGGATTGGGGTCTCTCAAGCAAAATCCCCTAGTACCGCTGTCAAAGCAGAATCTATTGAAGACACAAGAGCTCGCGGAGGAGACACGGGCAGAAGAGCAAAAGCCACTCCTTCACGACGAAATTCAGAGAGGAATGAGGAGTACAAACACAGCAATGTAGAAGGACGGTGAATTGACGTTCCTTGGTCCAACGGCTGTTGCTTCAGTGGTGATGGTGGAGCCTGTAGCGAAGACTCTCGAGAAGGCACCAAGACAATCTGATGAGTCTCCCAAATCAAACTATATGACGCGGCATGTCCTCGAAATCTCGTAGCCACCAACGGCACGCGACGATCATCTGGTATTTGTTTAAAATCGAGGATTTCTTCCACCAAGACCACCCAACCCAAAAGATCATCTCCGCGAAGTCCACCATGATATTCTGGAATATCCACACGAAAACTATTCTCCCACTTGTTATCTCGATCATCACCGGCGTTTTGGTCATGGCGACGAACCCGACAATGATGTTCATCTTCTTCGTCCTCTGCGTCTGAGTGTCGCTCCGTAAAAGGGTTATCATGACCACCCTGGTTCCCACCGCCCGGTTGCCACAAATCGCTCAAACGAGCCGCCAACGATTTACCCAACTCTTGAATTGAGGTGTGCATCGTGGCTTGGATATTCTCCTGCATTGCTAGGAGTGTGGTACGCATCGCAGCCCATTCGGATGAAGGGCCTAGGGGTTCACTAGAGTTAGTGTTGTTCTTCTTTGGAGGCATCCTTCGAAACTCAACACTATGCAAGAACGGTCTGATTCTGATACCAACTGACAGAGAGCGGGAGCTTAATAACGAATTCAAGACGAGAACTCCATGAGAACTCGAAACGAAATCGGGTCTTGATTTATACGAAGGGGATCGCTAAATAAAAAGAGTTAAGAGTACTCCTCTTAGTGCTTTAAAAACTCTGGTTTATAAGTTTAAATCAAATCAAAAGGTATCTTGATACAAAAACGACGCTAACTATTTATAATGAATGAAAAGAATCTCTAAGTGAATTCTAAATCCTAATCGTATCTAGATTTTATAATATCCCAAAAGAAAGAAACATAAAGAATAATGAAACTTGTTTAAAAATGTCTAAGCCCACGAGTGTGCATTAGCCCACGAGTCATACGATGCGCTGCGTCACATTGATTGTCGCAATGTTTGCCATCAACCAATTGAGAAAGTATTGGATCATCTAGTGATTAAAGGGATGGATCAGAAGTACAAGAGAAATGAATGTTGGAGTAAGCATGGGGTATAAGGCCTGATAAGACGACTGATGTTCATACGTCTGAATTTGAGGCTTACAACTTGATTAGGACTGCTTTTTTGGCGACTGAAGGCAGTCAACAATCTCAGAGTCATAATGGAGATCAGTCTCAATATGATGACAGTGGAGAAGAATCTGAGTTTAGGAAGAAATTAGAGGATGCTGAAACTCCACTGTACTCGACGTTTCCCAACTACACCAAGGTTTCTGCAGTAATGGAACTTTACCGCATAAAAGTGAAGAGTGGGATGTCAGAGAACTACTTTGATCAGCTTCTGATGATAGTTCATGACATGCTTCCTAAGTCCACATATGAGATGAAGAAATTCTTGAAGATTTTTGGTTTTGGTTATGATGTCATTCATGCCTGAAAGAATGATTGTATCCTTTGTCGAAATCAATATGAGGATATGGTAAGTTGTACAAGATGGGAAAGGAACAAGCACACTGGTGAGGAGAAGAAAAGGATTCTAGCGAAGGTGCTTAGGTATTTTCCTATCAAGGACATATTCAAAACGGTTGGCTGAGAATTTGCGTTGGTATTTCACTAATGCTAGTGAAGATGGTACAATGCAACATCCTGTTGACACATTAACTTGGGTTCATGTGAATGATAAGTGGACAGAGTTTGCTGCTGAAGCGAGAAACGTTAGACTAGGTCTTTCTACCGATGGGATGAATCCTTTCTCTATTCAGAACACTAAGTACAATACCTGGCCGGTGTTGTCATTGAACTATTATATGGCTCCTACTAAGTGTATGAAGGCCGAGAATATCATGTTGACTATGTTGATCCCTGGACCAACTGGACCAAGCAACAACATTGATGTCTATCTACAACTGTTTGATAATTGATTTAAAGGATTTGTGGAATGAAGGTATGGAAGTTTATGATGCATTTTTGAAGTAGAATTTTACACTTAAAGCTATGCTGTTGTGGAGTATCACTGACTATCCAGCCTTGTAGACATTGGCTGGATGCAAAGTGAAGGGAAAATAAGCATGTAACGTGTGTGGAAAAGATACATCTATAGGTGGTTGAAGTTTAGTAGAAAGCATGTGTATATGGGCAATAGGAAATGACTTAGTAGTTTCAAAGTGGAGAATAGGACTGCAAATAGAACTCAGAGTGGAGTAGAAATACATGAGATACTCAAAGACTTTAGGAATGATTTTGGAAGAAAAATAACAGACATAAGTGAAGATGAAGTGATTCCACAGGAAGAACTTGAAGAAGACTCTGATCTATGGCGGTGGAAAAATTGGTTATCTTTTTCGATTTACCTTACTAGAAGGTTAGTAGTATATATTATGTTCAATACAAATCTGATAAATTGTGTTTCTAATAATTTCTTACGTAATATGTGTTAGGATATGCCAGTACGTCATAACATTGATGTCATGCATGTGGAAAGAACTTGTTTGATGCATTATTGTTCAATTATCAAATGCATGCCAATGCATGCCCCATATAAGTGCTTCTAATTCATCGTATAAAGGAGAAAGACTTCTTTGTAGATTAATTATTTGCTCCCATTAGTGATCCTTCAACACCTTCTTGAAAGCATTACCAACATATTTCTAAAAAATATCGGTTTCTTTCTAAGAGTCATCTACGTAGCACCAACACCCTTTATAACCCGAAATTACTGGAGCATGACTGTACACCATATTCTTATCGATAATTTGTGTTGATCCCATATTGTTGCTTCATTCTCCACAATCTTGTGAATCTCTTGTTCATTTATATCCAGATTGGAGAAAACCTTATCATTTTTAACTTTTAAAATATTAAATTAATCCAATTTTTTTTATTATGATTATCTTTCGCCAAAGAGATAATCCAGATTAGAGAAACCTGATGACCTTGGAAAAATACTTGGAGGTGTTGGTAGCCGAGAGATAGTTTATGTCTGTATACCCGGAGATTGATTATTTCTGTTTATGTTCGACATAGTGAAAATTTGCTGAAACAAAAAAACATCCAAACATAGCTTGTCAAATCTAATGGCGTATTTTTGAAAGACATTTGAGCTTCCAACTTGATTATGATATCCCGACTTGATTATATGTGTTCCCGACTTTGTAAAATACGATTCTATAGTATCCGGTCTATAACCAGCTGTATTGGTTGGTATACCGCATTTATTTTGTCACTTAATATTATATCAAAATATTATGTTAAAAAAATACATACTCCATCAGCACAAATGTAAACCACTGAAAACAAAACCCATACAAAATAGACAAAATCCCAAAAAGAAAAGCTTACTATTGAAAATGAGAAACTTACAACCGAAAATGGCAAACTTACACCAAATTCTAGTGTAAAACACATAAGAAAAATTGCAAAAAAACCAATTCCATTCATGAAAGTTTGAAGTAACTAAATCTTCAAAGCACAAAAGCAAGCGGAAATCTAAACTCGAATCCAAGTTCTAGCCCAACATATTCCAGCTCTGCTCAGCGTGCATGTATGTATGGTTTAGTATGGGTTCAAATATCTTTCTTTTACATCATTTTGTATCTAAATTTCTAATGTTTTTAGGCTTAAGTTAAATATCTTCACTTATATATTTGGGGCATTTTTTTCCAACTTTGGACAATCATTTTTCATTTTAAAAAATTCCAATTCTGATATATCATGAGTACACTAGCTTATAGTGGTTGGTGGAATGAGTCATCGCTTTCATAATCCGATCATTCCGAATATGTTTCTCACAGTTATCTGACAAAAAATAAAAGCGTAAAATATTTAAAAATGAATCTCAATATCTCTCACATTATTGAAAAGAAGATGTGAGAGATATTGGACACCAATTTCTCATTTAAACGAATTTCAATTTTGATATATGAGTACACTATATTATAATGGTTGTTATATGATGTTTAACAAGATAGATTAACATATTTTAAAATTGAATTACAATATAATATCTCTTACATTATTGACGAGAAACATCATACAATTGGAGGTTGTAGTCTTTAAACCTGACTAATATGGTCATCTAATAAAGTTAATGTTTAATGGAGAAACTAAAACTTGGGAGTTTCATTCAATGCATGCGCGAAGGACTAATATTTCCAGATAAATGAAGTTTGGCATATACAATAATAGTACAGATCAGTCATATTTGAATTTTTTTTATTCATATATTTCAGAATATATATAGAAAATGAGAGATTAATTAATAAAGCTCTGACTGGAAATGGGAGAATCTTGAGATTCTGAATTGACTACACAACAACAATATTTACCATAAACTTTGATCTCACAACCTCCTGTTTTGTACCCTAGAGATATGCATTTTTTATTGCATTCTTCTATGCTTTGACATGGTGGTCTTCTTTCCGGACATATGCGAACTTTTTGACAAACTTTGAAGTATAAAAATGATCAGTTTAATATGTTGACATGTAAGTAACCATAAAAACACAATTAAATATATTTATTTATGACTGACTCAACCAGACAATCAGTAAAAGCATCTCGATTTTTATAAGAGAACTTTAAATATGAAAAACAATTTTTGTGTGTTTATGACAATCTTTGAATAAGTATATGTGTTACCTGTAATTATGGGCAAAGAGACGAGAGCAAAAACCATCAAAGAAGATAATAAACGAGATGAAAACTTCTTGGCTGCCATTACTTATGTTTTTGGAAATCAACAATTTTTCGAGAGATCTTTTAGTTACATAAAACAACAAAACCAATAGAAACAATAAGATACAAAATAAAAGTTAGAATTACGAAGTTTCGATACAAAAAAGACTTATGTTGTTTTATCAATACATTTTCTACAAAAATAACATATATATAACTTCAGTTACCTTTTAACTTTATGATATTTCGGTAACTATAAAAAACTTGTTGTATTGATCTCTTGTGCATGTATTTATATATATATAATTTTAATGGATTTTCCATATTATGTAAGTAGTCAATACTTTTTTTTATGACAACATGTAAGTAGTCAATATTGTGTAATGGACTTTTCCACTAACATAAAATTTGACTAGCAATTTGGCTAAAGATTTCATAATTTATTATGTTTCCATCTGATATTGTCAAAGATGTCAACGATTTGGTCAACGATGTCAATGATTTTATTGGGATTAGTAAATGTTAATGGGCCATGAGGCCTTAATCTCTTAAGAGTGTGTAAGATATGTCCCACATCAGAAGTTGGGATGGGTATTGACTAATATATAAGGGACTTTAACCAATTCACTCATTGCCAATTGGTTTTGAGTTGGAAGTCCAGGAAATTTAACATGGTATCAGAGCCCGATTCGCACACTTTCGTAACCCTGACCCAAGAGTGGTCTGATTAGGGTTTATCTCGGCCCAGAAAAGGCATTGGCCCCTCGATCCGAAATTGATGGTCTAGTGAGATTAATGTTTAAAAGAGCCATTATCTCGAAGAGGTTATTGGGATTAGTATAGGTTAATGGGCCATCAGGCCTTAATGTCTAGAGAGTGTGTAAGATATGTCTCACACAACGGAAGTTGGAAGGGACCTTGACTAATATATAAGTGACTTGGACCAATCTACTCATTGCCAATTGATTTTGAATTGGAAACTCATGAAACTTAACATATTTTATAATTTATTACTCCATTTTATATTAGTCGTCGTTTAAAGTTTTGTTAAACATATTAAGAAAATATTTAGATTTTCTCTTTTATTCCTCATTAATATATTATTTTATTTGATATCATTAATTAATGACTAATAAAATAAGGATAAAAATCACAAAACGAGAACTAATTTTAAAAAAAATTAATCTTAAAACGACAACTAATTTGAAACGGAGGGAGTAAAAGCTTTATTTAATTTCGTGTCAAAAATCTTTGTATATCATTTATGCAAACTAGAAGGAAACAATTTTGTTTGCATTCGTTAATACTATATATATATTTTTTGACAACAACATAAATAATTAGAATAATTTTGAAATCTAAATTAGGAATACCAAGTTTAGATATGAAAAATAAAAAATGTAAATACAAAAACTCCGTGCTAACTTGTACGCCTTTATATTGTTTGCACGTAAGATGAACGAGATAGAAAAAAAAAGTAAACATCTCTTTATTCTTCATGAATTCTTTCAAATAAAGTGAGAAAGCATGTCATTCATCTGGTGTTGATACCATATTCAGCAGCTCGGAACAGTCCGTTGCGAAAGCTATCATCGTCTTATGTTGTTCAATTATCCAATGTATGAACCATATAAATGCTTCTAATTCATCATATAAAGGAGACATACTTCTTTGTAGATTATTTGCTCCCATTAGTGATACCTTCTTGAAAGCAATACCAACATATTCCTAAAAAAAAATCGGTTTCTTTCTAGGAGTCAACTAAGTAGCACCAACACCCTTCTTTTTGTGTTCAAACTCGTTTTATATAAAACTTAAACTCGAACTACAACAAGTACAAGACAATAGCTCTTTTCCAAAGAGTAAAAACTTGAAACATAATTAAACTGCAAAGCAACAAAAAAGATAGGTTATGCGATTTAAATCAGAGATACAAACCGGAAGCTTCTTAAAAAGGGCTTCAAAAACGATTGAGAACCAATCAATCTTCCATTCTTCTGCCATTGAAGGCAAGCGAACGATACTTTTAGCTCGTGCCATGAGGACTGAGCTTTTGCAAACATACTTCATGGAGGATGGCAGATAAATTCTTTCCCAAAGGGAGGAACCTGGAAGCATAGAAGATTGGCCCGGGCCCATATAGACAACAATCACGGGATGTCTCCTGGAAAACGCCGCACCTAAACCCGAATTTGAATCCGTCACAGAGACGGAGCTGTTCGGAGGAAACGATCGGAGACAACTAACCACAAGAGGCATATTGGGCTAGACCCCACACTTTACAACGCTGTGGTGAGAGAGTGGGGAGGTTTCCGACGATGGATATGGATTCTCAACCGCCGGAGCAGAGAGATAAACCGGTGGCTGAGGAGGAAAGAGTAAATGCAGTGGAGAAGGAGAGAGCTTTCGTGGCGACAGAGGCCAACAACAATTGAAGGGAGGCGGTGGATCCGGAGGTACCGGCGGATCTGGAGCCTCCATAGGTTGGAGAAGAAACGGTGGAGCCGTAAAAAACTCGCTCCCGAGGAGAATGAGAGAGATGAACAGATTTTGCAAACACGCATGGGATGAGAACGAATCTGAAGGCTTGGTCACCGAAGCGTAGCTAGGAGCCATGGATCATTAGAAAAACCAACCAGAGAAAGCACAGGAACGAAGAGAGGCTGACATAAGAGCAAAGGTGGAAACGATCGTCGGTGGAAACGATCTTCGGTGGAAACGAAAAGAGACGGAGGAGCAGAGGCGGATGCTGGAGAGGTTGGCGGCGCTGCAGACTGTGCTCAGGAGGAGTGGCTGATGGCAAAGCTGCAGAGGCGGAGGGCTAGAGATGAGTTGAGCAGAAAGAGATCCATCGTCATTGGGCTTCGTGCCCGGGAGCGGCTAGGGCGAACCCGTCTTGAATGATATATAGCACCAACACCCTTCATAACAAGAAATTACTGGAGCATGAAATGTACCATGTTCTTATCGATAATTTATGTTGATTCCCATATTGTTGCCTCAGTCTCCACAATCTTGAAAACATCTTGTTGATTTCTATCCAGCTGGGAGAAAACTTTATCATTTTTAACTTTTCAAATATACCAAATTAATTCAAGAATTATTTTTATAATGATTATCTTTCACCAAAAAGATAATCCAGATTAGAAAAACTGGTGATCTTGGAAAAAAACTTGGAGGTGTTGGTACTCGAGAGATAGTCTATGTTTGTAAAGCATGAGATTGATTCTTTCTGCTTATGTTCGTCATAGTGAAAATTTGCGGAAACCAAAAAACATTCAAACATAGCTTGCCAAGTATAATAGCGTATTTTTGAACGACGTTTATGCTTCCAACGATATACTTGCAATTTTGTCAGCCTAGTCCACAAAATTGGATGTTAGGGCCGATAGATGGAAAATAATGTTCGTTATGATATCCTGACTTGATTATATATCTTTCCGACTTTGTAAAATACCATTCTACAGTATCCAATCTATAACATGTACTGGTTGGTATACCATATTTATTTTGTCACTTAATAATATATCAAAATATTCTGTAAAAAAAAATACATACTCCAGCAGCACAAACGTAAATCACTGAAAACAAAACCCACACGAAATAGACAAAATCTTAAAAAGGAAAGCTTACTACTGAAAAGGACAAACTTACAACCGAAAATGGCAAACTTACACCAAATTCTAGTGTAAAACCCATAAAAAAAATTGCAAAAAAAAAAAAAATAACAATTCCATTCATGAAAGTTCGATGTAACTAAATCTTCAAAGCACAAAAGCAAGTGGAAATCAAGTTCGAGGAGGAGAAACTACTGGAGGTTTTGGGGTGGGGATTTCCTCGCATTGCATTAAGAAAATCATGGGGGGTCTATCCGGGAGGAAGGAGGGGCTCTAATGATCGAGAGTGGGACTTCCCACAACATTATCGCCGAGAGTGGTGCGTCGCCTAGGCCTCGCAGCGGAAGAAACCACCGGCTATGGGGTAGTAAGGAGTAAAGAACTGCCAATACAAGAGAAGAAAATGTTGATATACTTGTGTTTTTACCCGTTTTTACTATAATTTTCTTATGTTTTAAGAAAACATCATTTTTTCTACTTGTCAATATCTTCCTATTAATTAATAATTTTAAAATATCAAAATAAAATACCAACTATAACAAAAGATTATACTTAATGATTTCGAAACAAGACTTAATCATTTCATTTGCTCGTATGGCAATATTGGATTATATATGGGTACGATAAGAGAAATTGTTGGTTACAGAACAGAAATGTAAAGAAAAGAAAAGAAAGATCATATTAGTTAAATATGTTAATTTGGTACGACTGGTTTGGATCCGCCAACCGTTTTAGATATTTTTGTTGTTGAAAAAAAACATGTTAAATATATATATCTTCTCTTAATTGTTTTACATCAAATTATTTTAAAATGTATCTTCAAAAAACATAAAAGATTCACTAAAATTATTTTAAATATATAAAATATAGGAAAATTATATTAAATGACAAAGAGAGGTCGGAAAATTAAGAGAATGACCATTAAAAAACTGGTAATGATATTTCACATATTTTTTGAAATATATGTCATTCTACCCTTGGTGTCTCACGCGAGGAGAGGAAAAAAGAGGTGATGTGCATTTTTTTTGCCAACATTTTTTTATCTTGATTGTTTAAAATATTCTTCCCCCTCCCATCTTAATTAGTTCCAATATTTAATAAAAAAAAAACAATAATTCAAATTTAAACATTTATTTTCTGTATACAACATATTTTGAATTTTTGAAAACAAACATATATTTCTAAAAAAAACTGGATATTTAATGTTATAATAAAAATATGATTATATATAGAACGTACTCATATATAACGCAATCTCATTCAATTTTATATACTTCGATGATAAGTATACTCAATCTATTTTTCTGGGGCGTCATTAGCTATTCTTTTGAGGGTGTATTCAAACTGAAATTTAGAGTGATTTGTATTAAATAAAAAATTATATGTTATTCAAACATGATTTTAAAAAGATCTTTTAAAATCTCTTGTTACTGAACTAGTGATTTGAAAATGTAATTTCAAATCCACTCTTAATGGAAATATTTTAAGCAGTTGATTTAAGAGGATTATGAGTGATTTTAAGTGGATTTGGTGGAGTTTCTTAGTTAAGAATATAAAAATCTAAATCTCATAGTTTTAGATGAGATTTCACAGAGTTTTAATAACAAATCATAACAACTTGCATAATTCATCCAAAATCATCTAAAACTCAAATCATTCCAAATTCTTCCAAATATTAGATTAAATACACCTCCCCCCCTCCCCTTTGTGTATTTAGAGTTTAGTTTATTTAAAAGTTGTCTATTTTAGTAATTGAATTACTTTTACATTTTGTAATAATATTTAGAGTTTAGTTTATTTAAAAGTTGTCTATTTTAGTAATTGAATTACTTGTACATTTTGTAATAATATTCTGCAAAGTTATTTAGCCTTACCCGAAATGTGATCAGTAAACATCCTCCACATATTTTGACATTGGTTACCGTAACTACGTAGCAGTGCAGGTCCAACAATTTTGAACACCCTAAGCAAATTAAAAAAAATATGCCTTTTCATATATTTTTATCCAAAATCATAAAGAATAGTAATAGAAAAAAATCACACTAAAATTTTATAAAAAATCCAATTTTAAACAAACAATCTTATTTTATAAATGGCTGTAAGAAAATTAAAAAAAAAAACTAAATTTTCATCATTGAAATATGGCTCTCTTTGCATTTTTGTCTGCAAAATCATTTTTAAATTCACGTAGTCGAATTTTTTAACCATAGCTGTCTCAATCAATAACAAAACCAACCCTTTCAATCTTTCTTGTGACATGGTAGACCACAAGTAATTCTTAATCAACTTCAACTTCAAAAAACTTCTTCAGCATTTGCAACCGATACTAGAATGGTCAACAATATGTGATAAGTAATTTCTGTGTTTTCGTAACAATCTTCCAATTTTTTCAAAAAATCAAGCACATCAATAGGCTTATGAACTTCTTCTGGTATTGATTCTCAGGAAATTTTTAATTCCATAAACAAATCATCACCAACTGTGTCTGAATGCAAACCATTCTTTAAAGAAGCCTCCAGGTTCAGACATGATGTCCTCAAAGTATCCTCACTTGCCGATGTTATTTTTTCCTAAAACACTATTACTAATAAAATTAATAATTATTTAATAGTATACTTAATTAACATGTTTGTTAATAAAAACCCATAAACATTGTTAACAAAAGTCCTATAAATATTACTATGATTAAAAAAAAAGTCTTAAAACTTTGTACATTAATAAAGAGTCTCTTAAAAAAATATAACAAAAAAATACCCCTTAAGTTGGATGCCCTAATCCGTCGCTTCCTTGCTTATGCTCTGGGCAGGCTCTGCTACCTAATACACAATTTCGATGATGGTATGTCTTTATAAAATGTTATATTTTTAATAATATTTTGATTGTGGTATATATAAACGCATAAAATTTTGTCAATATTATAAATTTGTATAGATATTTAGACTCATACCATATAGAATGCAATCGCATTCTATTTTATATATGACTATATATGTTAAATAGAATAATACATATTTATTTATCCAATTTCACAAACTTAGTTCTTGTTTTAACAACAAAGCTTGACATATAGTAAACACCGGCATGGTTTAGAGTTTAAAAAGCATATATAACATGCATAAATATCTATACAAATTTATATGTGATGTTATAATAAGAAACTGCCCTTCTATATAGAATACAATTCTATATAGAAACTGCCCTTCTATATTTTGATTTATTTATCCAATTTCACAAACTTAATTCTTGTTTTAACAACAAAGCTTGACATATAGTAAACACCGGTATGGTTTAGAGTTTAAAAAGCATATATAACATGCATAACTATCTATACAAATTTATATGTGATGTTATAATACGAAACTGCCCTTCTATATAGAATACAATTCTATTTCATGCGTTTATAATGTTAAGCTTTTTATTTTTTCCAATAGTAGGAATACAACGTTAAGATTTTTATTTTTACTGTTTAGTTTTTTTATTTAACCAATTCCAAAAATCTGTAAAAATTAAATTTTATGATAACATACTGTTATTTATGATTTTATATTTTTAAAAATTAGCTGATAGAAATAATTAATATGTTTCATAAAAATTATTTTACAATATTCTTTTTTAAATAAAATGAGTTAAAGTACAAGTAGTTATCTATTTGATGTATCAATATATAAATATATATAATTAAATTTTTATTTCAAATAAATTTTAGTATTAAGATTCAAAATATATGAAACTATATTTTTAATATTAAATAAATAATTTTAATTTATAATGATAATAATATTATTTTATATTAATATTTATTTATAATCTGAATTTCGTACCACTTGTTAGCTTTTTTCCCAATCATAAATTATTTTGTACCGCACTTGTCCCGCAAAACACATAATCCGCATTTTAACCGCACCGTACTTTAAAATTTGCTTTTTTAATCCCGCAAAACATGGTTACCATTCGGAGCATTCTCTCTCGCTCAATCTTTTTATTTACCAGAAATTCCAACACTATCATTTCCTTCTTTCTTTATAGAAAATAATTTCTTGCAAACAGAAATTTCAACACTGTCATCCTTTCTTCTCATCCACTGTTCTCGACCAAATATATTCTAAGTTTGTTCAATTAAATAATTATTTTTTGTCAGTATTTATATTTAAAAATATTTAGACACTTTGTAGATCTAGTGATTATATATAATTTTAAATACCTTTACTAAATTCTATATTATTTATTGTAAACATGAAATCTTAGTATATGCAAGTTAAATTATGAATCAAATATTATATTTATGAAAATTTTAATAATTTTTACATTTAACTATTCGAAGCTATATTAAATTACTAGTCATAGACTCACAATTGTAGTATAAACTATACTAATCGCACCTTAAGTTTGTTTTCATATAAACTTATGTTATACAGTCATTTTATGGTTTATCATTCAAGCCCATCATAATTTTTAGTAATAAGTCTCATTTTCAGCATTCACTTGAATTAATTAAAATTCTCCATAAAATAAAATAATAATAAGGTTCAATCATTGCTTAATTATGACTAACTAAAGAAACAATATTTTCTTATTTTCCATTGTCTACTATGTTTTTCTCTTCCTCCTTTTATCCTTTTTCCTATCTAAATAGTATAAGTTCTAAGACAAGTGTAAAAGAGAGGTGTAAAAGATGGTCTACACGATGGTGTACAAAAGAGGTGTACATGATGGAATACAAGAGTGATGTACATGATGGTATGCAAGGGAGGTGTATATGGTACACAAGAGAGGTAGTGTACATGACAGTGTACACGATGGAGTACAAGCGAGTTGTACACGATGGTGTACATGAGAGGTGTACATAATTGGTATCTCTATCTCTCTCTAAGAGAGAAGGGCAAATTGTTTAACAATTTTGGTCACACTCTCTCACCCACTTTCCCAATTAAAATTTAAATGTACCCATCCAACAAATAAAATCTCAAAAAGTACCATATTTGCTAATTTACCCTAGAAAATAAGAACACTCAAAAAAAATATAATGATATATTTAAAATTATGTATTATATAAGATTTATATATTTATTATTTTTAAATTAAATTAGAATTTTATCTACTTATAATAATTTTTAAATAGTTGTATTCAAATTTAGTGGTTTTTATGTATAGTTAATTGTACATAAGTTAATATTTATTTATGTTACTTGATGTTTAAAAAAAATTAATTGCTTTTTTCAATTTATCATTTTGAGGTTTTTATTTATTTATATGTTTGGGGCATAAGTCTATAATCGATATACATATAAATTAAAAAAGTGCTTATAATTTAATATGTAAAACATAGAGACAATATCATACATTTTTAAAGAGGGTTGTCAAATAGTGCCCATGGCGAACGGTAAAAACAGTCAAAACAGTCTTCTTTAATTGAAAAGGTCATGAGCTCAAATCCCCATAGATGCAAATAAGAGGTTAAAAATATATTATTTGGTTCACATTTAATTCAAATAAAATAATTTTTTTAAAATTAAATGAGGAAGTGCCACGTGGCGCTCTCTCATGTGCTGACGTGGCAAAATTAGGAGAGAGCCCTTGTGCTTTCATATAGTAGACTAGGAGAATACCTGCGCATACGCGCGGGTTTTTTTCTTCTATATATTCTTTAAAAGATATCTTATTTATATATTTCAAACCTTCTATGCTCACAACAATCAAAATTAATTATAATTTGATACATTCAACCATTATATATTTATATTAAAAGAGTATACAATTTTTTTTTGCAAATGATTTTGTTGGGCTATGACAAAGCAAAAATGGTGAGGCATTAAGTGTGGTTTGATTCTAAAAGGAAGTTTAGTCCAAATTTAATAGGTATTAAAAGTCTAAATTATTTTTAAAATAAACTAAAACTCACATGGACGGAATGTGAGAAGAATGAAGACGGTAAGAGTCATTCTGTCTTCCTCCACTACTTGTTCCATTCCCACAAACTCTATAAAGTTAAACAATCATATTTATAGCTTATATTTATTTTTTTAATTTAGAATTTTTAAAGTTTAATGAATGAGTTTTATCTCTATTCTTATATTAGTTTTGATTAATTTCAATTTATAGAATTTTTTGGGATCAATTTTCACATATGATTGCAATTCGATTTCGCTACGGAGAATATTATAAAAAAATATTAGACCACACACCTAAAAAAAATTTGACGGGGATTTGTACATCCTCGCTGAGGCGCATATTAAACGATATTTATCAAGCTTGTTAGAAGATGCAAAATTTTGATTTGACTCTTGAGTGAGATCACATTCTTGTGATTGGAAATCAATGAATGGAAAATGTTACCCCTTGTATCTATTTCATCCATGCGGGGTTTTCACCTATTCAATTTACAATCACGGACACGACTGACTTCACGAGCACGGCTTCATAAATGGAAGAGGATTTTTTTTTGGAAAATTTAAAAAAATTAATGCGTAAAATATTTTTGCCATATAATTAATTATGCACGGATCAAAACTAACATGAACATAATAAATAAAAATTTGTTATTTCTGACTAATTAGAAATCTAAAATTTTGACTCAATTCAGAAATCCAAATTTACATATAAAACTATCAAATTTGAAGTACAAATGTGATCATACAATATATTTTCCATATAAGTGCTTCCAATTGTTGTTAAAAAAAAGCTTTCAATTTAATGTGTAAAACATAGAGACAATATCACATTTTTTTAGAGAGGATTGTCAAGTAGTACTCATAGCCTAATGGATAAAACAGTTGTCTTATGTTGAGAGGATTGTGGGTTCGAATCCTTATAGATGCATGTTTTAATACAAATAAAATGACTTTTTAAAAATTAAATAGTGAATGACACGTGGCAAATTGTCTGCTTTGGGCTCAAGTGGCAAAAGCTCAAACACAAATCCGTGGGCCAACAATATTTTCGTATGCAAGAAAAATATCTTCAAGTCTTGTGATCTTAGATGCAAAGACTCACACTTGCACAAAAAAAAAAGATGCAAAGACTCACAATGATCTTTAGGTACCATCACAACTAATATCAATGACATGTACCATTTTTATTATCACTTCAGATGACAATTTGAGTTTTAAAAGAATCTCAAAGAGATAAGATATAATTTCAAAATAACTTCTCAAATATCTTTATGTTATTGTGTCGGCAAGACAACAATATTTGTAATGTATGTTATTGTGTCAGCAAGACAACAACAACGGCCCCAAACGGCGGTCGGAATACAAATTTATCATCATTTAAAAAAAAAATCTACGACCATTTTTTTTCAAAGTACTACCATAAGCCCGCAAGTTACCAATTTCATATTGTCCGCTTTGGTCTCAAGTGGCAAAGGCCGCACAAATTTTTCTTAGGGCTTGTAGACAAATATTGTCTAGTATAAAAGTGGTAACACGCAAATATTGTTATCTTGCAGACACAACATAAATATATTTGAGAAGTTATTTTGAAATTATATCTTACCTCTTTGAGTTTCTTTTAAAACTCAAATTATCACCAGAAGTGATAATAAAGATAGAATACATGTCATTGATATTAGTTGTTTGATTATGGTTTTGTTTATACATATGTAGTTGATAATATTTATTTCCCTACAATCATCTATATGAATATCTTGTATATGACTGTAAAATATCCACAAGTTCTTTACATAAATCTAATGAAAAGAATGATCACTATAATGTGACATTACCTAAAGCTCCTTATGAGTCTTTGCATCTAAGATTACAAGACTTGAAGTCTGTAAATAATCCTTAGTTATGTTGAAGATTATGTGAAGAGAATATCAATGATGCAGAGATGCTAGAAGGAATACTCTACTCCTTAGACAAATAATGGTGTCCTGCATACCCAATACTATGAAAGGAAGTTTAAGAATTATTTTGAGAAAATAATGAGCTATTGATAAAAAAAAGTCATGAATCATGTCCAATTAGTTATGATCCATTCCTTGAAGCGAATGTGATATCATATAGTGGGACAGAAAAAAATCATGTTAATAACACTAGCCAAGGAAGTGGCTCAAGAAGTGGTCGTGAATGTGAATATGAAATGGATATGGTCAAGGTCAAGATCAATGAGTTTTCTTTCAAGAACTCAAATTCTCACAAAAAGTGAGAAAATAAAGATGATACAAACAAGAGATATTTTTCTAATCTAACGATGAAAGAAAATGGTGTTACTACAATATGAGGTAGTATAAAGATTATTAAAGTCTCTTGAAGAGTATACGTATTTGCCATTGTGAACAGATTATTAAAGGCTCTTGAAGAGTATATGTATTTTCTTATAAGAACGCAATTTGAAATCATTGATGCATTATATTCTCTCAAGTCTCAAAAGTTAAAAGAATCAAAGATAGAATACATGATCTAAGTGGGGTATGTTGTTGATTCTAGAGTGGGATTCGATTCAAGATGTATGGACTTAAAGTGTCCTCATCTCGAGGGGAAGAATCGAAGAATCTCATAATCCATAGTAAGTGGAACATCTATATTTTGTTCACGCTCAGAATGATCTTGATAAATCATTAAATCCAAGAGATATTAAAGTTAATCAAGTTGAGACAACAAGCGGAGAAAGAGTTGAATACCTTCAAATCATGAGTATTACCCAAGACAATAAAACTATTTTGGAGAATTAAGTGCATTGTCTACTAGACTGTACCACACAAAGATTATTATAATGGAGATAAATGTTATATAGTAAACCAGAAGTTTACCGAATAATCATTGTTTGGCATGACCTGATTAGACATTCCGGTTCAAGAATGATGCGAAAAATAATTAATAGTTCATGTAGACATTCATTGAAGAACATGAAGATTCTTCCAAATGATTTCTCATGGGCTGCATACTCACAAGGCAAATGTGATAATACGATTCTCCCTAGCCACCGTGTGAAAATTTTATATATTTTATGATTATAATTAATTCATCGATAAGATGGTCGTATGTATCCTTGTTATAGATTTGTAACCTAAATTTTGCGAGACCACTTGGTAATGCTAGTAAATTCACATGTTAAGCCTTTGATGATAAAAGCATACTCATAAGGATAAATGTTGAACATCCTATAGCATATGTTCATACACAAAATGCAATGGCATTAATTCGCCTCAAGCCAACGAGTAAACAATAGTTCTCACCGTCAAAATTGGATTTGGGTCAGAAACCAAATATTTTCATTAAAATCATGGGATGTGCAGTATACATCAATATTGCTCCAGCACATTGGCAAAAGATGGATCCTCAAATGAGGTTGGGAATATATGTTGAATATGAATCTTCATTGATAATTAAGTATATAGAGCCATCCATGAAGGATTTATTTAAGGCTCGATTTGTAGACTGCCATTTTAACATGTCAGTGTTTTTCAACATTAGTGGGAGAAAATAAACTGCTGGAAAATAAAATAAAATAAGTTGAAATGAATTGTCACTATCCTAGGACTAAAGAAAGTGAATTAAAAGTCCAAAAGAGAATTCAATTACAGAGTTTAGTAAATCAATTGCCAAACACATTTACTGACCTAAATAGAGTGCAAAGCCATATATACCAGTTATAAAGGCTCCAATAATAATTAATGTTCGAGAAGGACACTATCAAGCTGCTAGTGAGTCTAAGGCACGCATGAAGCATGATAGACCTATTGGTTCCAAATAAAAGAATTTTCGGGGGAAAAGGAGCAAAAATTAACAATGGTTAGATCGAGGAAACAAATATTTTTGAATGATCTCAAGAAGAGACATTAAACATGATAATGAAAGAAATCCAGGTACCTGAGACAATGAAGAGATCTCAAATAGGTATGTCATGTATGGAATAAAATGTAACTGAAAGCAAATCGACGTCGATGATATTTTTGCATGCAATGTAGCAGTTGATATGATGAATTGAGAAATAGGATCATGAACCAAAGTCAATTGCATAGTGTACACGAATATATGTTTCACCAAACTAGAAAGAAGCAATAGACATCTAATTTGGACCAGTAGTCCATACACCTAAGGGTGTAAAACCAGTGGGATATAAATGAGATTGAATATGAAACTGATTGTGAAGAGACATACTTTTCTGTGGTGGATGCAACTACTTTCAAGTTCCTTATCAGTATGACAATAAAAGAAAGACTTGACTTATATGACCCATTGGACAATTATACTTATATGAAAATCCCAAAAAGATACGATCCTAGAAGGATTGATGATATCAAAATTATTATTCCCGGAAACTCTAACTATTCGATCGAGTTAAGACAAATATGTTTCATGTGGTATATGTGAATATTATAAGGTTAACCAATATAGCCATGTGTATTTATTAATAAATTATGGATCAATGAGATCCTTAATTTGAATATAGTTGAAACTCTTGAAGAGTTAATATAAGTCATAATTTGGAAGAAAAGATTTTGGAAAGACAACATTGTCTTTCAATATTCCAAATTAAAACATTTACTGAAAGACATGTTATCTCAAAAGATCCTTGCAGGATTTTACATAAAGAATGCTCACATATATTTGGTCCCGAAGTACCATACTTTATTGCTATATGAGCAATGTATTAATTTCTTTCATGATTGAAAGATGTGATTTCGTTTAATAAGAAAGAAATTCAAACAGTAAAGAAGAGCATGAATTACATCTTCTGTACAAGTATGTACAATACATGTTTAAAAGATTGTATGTAAATAGAAATTTGGCTTGAAGTCCAAATAAACTTAAGAAATTAACTTTTATGTGAAAAGGTTGTTAAGGACAATAAGTCCAATAACCTAAGAGATTATAAGATTATCATACGAGTTTAATCATTAAGTATATGCTTATAATAGTTCTAAAGATGATAAAGTGAATTACACCAGAAGACACTTATAACTTTGAAACTTACAAAAAAGGGACTTGTAGCTACTAACGGACTTTGGCTATTTTTTCTTAACATGAAAATCCTTTTTTACCCTTAATGAAGGGGTAAAACAATAGTCGTTTACTCAATCAGGTTTTTATGGAAGCTAGTCGGAATTGTGTCGCTGGAGTCTGCAAATCTACAGTTTTATTTGGCATTACCCCACCTGGAAACTTCAATAGTAGATTGGAGCTCGAGTTAATTTTTTCGATATATTCGAAAAGCGGCCTTGCGTTAGGTTGGATTGTATGCTAAACCTTGTGGTGAGACAGAACTCACGAGTATGTTAATTGCAATGGTATCGTTGGCGGATGAGTCAATAGTGAATTAGGCTGGCTGTGGTGGACAGGGAACTCTTTTTGTCCAGGCTTAAGCGTACCAATGTTGTTGGAAACGAGACGGCAACTCATGGCGAAGGATCAAGATCTGAGAGCGTCGAATCCATTTTCATCGATAAAGGAGTGTGGAAAAGAGATTAATCAATTTGAGCAGGGTTGAAGGAGACGAGTTTCGTGGAATTGGGGTGGAGACTTCTACCAATTTATGGTGATTCCGATGAAATCGAAGCGGCTCATATAAAATTTTGGTAATCGAGAGAGTATTCTGACTGTTTTTTGAATCGGTTCTCAATTCCGAGTTGTAGGCGAGGATACTCTTCTTCGATTAATTCGGCGAAGATGAGAAATAAGTTGTTGTTAGGTGTACCAGTATAATAGGATAGAAAGAAGCAGTTATGGCTTTCTTTTAATTTGACAATGGAGGTTTGATACGGATAGTTTTTGAATAGGGTGAGCCTTACCTTTTACATTGGGTGCTCAACATTGGATGGCTCGGGTGTGGACATGGTTGTGTCCATTTTAGTTTGTACATCTAGGTTGGTGATTGAGTTTTTGTCCACGGGTGTGTGTCCATCGGGAAGCATTTGTGTGGAGGTGGTTTTGTTCATTTTGGTTTCAACAGTCTTGATTTTAGCTAGATATGCATGATATTATGAACACCATGGATTGTGTTTTATGGATGGTTTTGTGTGGATAAAGTTGTACGTGTATGTGAGTTATCTTTGATTGCTACGATTATGTAAATTTAATGTCTATGCTCATAGGAGGTTTCCATTAGAAAGCTTATTAGGTGATGAGAATATGATAGACCCAAAATTTAACTATTGAAAGTAAAAATAGTAGGAGTTGTGAATTTAGCAACTCTGCTGCACAACTTCTTTGTGGGGATTTATAGAAAGAAAGAACTACTTTATTTCATACCTAACTTTAATTATTTGCATTACCTTTATATGTTTTTTTGTTCACATTTGTCTTGCAGCGTGCATCATCTTCATTAAGGAGAAAGTGTCAAAGTTTCAGAAGAAGAAAAATCAGTGTGTTATTCATGGACATGAAGTAGAAGGAGACATAGTTAGCATAGAGACGTTCAAGAGGATTGCTCACTAAAGCCGAGACACAAGGTAAATACAGATGGTTGATTTGCTCTTGTGTCACTCAAATCTATGAGATTGACAACATATATTTTATTCCTTTTTTTCTCTTTTATCATCTTCCAAGATCCAAACTTTGAATGTAATACTCATTTTCTTATATGAATGAATCTAATCATAGCAGAATGCTTTGATTGACACTAGATATGCTTTTATTGACTCACAAGATCTAAATCCCTTGTTTAAGTTACAACATATGAAACTTTAAATCCAAACAAGCCTTATTTGATGAATTCTCCTGATTTCTAGTAATTATATAGGTATAAGGTGTTCTGATTTTTTTGTTACAATATTAACTGAAATATCAGCTGGCTGCGATGTAGTACGTTTGGTTATCTTAATTAATTGAGCCTTCTTGTTGGAACTTTGCAGGCTGGTTGATTAAACTCTTAACGACTGGAGTAAAAGTCACCATGTGCATCACTTCAAATGAGAAGGTGGTATTGATCAATTAGGTTCTACTACTTCAGTTTCATAGGCCATAATAATTTTCAAAATGTATGTATCAATATCATGTTTTGATGAGTTTACTTAAAGAAGACTACGCATCTGCATTATTCACAATAATGTTTTCAAATATACGAAATTTGTGGACACGTTTGTGTGGATACGTTGTGTGTGGACACGTTTTCAAATATACAAAATTTTGCATTATACACAAGATTTTATAACTCAACCCAAACCAAAATATACACAATCCTGTCCATCGGAGAATGACCACATAAAGTTGTATGTGTGTGTGACATACTAAAAATTAATCGAATTAAAACGAGGAAAAATTCTAATCACATATCCTTTTGTCACCAAATTATGATGTAATATACTTTGCAAATTTTGCAAGTCTAAGTTTCTTCTAAGTAACCAGTTCATACTCTAAGCAATGACACACCAGTTTCATTAGATTCGGGTGACTCAATTTTCCAATTTAAAGTGATCTCTATTTGTATCAGAATAGAAGAACACGACAAATCAGACACAATCACTCACACACAACTCAAGTATGAGCAAACTAGTTCCAGGAAAAAGCTTAAAAATGAGATTTTGTGTTTTTCTTCGGTTCTTTGAGCTTAATATGGTTTGTAAGCATAAGAGGAAGAGAAATTACATAATTTTTTGACCCACAAAACAAAAAAATAAGAGAAAATAATGAAAGAGAGGTACGAATAAAGGGAACTTAGTGATAACAACTTGATTACAACTTGACAACAACTCCATATGGATGGTGCATTGTTCCACTTACAACCCAGATTCATACCTGCATAAAGGGAATGGTAAGGGAAGTGTTAATCATCATACGGTTTTTGTATATGGACATAATCACATGGACACAGTCTCGCAGGGAGAAGACAAGTTCATAAACACAAGGACACAAACACATTGGAGACAAAAACCGTAATTGTGTCTTGGTGTAAATGTTAAACATCATGGAGATAATCAAATGGACACAAAACTCATGGACAAAACTGATGGACACAATCACTAAGACACACATGATGGAACAGTCTAATGAAGACAATAGCATGCAAGATATAATTATAAGATTCTCTACGTGAGCTTATTATCACAGAGTAAACACTGAAACATGATCACTAACATAAAGAAAAAGAAAAAAACCCAGAAAAAGAGCTTAAACATGTAAAGAATGTGTCCAAGATGTTCTACCAAAGCACTGATCACTCGCCCTAATGTAAGAAGACTTTTGTTTATTTCACCAGCTTCTCGAGCGCGGCCCTAAATAGAGAAAGGCTATTGAGTAAATTTGACATATTGACCAGACATGAAATCTGGAAATTGAGAGGAAAGATGTTCCAACTCAATTGAACAGTAAAACACTACTTACATCCGTAGCACCAGAACGTGATATATTTTCTGATCCTGCCAAGCAACCAAGTTCAGCTTGCCACACTTGATTGATTCTTCACCTTCCGGAGTAGCTTTTTTGATATGTATTGTTATTGAAAAGAGAGAATGTGACCGACTGAAAATGAAGAATCACATTATGTAGGAGAGAACTTGACATCTAAGTGCAAACCTTGAGATGGAGAATGCCACCTCCAATTCTTGTGTCGATCGTTCTCAGTACTCTGGGTTTTACAAAGGCCTGTCCACCGGAAACTGACCACACAATTCTGTCCACCGATACTTAGCCACACAATCCTGTCTATGGATACTTAACCACACAATCCTGTCCACCGATACTTAACCACACAATCCTGTCCACCAATACACGAATTGGAGGTTCACTGAACCCATCGTCTTTGAGTCTGTTTTTCGGAAACCAATATGTAGCAAACAACCGCGTTGAAAGTTTATCGTCCCATCCAAGGGTGGAATCAGCTTCTGCAAGTGGTAAAATCAACAATTAGGGGTCCATGGTGGATTCGGTGAAACAAGCACAAGTAGAAGGAACTAAAGCGCCATAAACAAAATTAACCAGTAATTTACAACAAAATGGGTCGTGAAAAGTAAATTAAATTCCCAAAAAGGCAAGAGTTAATCATACCTTCCATCGATTGCAATCCTCTTAAAGTGCTTTGTAGTGTAATAATCTCAAAGATGATATAGATGATTGGAATGCATCTCTTGAAGAAGATACTTCCAGAGGGAGAAATATGATGATGTGCATGGTTGTACTTTTTTTCCTTATCATTGTTTTTATCCCATTGGATTTTTTTAATGAAATATTTTAAACGAGGCAACAAAGAATACGCAAATGATAGACATCTAAGGAGAATGTAAAGATATCAAGTTTATCACCCTTTCAAAATTTTACCATACATTAATGAGAATAACATAAGTAAAGAGAATGATTAAGGATGAATCATCTCTAAAACCATAAAGTGCAGAAGAATGGCGATGTATGTGTTCTACATATTCGTTCAAGTGAAGATTGACCAGACCTATTTTCCTAGGTGCTTCCAACTGCTATTCCCAAGGAGTTAGTTCATTATATTGGATCACATCATCTCAAAAATTTCAAGTTCTGTACTCATGAGGGGGAGATAATACGCAGTTTTAAGGAAGCAACATCTTAGATGCATTACGAGTTATTCCATTATAATGAACATTTAAGGGAGAGTGTTATAAATAATAGATGGATATCCACTATAAAATCCATTTTATATAAAGATTTAAAATTACTTATAACCTAGATTTTATTTTGTCACCAAATAAAATCCTCTATTTATATTCCTATATAAAGGATACACCCCAAATCTTCCAACTCTCATCTCTCGTTCGCATCAATTTTCTTACTTTTTAAGATTGTTTGAGACAATGCATCTTTTGACATTTATGATGAAATACACCTTTCCAATAAAGTTACACTCTTTCTTTGTTAAATCTTTGTTTTAAGTTGTTCTGTAATACTTCCAAATTTATTTCGTAACTCAAAAAGAATATAGGATTGGTTTTGAAAACCAACTGCAAAAAAGCCGGAATTTTTTTTACAAGTAGACCTCTGCATTTTCTCCGTTTTGTGTCTAACACACAAAGCCCATAATCTCACAAGTGAAAACCCATCGGTCAATGGATCTTCATATGAACCATTTTCCGCCAGGTTCTTTTAAACAGCCTGCTCTCAAAGTTCAAAGCAAAAACCTCATAAGTCAATCATTTTTTTTTGGCAAGAATAGCAAAAAATAAAAAAAATATGAGGCAAGACTAATAGCTAATCTGCCAAAAAAGAGGTTTACCTCAAAAGTTTTCACGTTGGCTTGAACCGATGTCACGGAGATTACAGGGTCTTTACATGTTTTGGGCTAGCCATTGCTTGCACATACCGAGTACTGTGTGCGAATTGGCATGTAAGGCTTGATGAGCTACATATTGAACATCAGCCACGCTACCGCTTTTGGATGCGATCTGGAACGCGCTTTTCAGGCGGCCACAAACCACGCAAGCCAGCACCTTTCTGCACTCGTTTACAATCAGACGTGTTGATATCAGCCTAATGATCCCGCATAATCGTACAGTGCTATTCAATTTGTTACATACATGAGAGCACATCTATGAAACAGTGTGATTTTTGTGAATGAAGAAACCCAAATTAGAAGGATGACATCTAAACAATCATAACTGCAAAAGATCTTACCGATGGCTGCTTGTTAACATGTCTATGAGACGGTCAGGACGCTCTTTGTGCTTGTTAGCATATACATTGATGGCAGCACCCAGGACCTGCAACATTTCACAGAATATAAGCTTTGCCAAATGAAAGTATAAAAACGTACATGCAGATACCAAACACGCATATATACTATCGGCTTAAACAGACTGACAAGGAAGAATGTTTCTTGAAAACAGATTCTTTTGGCCAATAATTGAATAATTGTTTCAGAATTTCCCAAACGAGAGTTTTTATGTTAGACACTAATAGTCTGCAGTGTTCAATACCTGATCCCAGTCATCATCTTGGATTGTTCCCTTGATGTTTTTGAAAAGTTCTGTCAATTGACTGCCTTTCTTCCTATCGGCTAGTGACGCAGCGACACCAGCATATATATCAACAGCTGCTTAGAATAAGGGAAAAGTCAGATACTATGCACAACAACATTTCACAGATATTAACATAAAAACAAATAAGGCACCTGATAGCTTGAATTCATATATAACTTGAAAAGCTAAGTCGAAGTTTTTCTCAACAAGAGTCTCCACTATTTCACATCTTCTCCTGAAAGTAAGAGCGAAGAAGACATCAGCTGAAGATTTTTCTCCGAATTTTTACAAAATCCCCATGACCATGTGAAGAGAAAGCTAGAAACGATTTAGTTACACTACGTAAGCTTCTCTTGGAGTGTCAGCGAAAAGTGGAATAAGTTCATGAGGGCAGTGAGGGAAACAGGTCAGTTTGGCTCTGTTACTAGCTCTCGGTCTTTCCACTATATATAGTTTATAATCTACATATACATATTGCTTAAACTAGAGTAAGGATATAAGAAAATTTGTTCAAACGATAACAGGGGAACATGTTGTATCAACAAGTAATGGCAAGAAATTTCTTTTATAAACGAACAAATTTTGAGGACAAACCTGGATGTCTCTGAATCATTTGGATTTCCAAACAAGGAAAGCTTCCATGGTGCTCCTTCGGAGTCATTGAAGGACTTTACCACATCAATCTATAGGAATAATGAACCAACAACGTGAAAGTGGAGTAATAAATCTATACAGCCCTACTTCATAAAAAGGATGACAAAAACCGTGTTAAAAAGTTACCTGCATTTTCACTCGAGAGGACAACTTGACAAGAGCTTCTTCACTCAGCTTCTCATAGGCCCCTTTTCCTCTAACACCCTTCGCAACAAGTTTTTTCGAGTCTGAACCTCTATGACGTGCTGTCAATGCTTCTTCAAAGTGTGCCTGTACCCAGAGGTTAGTTAGAGACCGATGTGCCAAAAATAAGAAGAGACACAAACAACATAGACGTTATCATAGTTTTGTGCAGCATTGACATGCTTATGACTGCAGGGCTGTTCTTTTGTTTACGCCACAAAACAAGATGTAATATATAACTCATGAGCTTAGTATAATTATATCTCTGTTTATAAGTAATATGTATCACAAAAGAATACGATAGTTTAACCTGTAAGCAACAAAAAACTTGTCTTAATGTAGTTCATACAACTTTTAGAAGTGCTTTAGATCAGATAATTGCATAATATTTAGCAGACGGAAAAGAGAGCGTAAGGAAAAAGCGTCCCTGCTCCAAATTTTTGTGCCAAGTGCTGCCGTTAAGTCAAAAACTTATTGCCAAATTGTTTCTGTTGACTCTAAACCAAAATGCTTAATGTTTACATTGCACACAAAAAATGCATTTGAAAAAACCTGCAATTTAACAAGACACTAACATACTTTGGATTCACTTAGTTGATAAGTGTTTTCAGATGGACGTTGCATGTAGATACGTTATTGGAAATCCAATTCAGACTAAACAGAGAGAAGGAAAGGGTGGTGAAGAAAGAGTTACTGACTCTATACCTTTGCATGCTCAAGATGCCTTACAGCTTCCTCCTGAGTGGTAGAATTCATAAAAAGCTGAATACAGCAATACCCAGAGGTGATATAATCCTTCTTGAGTACCTGAACAATTAAAAAAAAAAGAGTGAATCAGCATTACGTTTCACAAGTATTCTAGAAAAAACTTCGTCTCCCAGGATGTAGCATACAGCTTTACAAGCTACTTGCTTGTCTTTCCAGAAACAGAAAAGAACACTTATAGGTCATGATCAACAACACATGATTACAAAATCGTTTTTGTTGCATCAGTGCTAAAACTTAAGAGTTCCAATACGATAAATGCACATCCATAGTCATAAATGCACACTACAAATCTCTTAAACTATAAGATCTGGACTTTCAACGATGCACTAGAAACTAACTTCAAGCTTAGGATCAGAATTTATGTTTCAGATCGCAGGAGTGGAGGTGCGAAGCACCGAGAATAAGACTAGCTGAAAATTTTGGGACAAGATGCAAAGTTTTGTACTCTAATATTCACAGAGATTATCTGTCTATATGACTATAATTGTATAGCAGAACCTATGCACATGCAACACATGAAAGAGAAAATTTATATCCTTGTTAGTATAACAAGGTGGAAAATTTCAAGTCGAAATAACCCAACAATAAGTCGTAGGCAAGGAACCATGATAACAAAGATGTTCTCACCAGAAACTTGTATAGGTAATTGAAATGCCGGTTGGTCTCAAAGAAAGCACATATACGTGTAAGAGCTCCAGTTATGTACTGATTTATGGCTTGATCTTGATGCTTTGCAGATTCAAGTCTCTCTGTAATTACTTCCTCGAGGGATGAGATAGCTCCATAACCGACACAAAACTCGCACAAACTTTCAACGGTCCCATATTCAGTTGCCAAGGGATCTGCTCGTTGAGGTGATGAAGAAGAGCTTACTGCGCCCACAGATGAAGTTTGCAAAGGAGGGGGAAGAGCACTTGGTGGAAAGAATAACATGCATGCATCTTTAAAGTGACCATGCCGAAACATAAAACCAAGCAGGTTTTGGCGAGCATGCTGCAGAATCAGAAGAAAAAAAATTCAATGGACCAAAACAAAAGGAAAATGTAATTAGTTCATATGCATGCAAATATTGCTAATTGCAGAGCACTCTTAAAAATTGGGTCCACCAAAAGACATGTCAAGACAGAGAAGTATATTGTGAGGCAATTCCAGGAGAGCAAACATGCAAATTCCAGAATGCACTAGATTATTATTGCCTTACTTCCTGCAAGTAGTTGGTACACTCAGAATAGCGAGTACTATCCAAGTTGCTTCGGGGTCCATCTTCAAAGTCTGAACCAGGCGCAGAATTATTCTTTTCTGATTCCAGAGATCTCCTCGAACTCTCTGAACGAGGGAAAGTGGATGGCATATGGAGAACATTCAAATATGAGTCTGCTGATAAAGAATCGTCCAAAATTGTTGGCGCGCTTTTAGCCAAATGGTCATACCTGACATGTATCAACAGTCCCAAGAATAAGCTTAGGTGGTGGATTACCAAAGATAACTAAACCTTTTACTTTTTCCCCTTCAACTAACATTGACCATGATTGTCTTCTCCATTCTCACCAATTTTATAATTCCTTAGATCTTAGTTCATTAAGCTGCTTTTACGTACTTACACCACATCTAACTCATTTATATTGATCAAACACTTTCCTGTCCTGAGACTGGATTAGCAAGCCATTTCACAAAACATACTAGGATAACAGTTTTAGTTAAACAGAGACACTTACATGGAACGAACAGTTGACACATCCACAGGTGGACCTCCTTCTATTGTATTGATTATCTCCTGAATAACATCAGGAATGTCTTCCCCCTTTAATTGAAAGGCTTGCCTATAGAACACATAAAAACTGTATTACTGCACGCAACCTGAGGTTGAAATATGCAAAAAGAGGGTCACAAATCATGTGTTTTGTCACAGCTTATAAACTATCACGTACTTGAATTTGACTCGAGCTTGGGCATAGCGCTCCATCCGCAACAAAGCAAGACCCCATGCTTTCCACACGGGAAAAACATCTATCTGAAATTGATCAGGTACACAAGCAGAAGTTATTGCGATGAAAGTGGCCTTACCATGGGATAGAGAATCAATCTATAAATTTTACCTTGCATTTCTTGCACATATACACCGCCATACTATACCGCTCATCAGATATTAATCTGTCTCGTAGATATTCGGATGACAATTGATCAGCAATGTCATCAAGAGAAGCAGCAATTCCAGACCCTAGGAGACTCTGCAGCAACTCTGCACGCCCCAGCCAAGTTTCTGCAACTGAGAGAACTTCGGATGGTTCATCCGTTGATTGACTGCCAACACTGGAGCTCCCAGCATCAGAAGATATATCATCAAGATCTCTACTTCTTTCACCGTTGTTATTGGTCAATTCAGAGGCACCTAGAAGCTTTCTCAGCAAAGATTTCGCATAAGATAAACCCTGCACAAACAGGAAAAGATAGTTGCTTTAGTGATCAAATCAGCAACAACCCTTCCCACTCTCCGGTAAAGGAATTATAAGACATACAAGATCGACCTTGTATGTCCCTGATATAAAAGACACCCTCCAAATATGATTCATACCTGCACAAAGGCCTCTGTTGCATGATATGCTCGGCCAATTGTTTCAACAGACGCACCCTCTGATAACTGCTTGGAGCTTAATACGTTCTTCATTTGATTGATGCACAAGTCCATGGCACTTCTTGCTGATACTAGCTCGTCTGAACAAAGTGAGAGCAGAGCCTAGAAGAAGAACAGTGTCATAAAAGATCGAAGCTTATAGTTACTGCCACAGGTGTAAATAAAGATACAATACCTTGAAGAGAATAATATCTGGGGTGCTTTCATATTTGTGAGATGCACGTACAGCTTCATCTTTGGTTGTTTGACCACTTAGCATCCATTCTTCTGCAATAGAAACAGAAGGTAGTCTATCTTGCCCATCTGCCGAATAAGATGATCCCTGGTCCTCCTGAATACCTGTCATCGCCTCCCAAGCAGCTCTCTCAGGTGCCGCCAGCCCGGAATTCTTTCTTTTACGAACATCCTTTGACGTCGTCCTGTTTTCAGCATTACGCGGAGCCCATGAAAATGCTCTTCGAGCCTCTCTCTGAAAATTGTTTAAACTACTAGTGAAGGATGCTTTTGCTGGCCCTGCCCTTGCCTTTTGTCTTAGCCGTAACGCAGACACAGTTATTCGAGGTTCTCTTGGCGGTGGGCTAACTGTAACAACAATAGCTTTTGCTGCATAGGCCATGATAACATTGTTATCTCTTAATGCTGGGAACTCTTTGAGTATCTGAAGGAAACATAAAAGTAAGTCTCAGAAAGTCATCAAGAGCGAACATAGCAGGGACAAATAGTGGAAATCACTTTTTCTAAAGATAATGTAGTCATGAACAAGAGTTATAGAGATGCATTTCACAAGAATAGAGATAATATGCAGCAAAGAAGCAAAATGAAAGAATCAAGGAAAATTCAAAAGAAGATTCTGTCTAAATATACCAGTGAGGCATATTGTAATTGTTTTCTCATCAGCAGAGCTTCAAATATTAAATGTGGGTGCTCATGAAGAGAAGAGCATCTCTGTTGCCAAGGAAGCGGCAATGCAGCTAACACTTTCAGACCTAAAGCCCAGGAATTAAGCCGAGAAACTTCCAAATCCGACAGATTGCTATCTTTTCGCTTCAGAAAGAAATGGACCTACAGAGAAGATAAAACAAACATTTTCCTAAACCCAAAAGAAAAATATGACCTCACAATGCCATGATCAAAAAGAAAAAAAACAGTTGTTACCAGGAGCTGTTTTGAACGAAGGTCAGGTAATAACTGCATTGCACCCATAACCACTGGTAGAGCATCAGCCGAGTCTTGGAGTGAAGATAGAAATCGAGAGGCTTCTGCAGGACCACCACCATTGAGTGGATCAGTGGTTAGAAGCTTTACAAGCTGTCGTCCTTGTAATTCTCTTCTAAGATCTATTGATAATTCTGCACTTTCAGCCACTTCCAGAGCAGCGGAAACAGCTCCTTTCCCAGCCAATCTTAAAGCCAAGCCTTCAGGGTCTTCTTTACATTCGGCTTCTACCTGTTTCCCATTCAAAATTTTAAGAGTGACACATCGAGCATACCAAGAGCCAAACATTGATCTCAAACAAAAGGGAGAAGCATAACCTCTTGCCAGCTATTATGGCGATCATCTGCAGAAAGTATGTGGCTGTATTTCTGCAGAGCTCGTCTCCTATGCAACACCTAGATGCATAGAGAAGAATGAGAAAAAATGGGTGTTCATTGATCGAATACAGGGTTATTAAAAACTTAAGTTACATGCAGGAATCTCGAACTGAAAGCAAAACTCCCCTATACCTCATAGCTAATTGGATCGCTTTCTAAGAGATGACAGCTACACATTGTAAGAACATTTAAAGCTGCATCAAGCTCCCACCTATGCATATACCTGAAACCAAGACGTACCGGATTTCAAACCCAATCCACGACAGGAAAAAACTGCAGGTAACTGTTTGTAATAAGACAGCAATAACCAATATTTTCTGAGTCTACTAACATAAGCATTAATCCCACATTATACACGTATTTACACAGCTATAAATAACAAGCAAATAATATTTGGCAGACTTAAGTGTAAAACCAGAAAGAATGAATGTCTTAGCATGAAGCATTTAAAAAGATCTACCAATGAATCATATTTATGTAGGCAAAAGAAACTTTTACTGGAAGCATATTAAATAAAAGCAATGGTGCAATCTGCAAGACATTAGTTTTGATGATTAAAAAAAAAACACTGCAAAATCAAGATACTCAGTGAAGCAAAAGGCTCAGTCTTATAGCACCGCCATCTTATCTGCCCCTAGAGCTCATATAAAATTCTCTAATCACATCAGTTTCTCTTTTTTCTGCATCATTGCCTCACCACATAATGATTTGGGAAAAACTATATATCATCAAAGTTGATTTTGCTAATCACCTAGTTGCCATATGAAAGAACCTAGAGCAATTGATTCTTATATTAGATGCTAATATTATTTTATCAATTAACACCTAGTGATGGGTGAGGTGAAAGCACTGCAGTTGGACAGAGTTCAGGACAATCGAATCAAAATGAGATTTACCATAATTGAAATCTCTCCATAGAAAACATAGAAAAAAAGTTCATACTAATGGTCGCATCTAAACCTTATCTGAGTCGGCTTGGCCAAACTCATTTTCCAAGAACCACAACGAAATGCATAAACCCATCTTTGGCTCTCAACCCAAGTGGCATATAAATAGATCATACTGCACTTCATGGTTGTTATAATTTTTTTATAAGTTTACTTACTTAAGAGCCAGTGTTGCTGCCAGCTGTTTATCCTTTAGCCGCAGGCAATACTGCCAACTGTTGCTCCAGTTGCTCTGACCTCCATATCCCTGAGATCTTTCTAATGTTGAAGGATTTTCTTCTCTACTTTTTATTAGAAGCTCCAGTAACCAATCAGAAGCCCCATTCCGCAAGAAGCGGTCCGAAAGTGCTAATGCATCCATTAGTTTTCCTTCATCAATTAATCTAGCATAAATTCCAACAAAACGAACACTTTAAATCTCAAAATAACGAAACCCCCATAAATGTAATCCAGTAAGTATTTAAATGTCAATCTGGAAGACTGTTCACAAGCTAAACCAAAAGAAGAAGCAGACATATGAGAAACTGACATACCTATTTACAGCTTTCTCATATGGTACTTCATTCTCCCAATCGAAAGAAAGGAAAACCGTAGGATCAGTTCTACCAATTCCAGTTTCAAAGGGTCCACCATCACGAGCACTGTAGTCTGACAATCCTGGTTGAATGTTAATGTTAGAAAATATTTCTTCTGCATCCGACTCGGAGTCACTGTCATGTTCAAGAAGTCTCTTGACCGCAGTTCTTTCATCAGGTTTAATCCGTGTGTCATCAGGTGTTTGTTTAGGTGTCACAACAAATTCAGAAACTCGATGAAGGTTGGTCTGCATTTGTATCCATCGGTTTAAAGTGGGAAACCTGTGAAGAAAAAGTAAGTTATCACAGAATATGATGGAACATAGGAACTGAGTTGATCTTAAATTTAAAGGAGGAAAGTATACTTTGACAGTACCTCTCCGACTGATCAAGAGAAAATTCATAAAACAATCTGTCTGCATCAGGAGAACTTGTAAACTCATCGTTCAAGGAGCTAGATATGACAGAATCACTGCCGTTGTACAATATGCTCCCACCAAATACGCAAGCTAAAACTGCTCGTACAGGGGATATTTTTACCAAATGCCGGATTATATCTAACTGAAGAGGATACAGAGGGACACCAGGTGTTGCTGAGGAGCGGACGTAACAGTTGGGTTTAGACTCTTTTGAAGGAGAGAGCACTTTACTCTCTGAGTGAGAAGATGGGATAGCTGGAATGACGGGAATACAAGCCCATCCATGACCAGCACGTGGAGGATAAACTGGAGGAACACACGCAGATATGACTTCATGAACAAAATCAGCAGACATAACTTCAGCAACTTTCGCAGCTGCATCTGTGCTACTTCGATCAAACACCAGACGCGTCAATAGCTGCAACATGGACCAGGCCAACAATATTAAACAGAACATCATAGGACCTTAAGATGTCACTCATCATGAATATAAATTGGTAGAGTTAACAGAATCGAGCAAAGAGAAACTCGGTACTTTTTCTCCAAATAAAAGTTAAATGACAGGATTAGACCACTAGTCCACTAGTGTGAATGACAAGGAAGACGGTTTAAATAACAGATATCCTGAGAACAAAAAGCCAAGAAACACTTACGTCTTTAGGCCATTCATAAACAAGAGAGAAAAAGTTGAAATCATGGGTTGTATCAGTGCCATCTACTATGTCACCAATCGCAGCAATATAGAGGATGAACTGAGATAGATAAGTAGAGGTTTTGTTGCTTAATGGGCCAAATGACCTCTTCCCCTTCTCTTCTGTTTCATGTGAAACAAGATTTCCATCCACATCTCTACTTGCTGAACCAGAAGAACTTTGCTTTGTATATCTTAGCCCAAGACCAAGAACCCCATCCTTCTCAATGGCCATGTCTGATCCGTCCCCTTTGACTACGTCGACTTCTGGTTTTTCATCAGCGATTGCTCTCGCTAGGTTATGAAGCTTACCTATTGTTCGTTAGAAGACCAGTTAAAGCTCCATGAAAGGGTCTACGATACATAATTACTAAGGAGCAAATAACTCAATTGCATACTACAGCAAGAACAGACAGAGAGGGTAGAGAAAGACAAAAAAAATACCACTCAGGAACTGTCGCTTGCCCCTATGAGCATCCTCAATCATTTGATGCAGCATTGCAAGAGCACGATCTTTTTGTCCCTGTCTATGAGATTCCGTGGAAGATGAAATGATGGTATCTCCACTAAAACTGGCTTGAAGAATTTGAGGGTTATCCTGAAGCATGACAGTTCGGGAGACTAGTAAAAAAGGCAACCGCGAATAAGAAAAGAAAAGAGAAGCATCTTAACATGCTTTTGTGCGCCTGGGAATTCAAATATGCACGTAAATGCAGGATTTACAAACTTTTCCTCTGTAATGGGAGAGAATAGCATGGTAAAAGACAGTAGACTTCCTAAATTTAAATCACACCAACTGTTTTATATATGTCATTTCCCTTTCTTAAGCAGCCAGGCAATGAAAAAAATAACATCTAATTACGATTTGTACTAGGAAATAATATCTCATATGATCTCAATCAATTAAAATTAAAGCAAAAAAATAAGAATAATCTCATATCAAACTAAACGAATGTTGTGCTTTTTATGCAACTTGAAGACTGACCTGTTCCAGGAATTCCTGCAGACGCTTTAAGATCCTTCGCAATACAGAGATGATTGCAACTTCGTGGACTTGATCCCAGTACGTAAACCCCACCTTTGGAGATCCTCCAGGATATATTTCGGATAACATAACTTGAGACTGCATACAAAGTAAAAACTACTTAGAAACAACAGTACGTATTTCTTGAACCTTCTTAATTCAATGGAGCAGCATAACTTTTAAGAATTTAATAATAACGGTACACTGTCCGGATATCTATGCAAACCATGCCTCAACTTTAACCGAATATTACCCCCAAAGCTTGCTTGCTTTGTCCAAAAAGCAATACAAAAATGTATAAGGATGTATGATAAACCAGATTTCCAAAATACACTTCACTAAAAATATACAGAGAATGCAAATATATAGAAGATTCCAAAAGGAAATCTAGAAACTGGGAACAGAGATCAAGTACACATTAGAAGCAAAATATATCCAAAAGGTTACTGTTTATAGACCAACTTAAAGCGCATGGAAATCAAGAACACTGCTTGCCTTATCCAAAAGTTGTCTGGAAATTGTTGGAGACTTGGCAGAAGAAGCAGCCGCATCTATGCATAGTAGAATCTGGCATCACAAAAAGGTAACTTAAGACTTGCTTAGTGGTGGGGCAAGGTAATTAATTCCATGATAGTCCTATCAGAATCTAAACGACATGGACTTACCACAGCCAATGGACTCAATTGAGAACCTAAAGAACGAAAATCTAAATCTTGCACGGCAGATGCTCCCTCAGCAGTACGAGACATCACATCTTCTACCTGACAATAATAAGAAATAGAGATATAGGTCAATAAACTCCGTTTCTAATTAAGTTTGTCCACTAAATGACTAATCCCCTGTAATAGCATCATATAGATGCATCTTCAACGACCTACAACAAGAACACGAGAACAGTATACAATATACAATCCTCAGGCATGAGAAAGAGGTATCAAATCAGAATACTTTAATCCCATTATGCGACAAGTAGAGACATATAAGGTGATACATATACAAGAACTGTGATGTAATATTACGAAAGGTACCAATGTTCTGTTGAAGGCATTATCCACCCATTCAGCTAATTCAAGAGTAGCTTTATCCTCTGCTGATAATGCAAACCGATGAACTGCCTGTTCCCCAATGTCATACTTAGCTCTTTGCATACATCTGCAAAATGAGAATTAATATCTTAAAGAAGTGGCACTAGGAAGCAAAGTATTACTCAAGACAATTTAATTTAGGGAACTCTAGCAGATACAAAACGGGAACAACTAATAAGTAATGATACACAAAACATAGTTTCCACACTGAAGAGGAGTTTTATTTGATACACTATTTCATCTGCACAGCTAGTACTCTTGTTCTTTAGCAACATATTAGGGTGGTAAGAAAACGCAGATAGAAGCTCAGCTGATATCGAGAAAAGCAACTTCACCACAAACCTCCAGTGAAAATTGAAGTTCACACCTCCAAGTCATCACACAGGTTACACAACTCAGAAAGCTGAACAACTATTCAATATTTGCATATACATCCATGTGTACATACACACTGAATCTAGATACAATAGTTCAAACAACTTGAATATCATTTAATTAGCAATGCAAAGAAACAGATAGATTGATCTTTCGACGTTTCCGTACATAAACATCCTAGAGGATCTAGAAAATTTTCAATTTGGTTCCCTAACATAATAGATGTGAAAATGGAAGAAACAATAAGGTGGCTAACAGTTTTTCCCTGATGCCTGAAATCTAAATTACCAAACATTACAAGAGAACTTTACTCACAGGTTAAGCAGTTTTGCAGGGGCCGCCCTTAGAACACTTAAAACCTCCTTTAAACCCCACTGGCGTTCAGAAAGTGGCAGAAGATGCTCCATAATAGATAACCGCCATTCACAATCTTCAATGAAACGTTTAGCCATAGATACTCTCCATTCTAAAGCCTGTCTTCCATCAGCAATGTAATTACCATCCAGTTGACACTCTTGTTCAGTCAGATCTGATGGAAGATTGCGGCGTAAAACATTGAGTAGCTTTCTTGTGAAAGATATAACAATTTCATTTTCCCCTTCTGTAGCAAGATCGCCAAGATCCAAACTAGGGGTAGAACTGAGACGAATATCATCAATATGTAGGAGTGAAATAACTATGTTGACCATCATAATCTGCAAACAAAAGAGATCTCATGTTAAAACAATATCAAGACTGTAACGCTTTGAAAAAATCTAATGTTTGATAGAAATCACACTACTTGTAGATGTAGTATGAGGCATATACTTTTTTCAGTATTATTTCTCTCATTGTAAAAAGTATTCAATTCCATTATTTCCAAGATGGTGTTACCTTGCGGGGGACATTTTTAATAGCCTCCAAATGGTTAGTGAGGTCGTTTAAATGGTAGAATACCACTTGATGACTAGCATTTGTCTCATCTTTCATGGCCTCTTCCATTGCACTTAATGCTAAAACAATAGCCTCCAAAGCATAACGCATATGCATCAATTCAATATCTTGTATCCTACAATGTACATCAAAGGTGAAACAACCGACTACAATGAGTCACCCCCGCAAAATAAAATGAAAGGCATTTAAGAATGCGCATAATATTTCTACAAAAACACTGCATCGAAATTAACAAACAGACACAAACCAGCGAGCTAATGCAATAACTATTGTGCATATAAACGAAAAAGCACAATATTTTTGTCAAATGACGGGTATTAGAATCTAAACACTGATACATCTATCTAAGGAAGCATAGAGACAAAACCGATTAAAGTATTTGTATACAACATAGCTATATAAACTTTGAACTGACCTCTTCCAGGCTTCTGCAGTTGAAGCAATAGGCTGCATACTAATCAGTGAAATAGCTTCTTTGAATTTTATGCCCGGAACAACATCAAACAACACCTACATAACGGCACGTCATTACAACTTGTCCGGATAAACAACACTAAGAACACGTGCAGATGATAATAAACCCATTGATAATAGTACCACTACCATTGAACCTAACAGAGCAATTGAACATGAGCATAGCAAGAAAAAACGCATGCCACTGCCACAGTGTATGCTATACCAGCACCTAGTTGACAAAGTTTGACATAGCTTGGCAAAAAACAGTGGAAAGAATAGCCAGTAGTCCTGATACACCATAGTAACATATGCTGCAATATCCTATTGTTAATTACTTATCTTCTTATTTAAGTTCTCCCTTCCTTAAGAGACAACATTCCTACTGTAAGCAAATGAATCTAGCCAGTCTAATGACATTTTGCATTGACAACACTAAATCTCATGATAGCTTGAGATGTTTATTTGTACAAATTCTTTTCAGAACACTTTTTCCTGTGGGGGACTGCCAAACATAGCCTCTGAATAGAGGATAATTTAAGAAAGTCATACCCGAAGTGGACTCTGCGCTGAAAGCCTTTCCAACACAAGATTTTCAACAAAAGGATCCACCTCCGCATCATCATCCTCAGATGACACATTACCATGCATCAAGAAAGATGCCTTTGGAGTCCACGATTTACCAGAATTGATACAAGCAGCGAAAGATGCAAGGTCCAGTTGATAGCATAATGTATCGCAGAGATGTTCCACACAAGATTTCTGCCCAGATCATTATGTCCTGTTAGGCTTTCACTGTCATCTTCTAAGAAAATATAATAGATCCAAAAAACAGTTTGTGCAAAAGAGAAAAAGTTACTTCATCTGTCTCGTTTCCATAAAGAGAAGATTCTTGTAACCGAATTGCTTGTGAGTTACTAGACCAAAGTAGCCGCATCAATTTTCTACGGGCTGCAGTTTTTCCAGGCAACAGATCCCAACCCATGGAAGCTACTAATGGGCGAAGTCGGGGAAATAAAGTAAGAACCTGTAACATATGACAGAAGAGGCTTTCAGATCCCCGTAGAGAAAAAGAGTCTAAATGGGGCAACAGGTAATCAATGATACTGCAGTAAGATAATGAGTACGAATATATGTAAGTTTATTCTATTCCACCTACATCATTAGCCTCCTGAAGCTTCTCTTTCTTTACAGAAGACAAAGCAGCACACATCACACACTCAAGCACATGTGATCCAGAGATACGAGCATAATGATACATGTCTCTGAGGCAAGAAGTAATTGCCCTGCTCATAGGGGAACTTTTGTTCTCTATATTTCTCTCAGTTTTCAAGTCTACAAGATATCGCCGGAAATACTCAAGAGGAGGAGGAATTTGGTCATTGTCGAGAGATAAATGTAGCTGGCTATCTGGGAGGAGAATATCATCTTGAATACCCTGCAGAGGGAAACATTGTAAATCACATAAGAGCTTGCAGTAGAAGATAACTTAATCAAAGACACGCATATGCATATTCCAATATGCACATATAGGCATACCCTTAAACTCAAATTGACCACCGAACTAAATTATCTCCAGGGTAAATATTCACATAAAACATAAAAGAACAATACCAACCAGATAAACAAGCTTCCAATTCCAGCATGATCAAGATTAAAAACGGTTTGAAGTTCCTAATCACATCGAATATTAGCTATAGTACACATTAGCAGGAGCCGTAAGCAACTTGTTTATTTTTTCAGGTCACCAATCTTTACCAAATATAGTTGTTTCTTACATGTGAAACCTCCTTTTTTAATGAGAACGATTCCTTAGATCAGCTTTTATGAAATTTATAACAACCTGAATCATCTGAACAAGATCTCCGCAATTCGACGAGAGAGCTTCTTTATAAATAAACAGCAAGTTCTGGCGCACCATGTCCCATGGGTCGCCATATTCATCCTTTTTCTCCATAACTTTTGAAAGGAGAGGTTTTAGAACAGCACTATCAGACAAGAAAAGAGAAAACAGAATAATTGTAGTCAGTTCTATATTCTTAAATATGCAAAAACAAGCGCTCATGAACAGGAAGACAAAAACTGAAGCAAGGAATGGAATTGAATATGCATTATGCAAGGCCATGGATGTCTTTATCCATTATAAGGGTTCCCGTTTCACTATCACATGAACATTTTGCACTGTTTGAGATTTTCATATGGAAATGAAATGAAAACCAAAAGCTGTTCTCTAAACAAACAACCATTAAAAAGCTTCTCAACTCCTTCCCCAAGTCAAGGTTCTCAATTTTTTCAAAACAGAAAAGGCCAAATCCACTCTAACAGTGAATACAAAACCAATCCTTATCAATGTCTTACACTACCCATAATCTCTTCAACAAAAAAGAATGTGGTTCCACATACTTCCCAACACATAGCATAAAAAGGGAACGATGTTGGGAAATTTCAGACATAACACAGCTACACTTATCACTACTTTGAAAACTATTAGTTTTATTAACTGGGTATGGGGAACATGAGATGTATTAGTATATAAGCAAACAGAAGTAGAGACTCTGATCAACTCTTTTTCCAGCTTTGACTATATTCTTGCAAACACTCTTTCGACAAAGAAAACAGTGAAATAATCCAAATCATCAAGACTTTTTTTGTAAGCAATATAGAGAAACCTCATGTATTTGCAAACTGTATAAATCAAGCACATACTGATAATTCTCTTTCTCTACTCCATAATCAAGGTGAAGATAACGTATACGATCAGCTGCACCTCTCTCGTCCCCTTCATCCAATTTTCTCCTCATAGCATCCAACTGTGCTAACTGAACATTTCTCTGTATCAAAGCAAACACATTGTTGTTATCCCTCTCTCGAGAACCAATGCTTCTCGCCTCGTTTCTCTCCGTTTCTTGTTCTTCTCCGTCTCTCTCAGCTTCCTCCACAAAACTTGCAGCATAACTCTCGGAACCAATAAGCTGCCTCTTGATATTACAGCACAAAGCATCGAAAACATCAGAGTAATCCAATACTATACTCCTCAAAGACACGAATTCATCTTCCTCAATCATATAACTTCCTCCACTGCTACTTGTATCAACATCAAATCTCAACCTCTCAACTCCCAAATCCAAAAAGCCCTGCAAAACCCGTACACAGTTTCCTAATCCACCATTTTCATCCCTTTTCTCCGATTCTTCGCTCTCACTCTCCAGCTCTACTCTCTGCTCATCCCTAATCCTATCTGTAACCCTGTCGATCAAAACCTGGACCATCAACAAGAAATCCGCTCGCAAACTTAGAGTCTCCGAATCGAATCCCCAAGGGGAAGTAGGGTTTTCGAATCGAAGAAGCTCAATCGTCGAGAGGAACGCGAGAAGAGACGGGGAAGGGCAAGACCGTGATGACCAGAGGACATCCTCGAATCTTCCGGCGTTGGAGACGATGGTCTGGAGAATCGTGAGTGCGAGGTCCGGGTTACGAACCCTGAGGGCGAGCAGCGTAGCCTTCAACGGCTCGAATTGAGCTAGGTGAAGGTGGTTCGCAGCGAGACGAGACAGAATCTCCGTTTCCTTATCCATGGTGTTTTGACACCGTCCTGAATCAATATCACTAAATCTAATATGCACCGATCATCTTCAACAATCCTTAAACTCTTCGTCTCTCCGTAGAATCTGAGATTTCTCGTTTCACAGTCCGATTTTCAGATTTTCTTTTTGAAGAATTTTGGTCTACAATCGTCAACTTAGCTGAGAAGAAGTATGAAGAGCAGACCACTAAAGCAAATGGGTTAACCGATTGATTAGATCAAGAGTGTAGTACATTTTTTTTTTTTAACTGGAATTTTTATATTAAACATTAAAAGATACATAGCCCCCGAATACAAAGCCGAATTAAACGGAAAACAAACCTCGAGAGTTGTACGGGACGTTAAGCCGGCAAGATTAATCTTCCTGAAACGCCAGCCCCAACAATAGGGAAACACAAGCCTTTTACAAAGGAAAAAAAAACCGAAGATAAAACGCTAAAAATACGACAAGAAAAGGTTAAAAGCAGGAGGAACCTAGTCACTAAAATTGAGCAGCTGAAACCGAAGAACCATCCCAAGAAACATGTTTTCGGTCCATTTAAATATCCGAAGAAAGAATCTATCCATGGGCTGCACCTCCCCCACGAATTAGTTTGGTCCTTTCCATAGGTATGAAATTCCCTGAGTTATTAAAAAAAAAAAAAACCAAAGGACGAAGAGACCAGAAGAAACAACACTAACAAAGCGCCTAATACGACAACACTTAGATCAAGAGTGTATTATATTATAAAGCACTTTTATCACTTTTAGTTACAAAATAGACACTTAAACTTTGTCCACTGTTCATTTAATGTAAATTCAAAATGTCATGCATGAATAAATTTTATGTACGATTAATAAAAAATAAATAGTTAAAGATTATTATCATACATATATATATCTTTCTTTTTTTTTGTTCTAATCATACATATATCATCCACTTGTTTTTGTAGAGTTATTGTCGTGGATCAATTATTTAAGATAAAGTCGAACAGTTCTTAAAATCATACATCATATACTCAACATTTGTTTGTTGTTAAATGGACACACATTCTGATCAATTCTGGATTATAATCAATTTCACAAGAGACTCCAAAACTGAAACACTTCTTGAAACCAGAACCAGAAAAAGAAAAAGAAAAAGAAAATACGTGAGAAGTTATCTAAGCGAATCACCGGAAAACAAAAACCATGGTGGCTACAGTGTGGAGAAAGTTTTGTGTAGATGATAGGTTATGGATAGTGTGGAAAAGTTAGTGTGGATGATGCTTTATGAATGATTTGGTATGGATAATATCTAAATACTATTGATTGTGCATTATGGATGTTTATATATGGATGACATGGTGTAGATAGTACTTATATGATCGAATGGATGGAAAATCATCATTGGCTACTATCAATTCTTTTTTTTTATTTGTTGTTAATGTTTTTATTTTAAATAATATTTTTATTTTAAATTACATTACTGAAATCTGCTCCATATCAATAACTCGCTGACACAAGTGGTTGAAGAATGCTTATAAGCGTAAAATTGTTATGCTAGGACCTTTAGGTAATGAACCTCTAAGTGCAACAGACAGAAGTTGTTGCATCAACACGTGATAATCGTGTGATTTGAGTCATGTTACCTTATAGTCTTCTAATGATACGCCCCTAAATATATTTGAACAGTCCATTTGGACCTTTAAAGTCAAAAAGTCGCTTATAACAGATTTTTTTCGCTGTCTTGGACAAAGACCAAGGTGTAGTGGGAAGGTAGGTTCTTTTTCCTTGGGTGTTAAAATGCAAATCCTTCCTAATACCAAGAAGTTGCAGATCTTTACGAGCATTAAGACCATCCTTTGATTTTTCACAATACAACAATGTAGAGACAATGCTTGCAGCCACATTTCTCTCTACATGCATTACATCCAAATTATGCCTAACTGGTAGTTCCTAACAAATACAAATACAATTAACAAAATCAAAGTTAAACAGAGCTTAATTGATCAGAGAAGTGATCAGAGCTTGAAAAAATAAATCAACTAGATGATAGTAGAACATACCTCCCAATAAGGCAGCTTGAAAAAGATTGACCTTTTTCTTCCATCTTGATAACTTCTCCTCGTCTACTTCTACTTCTTCATCTTCCTCTGATTCACTAGATACATCGTCACTATCAGAGCCTGATTCAGCACAATCAGTCATTTTTCTCTTCCTTTTCGATTCTTTAACATTTCCAAAATCATTTTGAAATTCTTCAGGTTTTGGGAAATATCACGACCAGTCCTAGCCTTTCTCCCATTTTTAACTTTTCCATCAAACCATGACTTCTTTTCCCGATAACTATGTGTTGGAGACAAGCCCTTTTATGGCACATATAAACATGCTTTCTGCTGAACTTCAACCACATACTATCTGTGTTTTTCCCATTTTACCCTCTACTTTGCAGCCATCAAGATTTCTGTACGCAGAAAAATCACTAATAGTCCAAAGAAGCATTGCAGATAGAGTAAAAGTAGTTTTACTAAAGGTGTCATATGTTAACTCTCCTTTGTTCCACAAATGGTTTAGATCCTCTATAAGGGGTTCTAACTTTCCCTTGTTCCATACGCTCACCTCCTGTATATCACGGGAAAGGATTGTGCATTTCCTCCATGTTGAGTTCGTTGGAATACAAGTTCTACACCCATTTCGCCTATCATAATGCCATTATCCTCATCGTTAATGTTGACTTCTTCATCCTCCTCGTGGGCATCGTCTACGGCTTCAGCGTTGTCATGTTGTTCAATATCGTTGATTTCATGAATCTCGACCCCCTTGATGATTGCCTGGAGGCCTTTGGTCATCATCACTGTCATCATCTCCGCCAGAACGCTGATATGGTCCTCCATTTTGAATCAAACATCAACCCGAATCATGGGTATAAGAATACCACATACCACACAGAAGCCTCCTAAACGCTCGTAAGTGAAACGAAGCAGGGTATTTGTACCAGGAAAGAATTGGAAGCTCCTTTGGAATCTCAGCGGTTCATTAACATTCCAATTCAAGCAAACTGTGACAAACTCCACTCGAACGGGCGCCTCCGGATTGAACTCTACCTCCATCAACATCCCCATTGATCTTCCAATTGGGCAATAACATTGTAGCTTAAGAATTGAAATGGGATTCCTTTTATTTCGACCCAAAAGGGAATGATGTTCATTCCCAGCGAATTTTTCAAAGGGGTCGAGCACTGCGTAATGAGCATCCGATCAGAAAAAGTACAGGAAATTCACCTTAACACTGTTTCCATGGCCTCCTCGGAAAGGAAGACAAGATTTTCATTAACATTATTTCGTGAACAATCCTCACATGCGAGGAAGGTTGGCAATGATAGATCGCAGCTTCCGTCTTCTGGGCATGATCATGTCGTTCAATGATCATGAATCGATTCTCAACTTCGGCTTGGTTCACCACTTTGACACGATGAGGGATTGGCGGCGGATCCTCTGCCCCCATCCTGAATCGCACGTTGGATATTGTTTGCCATTTGAAAGAGAAGTTTGTAAAATCAAAAAGGGGAAAACGGATTGAAAGAGTGAAAGGCCATATGAATTGTGGAAATTGGGAATATGGGTTTGCCTTTTTGTAGATGTTTCGACACACCGAAAGTTCATCATGATGGATCATGGGTGTTATCATGGGAATACGACAGACAGGTAATGGAATCGTGTATCCACAATCACCACTCTGTCATCAATGGAAAGAAAAACCGACATCAGGAACGTTAACCGTTCTAAAATCACCTGAATAATCGCTGTAGATACGTTTAAAATGATTTATAAATACTCGCCCTGGCCATTTGAACTGGAACCGAGGAACCGGATCCGGACCGACCCGAAAATCAAGGTTCGTTTCGAATCAAAATAACTAATAAAACCCGAACGGTTTTCATTTAAATTTAATATGGTTCTCGGTTTGGTTCGGGTTAAACCCGAAAACCCGAACAAAACCATAAAATATTAGATATTTTCGTTTTTTTATGTGATTAAAAAAAAACCTATTTTTTAATCTCTTTCTCCGACTCCTTCTTCTCCTCCATCTCTCATTCTCCATCTCTGATTTTTTTTTGGGAAAATTAAATCTATAACCATAAAAAAAACAAAAACCTACAAACTAACCAAAAATCCCTCTTTTCTCTCTCTATCTCTCCCTATCTCTCCCTAACCAATTGGTTAGTTTGTTAATTTTTGATTTTGTTATGGTTATTTAACAAAATGACATTTTTTTTATGTGATTAAAAAAAAACTATTTTTTTTTATCTCTTTCTCCGCCTCTTCTCTCTTCTTCTCCTCCATCTCTGATTCTCCTTCTCCTTCTTCTTAACCTCAATCACATCTATGAACTCCTTCTTCTCCTTCTTCTCCGATTCTTCTCTTTCTCATCCTCCTTCTTCTCCTTCTCAGATTTTTGATGTGAGACAAGCCTAGACCGTGGTGCATTGAGATTGCGTTTCGGAGGAGCTGAGGGATCTCTTCGGAGAGCGTGGAGAGAGGCTCGATCGGAGCCGGCGTTTGCTAGACCACGCTTCCTCGGCTGATGAGAAGGCTATTGTTGCTGCGATTGATTTAGGGTCTAGCCTCGTCTCAGATTCTTGATGGTTCGGATCTAATTTGGGTTTTCGGGTTCAATTTTTGGTTCCAAACCGAACCGTTTAATTTTTGGGTTTTGTCTGGTTTTTACACAAAAATACGAACCCGACCCGGCCCGACATAGAACCGATCTGACCCGAACCAAAAAAACATTGGTTCCTATTTGGGTCCAACACTGTCGGATCCAAAAATCCCGAACCCGCATAGATCCGATTCGAACTGACCCGCAGATCCGAATGCCCAGGGTGAATTCTAACCTTTAGACACTTTGGTATTTTATTTTTCTCCCTAAAAAAAAGCATATTAACTTAAGTCAAATAAACATAAAACCAAAGGAGAAGAGAAACGAAATAAATCCATCTTATTGATATAAATTTCAATTTTCCACACGTTTAAACTCTTTATTAAAACAACTAGGGTTGGGCCCGCGCAAATGTGCGGGCTACTTGAGTTCATTGATGTTAAACACATAATGTTGACCTCAAAACCAAATTTAAAAGTTTCTAATGGAAGTTGTAATAATCAAACTGTAAACTTCTTTTAAAAAATGATGCTAGAAATTTGTACACTTGATCGAATGAACCAACTGTTTAGCAAACCCAATAACGATACACTTTGTAGTGTAATAAGAATTTGTAGAACATGCAAGAATGTTGACCCAAAAAAAAAATACATTGAAGAATTTGAACAAAAGACACAATATCGTGACTGAATAAACGAACCAGAGTTATAACATTCAAGTAACGAAGATAAAATACATGCAAAAACAATATAGTATATATATCATTAAGAAGAGCGTAAACAATACCTATTGATACTTAGCCAACTCATAAATACCAATCTATTTAGGTTTCGGAAAAACTTCCTCGTAAACAACATTCAAAGTCTTCTGTTGCGGTTTATTGTCTTTATCCATTATCAAGATCTTCAACCATGACCCTTGACAAAGCAACATATAACTGGCCATGCGTAAAAACCGGTCTTGGCAGAAACACTCCTACTTTTGCAAGAGTCTGACCCTGACTCTTGTTTATGGTCATCGCAAAAGTCAGAGTGACTGGAAACTGTTTACGTCTCATTCTGAAAGAAACCTTGCTTCTGGTGGAGAAACGAAAATCCGGGATATAAGACCCTTTTCTCCAACCTTGTCACCCGTAATGACTTTAGCCTCGATAACATAATTAGCCAGCTGGGTTATAAGCAATCTCGTTCCATTGCACAGACCATTCTTAGGGTCAATGTTTCGGAGAAGCATTTTTGGTGTTCCAACTTTCAATCGTATCTCATGGTTTGGCAAACTAGACAACTTCACTGAATTAAGAAACTCATCAGTATAAATCATATTACCATGTACACCTTCGACTTTTGGCACCGATGTCAGGGACGGTACTTCGGATGTCTCGTTACTATCAATATCCCGATCAATTGTATCAATACTATCATAACTTAGATACGTCCTTTCATCACCTGATGTATGCACAACAATCGGTATTAAGCACGCTATAAACCCAGTATTAACGGTCGCAACTAAAATCTCGAATTGAAAAAATAATACAATAAAATTATCTGGTAGCTGCGACAACATGTGTTTGAACGTAGCGTTCTATCTAGAGTTTCGAAGCAATCTTTGTTCATCATCAATGCCTCATCCCATATTATCAACTTGGTCTTCCTAACCAATTCCGCTAGATTAGAATCAGTCTTCATGCAACACGTCGTAAACTTGTTGACCACAATAGGTATTCCAAACCTAGAATGAGCGGTTCTTCCTCCTTGTAATAACAACGCGGCGATGCCACTCGACG